>OZ018333.1:99155712-99703665 GCA_963969495.1 Ceratothoa steindachneri | reverse complement strand
GTGCCTTTGACGAGTACCGGAGGCTAGCCAGGAGAGTGAAGTCCAGCATAAGGGCGGGCTAAGCGTACTGAGGAACTCCGAGTGGCGAGACTCTGCAAGGAGAATCCCAAGGAGTTCTTCGGCTATGTCAAATAGCCGTAAACCAATCCATCGTAGGATTGGGCCCCTAGTGGACGAGGAGGGTGCATTAACTCAGTCAGATGCAGAAAATGCTAACCTTCTCAATGACTACTTCTCCTCAGTGTTTACTAAAGAGTGTGGTCCCATCCCCCAGCCCACGGATTCCTACTCGGGGGAAAAGCTGGAGGCAATGGACTTCACCGAAAGGAGAATTTTAGAAAAAGATCGCTGACCTAAAGACGAATAAGTCCCCTGGACCGGACGGGTTTCTACCCAAGGTGTTGAAGGAAGTGTGCGATGAAGTATCACGACATCTGTGCGCTATCTTTAACATGTCAATCCGGACCGGATGCGTTCCTAGAGACTGGCGTGAGGCGGAGGTGACTCCGATCTTCAAGAAAGGATCCTCCAGCCATCCGTCAAACTACCGACCTATCAGTCTGACTTCGATAGTCGGTAAACTCATGGAAAGCATGATGGTGGAGAAAATAACGTCGTATTTAGAGTCAAACCTGCTACTGAGGAGTTCCCAGCACGGCTTCCGAAGGCAACGGTCATGCCCTGACGAACCTTGTGGAATTCTTCCACTTCGTGTTCAGTGAGCACGATCGGGACAAGGCGGTGGATGTGGTTTACTTAGACTTTCAGAAAGCCTTTGATAAGGTACCACACCGCTGCCTTCTCCGGAAAGTGCGAGCGCTGGGCATAGACGGAAAAGTAGCCGGCTGGATCGAGAACTGGCTAAGTGGCAGACGGCAACGGGTGGTGGTAAATGGACAGGCTTCTGAGTGGGTGCCCGTTACTAGCGGAGTGCCTCAAGGTTCTGTCCTGGGACCACTACTATTCATCATCTACGTCAACGACATGGACGGTGACATGGTTGCCAAGATTTCCAAATTTGCCGACGATACCAAGCTTGGTATGAACGTTGCAAAGGATGGAAATACTGCCCGCCTGCAGGAAGACCTTGGGAAGATTGGGGAGTGGTCGGACACGTGGCAAATGCCGTTCAACGTGAACAAGTGCAAAGTAATGCATATCGGCCACAAAAATCCCCAATCTCATTATATCCTTAAGGGCACTGCTCTCGAATCGAGTGACACTGAGAAGGACTTGGGTGTTACTGTCACTAGCGACCTCAAGTTCTCGAAACAGTGCATCGAGGCAGAGAAGAAAGCCCAAAGGATGTTAGGCTACATAAAGCGCCAGTTTGGATACCGTAACAGGGGAGATAGTACTTTGTCTGTACAACTCCCCTAGTTCGGCCGCACCTGGAGTATGCCGTACAATTTTGGAGTCCTTCGTTTCGAAAGGACATTGCAAGGTTGGAACGCGTACAAGCCAGGGCAACCAAACTGATTCCCTCTATCCGACATAAAAGTTATGAGGATAGACTAAGGGAATTAGATCTGTTCTCGTTGGAAAACCCGTAGACTGCGTGGTCAGCTCATCGAAGTTTTCAAAATACTTCGAGGGTTCGACAATGTTGACTACCGGGATATTTTCACACTGAGTGAGAACAGAACGCGCAATCACGGCTTCAAACTTGAACTGAAGCGTTACAACCGCAATCTGTGTGGAAATTTTTTCACTTACAGTATCTGCGGTATGTGGAACGCACTTCCAGTGGAAGTTGTCAACAGTGAATCTGTTGACCAGTTCAAGTCAAGACTAGACAAAGTCTTGAAAAGTGGCCGTTTAGGGACGCAAAACAATTGAGCAGCCATGTGCCCGCTCGATTGCTAGTCCCAAGGTACCCACTTTGAATGGACCGTAAGGTCTCCTAGGGTACCTTCTTTCCTTGTAACTCCTTGTAACTCTCTCTCTCTCTCTCTCTCTCTCTCTCTCTCTCTCTCTCTCTCTCTCTCTCTCTCTCTCTCTCTCTCTCTCTCAGTGCGTTCAAAGATCGACGCTTTGAACCGCTACAAGTCGCCAGGGCCCGATGGCTTCTTACCACGGGTGCTGAAGGAAGTGCGAGATGAGGTCTCCCCACATCTCTGCTCGATCTTCAGGAAATCGCTCGAGACTGGATGCGTGCCAAAGGACTGGCGAGACGCGGAAGTCACCCCCATATTCAAAAAGGGTAACGCGAGCGAGCCATCTAACTACCGGCCGATCAGCCTGACGTCGGTAGTAGGAAAATTGATGGAAAGTATCCTGGTTGACAAAATAACGCAGCACGTCGAGTCCAACCACCTATTGAGGAATTCCCAACACGGGTTCCGGCCGCACAGGTCATGCCTAACGAACCTTTTGGAATTCTTCCACTTCGTGTTCAGCGAACACGACCGGGAGAAGGCGGTGGATGTCATCTACCTCGACTTGAAGAAGGCCTTCGACAAGGTGCCCCACCGCCGATTGCTGAAAAAGGTTCGAGCGCTAGGCATCGCCGGAGCTGTAGGTGACTGGATCGAAAACTGGCTGCATAGTCGAAGGCAGCGAGTAGTGGTGAACGGGCAAAAGTCCGGTTGGCTACCGGTAACAAGCGGCGTTCCCCAAGGCTCCGTACTGGGCCCCCTACTCTTCATCATCTATGTAAACGACATAGATGATGGCATAACTGCGAGGATTTCCAAATTTGCCGACGATACCAAACTAGGTATGAACGTGGCAGACGCGGAAAACGTCGAGAGACTCCAAGCCGACTTGAGGAAACTCGGGGAGTGGTCAGACAAATGGCAAATGCCGTTCAATGTCGAAAAGTGCAAGGTGATGCACATCGGCCACAGAAATCCCCAAGCCGTCTACAGCCTCAAAAACTCGGCGCTCGAGAGCACAGACATGGAAAAAGACTTGGGAGTCGTGATCACCAGCGACCTCAAGTTTTCCAAGCAGTGCATCGAGGCGGAGAAGAAAGCCAAGAGAATCTTGGGGTATATCAAGCGACAGTTTGGGTATCGGAACAGGGAAATCGTTCTCACTCTCTTTAATTCCCTGGTCCGACCTCACCTGGAGTACGCAGTCCAGTTTTGGAGTCCATCCCTTCGGAAGGACATCGCCCGACTGGAGCGAGTACAAGCCAGGGCGACCAAACTGATCCCCTCGATCAGGCACAAAAGTTACGAAGCCCGCCTAGAAGAACTAAACCTCTTCTCACTGGAAACCCGAAGACGGCGCGGTCAATTAATCGAGGTCTTCAAAATCCTCCGAGGTATTGACCACGTAGGCAACGGGGACATGTTCCAACTAAGCGAGGGCGTAACGAGAAACCACGGCTACAAAATTGAGCTGCCGCGTTATCACCGGAACAGATGCGGGAACTTCTTCAGTTACAGTATCTGCAACGAGTGGAACGCGCTTCCGCCAGAAGTCGTGAACAGCGACTCTGTGGAGCAGTTCAAAAGGCGCCTGGATAAAGTCCTGGTTCGCTGACAGGCTCACGAGTCCCTGACTCGTAACAAGTACCCTCTCGTATGGACCGTAAGGTCTTCTAGGGTACTTCTTTTCCTTGTGACTCCTTGTGACTCTCTCTCTCTCTCTCTCTCTCTCTCTCTCTCTCTCTCTCTCTCTCTCTCTCTCTCTCTCTCTCTCTCTCTCTCTCTCTCTCTCTATCTCTCTCGAATATATGCGGAAACTTTTTTTCCTATAAAATTGTCAATTATTGGAATCAGTTGCCTGAAGAAGTAGTGGCCAGCAATTCATTAGAAACTTTTAAAAATAAGCTTGACAAAATAATTTTATCGATGAAATAACGAGTGACAAAACATTATATGTTGCTAAAATTAGGATAAAAACAGCATGCTGTAAGCATAGATGTGTAAAAAGACACTGTATAATATGCAAATAATTTTCTCATAGGTTATTATTAGTTTAAGATTTTGATGTAAAATATTGCCCTCAAAGGCAGTTCTCAGACGAAATATAAAATTAAAAATTGATGTATAAATTAAGTATGTACATATTAAGTTGTTTCTGCTTTCCTATAAAAATTCCAGGATGTGTCTTTTGTTCAAACACTTCCAGGTACATATTTTCCTTTTATCAAACCCGTCATTGGGTGGGAGAGGTGGGTGGGGAGAGACTTCATCTTTGCTATCCTATTCCTTATCATTAGGATTGTAGATATTTAATTTAGATAATGACATGAGTACTTCCAATGAAATGGATTGAATGGTCTTTTGAAGTACTTAGCTTCCTTAGCTTCCTTGTAACTCCTTGTAACTCTCTCTCTCTCTCTCTCTCTCTCTCTCTCTCTCTCTCTCTCTCTCTCTCTCTCTCTCTCTCTCTCTCTCTCTCTCTCTCTCTAAACCAGAGGGAGAGGTGACGCCCCCTTGTCGCGGGAAGAGAGCTTGTGTGGACCTTTGACTTTTCGAGCTATGTCGGCGGGGGTACCTCTTCTGGGTACCCCTGGCAGGGCTTCCCTTGTCGATTTGGTCGGAAACGAGGTTCCAGACTAAGTGCGTCATCTTTTCTTTTTTCTACTCTATCCTTCTCTTTTTTTACTTTTATCTTACTTCCCACTTATACAAAAAAAAGAAAAAGAAAAAAAAAAAGCCTACTCCTATCATGTCACTCTTTCCCTTTTTTCCCTCTATCTACATATAAGGACCTGGCAGCTACCTCACGCGTCAGAAGAGAGGCTTTGGAACCTCTATAAACAACGCCAATCGACGCTCACTGGTTGCGAGAGACTAGGACTAGAGGGGTCCTAGGCGTTGGGGCACGATGAATGGGATGAGGGTAGTGCCCCGTTAACCCCTTCCCTGGCGCGTAATTATTGACCGTTCCCAGTGCCCGTTGACGGGTGCCTCTGGTAGCATCGGTCCGAGGTGACGGCCCTTTGTTCCCAGGTTGGTTGCCAGGCCAATAAAAAGCCTTGGGTGGAGTTCTTGGTGTGGCGGGATATCCATTGAACGCTACTCCGAGATCCTGGCCGTTGTGAAGGGAACTAGTAGGAGTTTAGTAAGGGGTGTGCTTCGTTGTTGTTCACTTGGTGAGAAATCGATGGCCCCTTCGGGGACCGTCTGTGCTGCTTGGTTGGGAGCCACGGCACGCCGAGGCTTGACGACTCGGTCGGACGAACAGCAGCACATGGAGCGTGCCTTCTGGAAGACTCCGAAACGACTCCGATCAATAGGCGGGAGCGACTCACGCGGGTAGAACTCACCAACCCCCTTTTTATATATTGATTGGTCACAAGCTTAAGAAATAGAGTGTTCAAAATGGCAGGAAAGAAAGGTCCAGCAGCGCTAAAATTCACGTGTGCCACATGAAAGAAAGACAAGTGGTGCGTTGACTTCCCGGAAGGCTGCTATGCGAAATGCCACCCAGACAGTGTATGCACCACTTGCATTTTAAAGAAGGAAGTGGAGGAAGTAGTCGCCTACTACAGGGAAAGAACTACAGACCTCGAACAGAAAATCGAGAGGCTCAAGGAGGAGCACTCCCACCAGATCCGCAGGCTCGAAGAGAAATTAAACGATCTCTCGAGTCCTGTGGCAAACACTACCTCTGCAGAGAGCCCGTGCCCGAATGTGGCAGCGACACCAAAAGGGAAAAAGAAAAAAAGACGAAAAAGGGAAAGAAGAAAGAGGAAGAGAGAGAAATAGAAGAAGAAAGGGTAAAAGAAGTTAATGAAAAGGATGACAAGGGGGAAAAGATGATAGAGAAGAAGAAGAAGAATAAGAGGAAGAAGAAAAAAGAAAAGCCTGAAAACACCATGATGGGGAAGAGAGAGGAATCGGAGAGCTTGCCTCAGAAAAAAAAGAATCCGAGCTCAGCAGGCAAATGTGCCAGGGTCATCCTTGTGGGCGATTCCCAGGCACGGGACCTGCAGCCCCTGCTAGCGGCCCGCCTTCGCACAAGCGTTGAGGTAAGCTGCCTGCCAGGATGTGGTAACCACCACATCAGAGTAGAGGCTGAGAAATCACAGATTTCTGAGAGCTCAGTCGTTGCTCTGATGGTCAGTGGAAACGACCTCTACCTGAGAGGAGGTAGGGTAGGCCCTACAGATAAAATCCTCCACACGGTCATGGGTGCCGTGGACGACTGTGGGCTGAAAACCCGCAAGCGCGTGGTAGTCGGGATGCTCCCGAGGAGAGGTCCAACACGGACCGCTCACTCGATGAATGTGTCTTTAAACCGGCGCCTGGCAGATTTGTGTACGGCAGAGGGGGTCTTTTTTGTGGACCCGTACCGCACCTTTTATGGTAGAAATGATCTCTACCAAAGGGATGGGGTACATCTTTCCTTTAAAGGAAAGGCCTTTCTGTCGAACATGATCCAGGATGTCGTAGAGAGGACCGAAAGGAGTATCCGGCCCAGAGTGAGGGCGGACGTACGCCAGTATGCCCGTGTCACTCCAGGAACGACCTTCTCAGAGGTCGCAAAAAGGGGTGCCTCACAAACAAACAAGCCGGGAAACGGAAGAGCGTAGGGAGTCCTACAGTCGGGGACTCCCTGAAAGTTCTTCTGTTCAATGCGAGGTCAATCAGGAACAAGTTTCCTGAGCTCCGTGGCCTCGTAGCGACGGAAGAACCCGAAATGGTAGCCATAACAGAATCGTGGATAAAAACCTTAAACCGAGACTTTGAAGGCGAATTCACGATTCCCGGTTACCAGCTCTTCTTGAAAGATAGGCCAGACAGAGAAGGGGGCGGGGTGATGTTGTATGTCAAGGATACTCTCAACTCGACGGATTGCAACATCGTATCCGACCATGAACTACTAGGTGTTGACCTAGAGATAGGTCCTGCCAAATATAGGACCCTGGTGCTTTATAGACCTCCTGCCCAACTCGTTGAAAAGGACAGAGATCTGTACCAGCTACTAGGAGAACTTGTCGAAGACAGAGTGTGTATCGTCATGGGTGATTTCAACACACAAGTTGACTGGGAAACCAGAGAACCCTGTGGCGAGAACGCACTACTCCTGGAGTTCACGAACAACGAGTTCCTCACTCAATTGCTGAGAGAGCCAACGAGAGGAGACAATATCCTCGACTTGGTTTTCACCTCTGAGGATGACATCGTTGAGGACCTCTCTGTTGGCGAAGAGCTCGGTGGCAGTGACCACCGACTAATTAGATTTGTAGTCAAAGTCCCCAATGCAGAGCCTGCAACTAGTAAATAAAGGAAACTGGATTTAAGAAGAGCAGACTTTGCAGGTCTACGCGCGGGACTGACTGACGCGAGGCTAGAGGAGTGCGATGCTGTTGAAGACTCTTGGAACAGTTTCAAAACCGCATTCATGAGTCTTCAATCGCGTTTTATCCCTCTGAAATGCGCCCGTCGGTCTTCTGTTCAACCAAAGTGGTTTAATCGAGAAATCGGGCAACTGCTTAGGGAGAAGAGAAATGTGTACCGGCAATCGAAGATCTCGGGTGACTTTGACGAATACCGGAGGCTAGCCAGGAGAGTGAAGTCCAGCATAAGGGCGGCTAAGCAGGAGAGGAACTCCGAGTGGCGAGACTCTGTAAAGAGAATCCCAAGGAGTTTTTTGGATATGTGAACAGCCGTAAACAAATCCGTCGAACGATTGGCCCATTGAGGAACGAGGAGGGGACATTAAAGCATTCAGATGCAGAAAATGCCAACCTCCTCAACGACTACTTCTCTTCAGTGTTTACTGAAGAGTGTGGTCCCATTCCCCAGCCGACGGATTCCTACTCGGGGGAAAAGCTGGAGGCAATGGACTTCACCGAAGGAGAAATAAAGAAAAAGATCGCTGACCTAAAGACGAATAAGTCCCCTGGACCGGACGGGTTTCTACCTAAAGTGTTGAAGGAAGTGTGCGATGAAGTATCACGACATCTGTGCGCTATCTTTAACATGTCAATCCGGACCGCATGCGTTCCTAGAGACAGGCGTGAGGCGGAGGTGACTCCTATCTTCAAGAAAGGAGACCGTAACCAACCGTCGAACTACCGACCTATCAGTCTGACTTCGATAGTCGGTAAACTCATGGAAAGCATCATGGTGGACAAAGTGACGTCGTATTTAGAGTCAAACCTGCTACTGAGGAGTTCCCAGCACGGCTTCCGAAGGCAACGGTCATGCCTGACGAACCTTGTAGAATTCTTCCACTTCGTTTTCAGTGAGCACGATCGGGACAAGGCGGTGGATGTGGTCTACCTAGACTTTCAGAAAGCCTTTGATAAGGTACCACACCGCCGCCTTCTCCGGAAAGTGCGAGCGCTTGGCATAGACGGAAAGGTAGCCGGCTGGATCGAGAACTGGCTAAGTGGCAGACGGCAACGGGTGGTGGTAAATGGACAGTCTTCTGAGTGGGTGCCCGTTACTAGCGGGGTGCCTCAAGGTTCTGTCCTGGGACCAATACTATTCATCATCTACGTCAACGACATGGACGGTGACATGGTTGCGAAGATTTCCAAATTTGCCGACGATACCAAGCTTGGTATGAACGTTGCAAAGGATGGAAATACTGCCCGCCTGCAGGAAGATCTTGGGAAGATTGGGGAGTGGTCGGACACGTGGCAAATGCCTTTTAACGTGGGCAAATGCAAAGTGATGCATATCGGCCACAAAAACCCCCAATCTCAGTATATCCTTAAGGGCACTGCTATTGAATCCACCGACACTGAGAAGGACTTGGGTGTAACAATCACTAGTGACCTCAAGTTCTCGAAACAGTGCATTGAGGCGGAGAAAAAGGCCCAAAGGATGCTAGGCTATATTAAGCGCCAGTTTGGTTATCGGAACCAGGAGATTGTACTGTGCCTGTACAACTCACTTGTCCGACCGCACCTGGAGTATGCCGTACAATTTTGGAGTCCTTCATTGCGAAAGGACATCGCGAGATTGGAACGCGTACAAGCCAGGGCAACCAAGCTGATTCCCTCTATCCGACATAAAAGTTATGAAGATAGACTAAGGGAGTTAGATCTGTTGTCACTGGAAACCCGTAGACTTCGTGGTCAGCTCATCGAAGTCTTCAAAATACTTCGAGGGTTCGACAATGTTGACTACGGGGATATTTTCACACTGACTGAGAACAGAACGCGCAATCACGGCTTCAAACTTGAACTGAAGCGTTACAACCGCAATCTGTGTGGAAACTTTTTCACCTACAGTATCTGCGGTAAGTGGAACGCACTTCCAGTGGAAGTTGTCAACAGTGAATCTGTTGACCAGTTCAAGTCAAGACTAGACAAAGTCTTGAAAAGTGGCCGTTTATGGACGCAAAACAATTTGAGCAGCCATGTGCCCGCTCAATTGCTAGTCCAAAGGTACCCTCTTTGAATGGACCGTAAGGTCTCCTAAGGTACTTACTTTCCTTGTTACTCCTTGTTACTCTCTCTCTCTCTCTCTCTCTCTCTCTCTCTCTCTCTCTCTCTTCTCCTCTCTCTCTTCAAAGAATGTAGAGGGAGAGGTGACGCCCCCTTGTCGCGGGAAGAGAGCTTGTGTGTACCTTTGACTTTTCGAGCTATGTCGGCGGGGGTACCTCTTCTGGGTACTCCTGGTAGGGCTTCCCTTGTCGATTTGGTCGAAAACGAGATTCCAGACTAAGTGCGTCATTCCTTCCTTTTTTTTTACTCTATCCTTCTCTTTTTTTACTTTTATTCTATCTCTCCCACTTATACAAAAAGAAAAAAAACGATTAAAAGCCTACTCCTATCATGTCCCTGTTTCTCTTTTTTTCCTCTATCTACATATAAGGACTTGGCAGCTACCTCATGCGTCAGAAGAGAGGCTTTGGAACCTCTATAAACAACGCCAATCGACGCTCACTGGTTGCGAGAGACTAGGACTAGAGGTGTCCTAGGCGTTGGGGCACGATGAATGGGATGAGTGTAGTGCCCCGTTAACCCCTTCCCTGGCGCGTAATTATTGACCGTTCCCAGTGCCCGTTGACGGGTGCCTCTGGTAGCATCGGTCCGAGGTGACGGTCCTTTGTTCCCAGGTTGGTTGCCAGGCCAATAAAAAGCCTTGGGTCGAGTCTCTTGGTGGGGCGGGATATCCATTGAACGCTGCTCCGAGATCCTGGCCGTTGTGAAGGGAACTAGTAGGAGTTTAGTAAGGGGCGTGCTTCGTTGTTGTTCACCTGGTGAGAAATCGATGGCCCCTTCGGGGACCGTCTGTGCTGCTTGGTTGGGAGCCACGGCACGCCGAGGCTTGACGACTCGGTCGGACGAACAGCAGCACATGGAGCGTGCCTTCTGAAAGATCCGAAACGTCTCCGATCGATAGGCGGGAGCGACTCACGCGGGGAGAACTCACCAACCCCCTTTTTTCTATTGATTGGTCACAAAGTTTTGAAAGAGAGAGAGTGTTTAAAATGACAGGGAAAAAAGGTCCAGCTGTACTTAAATATACATGTGCGATATGCCAGAAGGATAAGTGGTGCGTGGACTTCCCGGAAGGATGTTTTTCGAAATGCCACCCGGAAAGTATATGCACCGATTGCATCCTTAAAGGAGAGATCCGAGAGGCAGTGGCATGCTGCAATGAACTCAAGGATCTCTTCACAGCCTCTGAAGAAAAATCTAGGGCGCTGGAAAATAAACTGCAGACCCTAGAAACGCAGCACGCGCTTCAGATTCAGCGTCTCGAGGAAAAGATCCTAGAGCTAGCCTCTAAACTAGAGGCCCCGTCGGCTCAAGCTCGAGACGAAAGTCCCACTGACTTGGGTGGTTCCGCCGATGTGACTCCAGCCCAAGGAGGTGAAACTGCATTGGCAGTCCCACTTCTGCCATGCGGAGCCAATGAGAAGAAGAAAAAGAAAAAGATGAAAAAGGACCATAATGCAGCTCACCATAGTGTAGAGGATTCGAGCGCTACTGGTGCGCATGGGAAAGTGGAAAGAGAAGAAGAGAAAAGAGAAACGGAAGAAGAGAAAAGAGAAACGGAAGAAGAGAAAACAAATGAAGAGAAGAAAAATAAGATGAGAAAGAAAAAAAAGAAAAATGCAGAGATTCAAGAGGAAAGCGGCAAGTCGCTTCCGAGAGGAAAGAATAAGTCGCCTGCTGACAAATGTGCAAGAGTCACCCTTATTGGTGATTCTCAAGCACGGGGCTTGCAGTCCCTGCTAGCGGCCCGCCTTCGCACTAGTGTGAAGGTAAGCTGCCTGCCAGGATGTGGTAACCACCACATCAGAGTAGAGGCTGAGAAATCACAGATTTCTGAGAGCTCAGTCGTTGCTCTGATGGTCAGTGGAAACGACCTCTACCTGAGAGGAGGTAGGGTAGGCCCTACAGATAAAATCCTCCACACGGTCATGGGTGCCGTGGACGACTGTGGGCTGAAAACCCGCAAGCGCGTGGTAGTCGGGATGCTCCCGAGGAGAGGTCCAACACGGACCGCTCACTCGATGAATGTGTCTCTAAACCGGTGCCTGGCAGATTTGTGTACGGCAGAGGGGGTCTTTTTTGTGGACCCGTACCGCACCTTTTATGGTAGAAATGATCTCTACCAAAGGGATGGGGTACATCTTTCCTTTAAAGGAAAGGCCTTTCTGTAGAACATGATCCAGAATGTCGTAGAGAGGACCGAAAGGAGTATCCGGCCCAGAGTGAGGGCGGACGTACGCCAGTACGCCCGTGTCACTCCAGCAACGACCTTCTCAGAGGTCGCAAAAAGGGGTGCCTCGCCAACAAAGAAGCTGGGAAACAAGAGAGCATAGGGAGTCCTACAGTCGGGGACTCCCTGAAAGTTCTTCTGTTCAATGCGAGGTCAATCAGGAACAAGTTTCCTGAGCTCCGTGGCCTCGTAGCGACGGAAGAACCCGAAATGGTAGCCATAACAGAATCGTGGATAAAAACGTCAAACCGAGACTTTGAAGGCGAATTCACGGTTCCTGGCTACCAACTCTTCCACAAAGATAGGCCAGACAGAGAGGGTGGCGGTGTAATGTTGTATGTCAAGGATACAATCAAATCTACGAACTCCAACATTATATCCGATCACGAGCTCCTAGGCGTTGACCTAGAGATAGGTGCTGTCAGATACAGGACCCTGGTGCTTTACAGACCCCCTTCCCAACCCGTTGAGAAGGACAGGGAACTGTACCAGCTGCTGGGTGAGCTTGTTCAAGGCAGAGTGTGCATCGTTATGGGCGACTTCAACAGACAAGTTGACTGGGAAACCAGAGCAGCCTGTGGCGATAGCGCGCTACTCCTGGAGTTCACCAACAACGAGTTCCTCACTCAATGGGTCAGAGAACCGACGAGAGGAGACAATATCCTCGACTTGGTCTTCACCTCTGAGGATGATATCGTTGAGGATGTCTCTGTAGGCGAAGAGCTCGGTGGCAGTGATCACCAACTAGTTAGATTTACCGTCAAGATCCCGAAGGTAAGGTCTGTTGCCAGTCAATCAAGGAAACTTGACTTGAGAAGAGCAGACTTTGCACGCCTTCGTGCTGGGCTGACTGATGTAAGGCTAGCGGTATGCGAAGAGGTTGAGGATTCGTGGAACAATTTCAAAAATAAATTCATGAGTCTGCAATCAAGTTGCATCCCTCTAAAATGCCTCCGTCGGTCTTCTGTTCAACCAAAGTGGTTTAATCGAGAAATCGGCCAACTGCTTAGGGAGAAGAGAAATGCGTACCGGCGATCGAAGATCTCGGGTGCCTTTGACGAGTACTGGAGGCTAGCCAAGAGAGTGAAGTCCAGCATAAGGGCGGCTAAGCGTACTGAGGAACTCCGAGTGGCAAGACTCTGCAAGGAGAATCCCAAGGAGTTCTTCGGCTATGTAAATAGCCGTAAACCAATCCATCGTAGGATTGGGCCCCTAGTGGACGAGGAGGGTGCATTAACTCAGTCAGATGCAGAAAATGCTAACCTTCTCAATGACTACTTCTCCTCAGTGTTTACTAAAGAGTGTGGTCCAATCCCCCAGCCCACGGATTCCTACTCGGGGGAAAAGCTGGAGGCAATGGACTTCACCGAAGGAGATATAAAGAAAAAGATCGCTGACCTAAAGACGAATAAGTCCCCTGGACCGGACGGGTTTCTATCCAAGGTGTTGAAGGAAGTGTGCGATGAAGTATCACGACATCTGTGCGCTATCTTTAACATGTCAATCCGGACCAAATGCGTTCCTAGAGACTGGCGTGAGGCGGAGGTGACTCCGATCTTCAAGAAAGGATCCTCCAGCCATCCGTCAAACTACCGACCTATCAGTCTGACTTCGATAGTCGGTAAACTCATGGAAAGCATGATGGTGGAGAAAATAACGTCGTATTTAGAGTCAAACCTGCTACTGAGGAGTTCCCAGCACGGCTTCCGAAGGCAATGGTCATGCGTGACGAACCTTGTGGAATTCTTCCACTTCGTGTTCAGTGAGCACGATCGGGACAAGGCGGTGGATGTGGTTTACTTAGACTTTCAGAAAGCCTTTGATAAGGTACCACACCGCCGCCTTCTCCGGAAAGTGCGAGCGCTGGGCATAGACGGAAAAGTAGCCGGCTGGATCGAGAACTGGCTAAGTGGCAGACGGCAACGGGTGGTGGTGAATGGACAGGCTTCTGAGTGGGTGCCCGTTACTAGCGGAGTGCCTCAAGGTTCTGTCCTGGGACCACTACTATTCATCATCTACGTCAACGACATGGACGGTGACATGGTTGCGAAGATTTCCAAATTTGCCGACGATACCAAGCTTGGTATGAACGTTGCAAAGGATGGAAATACTGCCCGCCTGCAGGAAGACCTTGGGAAGATTGGGGAGTGGTCGGACACGTGGCAAATGCCGTTCAACGTGAACAAGTGCAAAGTAATGCATATCGGCCACAGAAATCCCCAATCTCATTATATCCTTAAGGGCACTGCTCTCGAATCGAGTGACACTGAGAAGGACTTGGGTGTTACTGTCACTAGCGACCTCAAGTTCTCGAAACAGTGCATTGAGGCAGAGAAGAAAGCCCAAAGGATGTTAGGCTACATAAAGCGCCAGTTTGGATACCGTAACAGGGAGATAGTACTTTGTCTGTACAACTCCCTAGTTCGGCCGCACCTGGAGTATGCCGTACAATTTTGGAGTCCTTCGTTTCGAAAGGACATCGCAAGGTTGGAACGCGTACAAGCCAGGGCAACCAAACTGATTCCCTCTATCCGACATAAAAGTTATGAGGATAGACTAAGGGAATTAGATCTGTTCTCGTTGGAAACCCGTAGACTGCGTGGTCAGCTCATCGAAGTTTTCAAAATACTTCGAGGGTTCGACAATGTTGACTACCGGGATATTTTCACACTGAGTGAGAACAGAACGCGCAATCACGGCTTCAAACTTGAACTGAAGCGTTACAACCGCAATCTGTGTGGAAACTTTTTCACCTACAGTATCTGCGGTAAGTGGAACGCACTTCCAGTGGAAGTTGTCAACAGTGAATCTGTTGACCAGTTCAAGTCAAGACTAGACAAAGTCTTGAAAAGTGGCCGTTTAGGGTCGCAAAACAATTGAGCAGCCATGTGCCCGCTCGATTGCTAGTCCCAAGGTACCCTCTTTGAATGGACCGTAAGGTCTCCTAGGGTACCTTCTTTCCTTGTAACTGCTTGTAACTCTCTCTCTCTCTCTCTCTCTCTCTCTCTCTCTCTCTCTCTCTCTCTCTCTCTCTCTCTCTCTCTCTCTCTCTCTCTCTCTCTCTCTCTCTCTCTCTCTCTCTCTCTCTCTCTCTCTCTCTCTCTCTCTCTCTCTCTCTCTCTCTCTCTCTCTCTCTCTCTCTCTCTCTCTTCTCTCTCTCTCTCTTCCTAACCGCCGTACTCACAGTGCTTGGAGCCTACTTTGGCTCTAGACAATGTGACCATGGGGTCTATAAAGGAGTACCGGGCCTCTTCCCCTCCCTCCTTGGCCGCTCCATGAGCGGCAAGGGGGTGGGGGGAGGGTCAGAAGAGCTGTTCTTTGTCTCCCGCCTCTCCTTTCATTTCATTTCCGATTTTGGTTCACTCAGTTTGTACGCTTGCTCTCTCGCTGCGACTGGTAGAAGCTATAACAGGTAAAGGAGGGAAAGTTTAGGAAGGGTATAAAGAAAACGACTTCTCAAGAAAACTTCTAAGCAGAAATATTTATATGCGCTCCTAGAGCTGATTGGAGATTCCTCTTGCCCCTTTGAGTGAAGTAGCCCCCTTCCCCCGAAGGGGTTGCTCTTTCTTATTCTAAATTCTTGACTCTTTTTTATACCTTTTACCTTAAACTTACTTTTCACTAGCGCTACATAACTTGGTCACCGGCAAGGTATGAGTTGCAGTTTGTAGTAAGGTATAGTGAACCCCTGCAGGAGACCCTCTTAGGGGGCCAGAAAAGTGGGGCCGATTCTCAGTCACGAACCCGAAACCAACTGTGGACCGCTGTTGGGGCTAGGCCCAGATAAGTAGGGTTGACCAAGGAGAGTGCGAAAATTGGAAGGTAGGCGAGATAGAACTAGAACAGATAGAGGGGCTCCTCCCAATTGTGGAGTCTGGTTAGGCTCCACAGCTGAAGATCGACAGAAGAACCCCTCTCTTCGGAGAGGGGACGACTCCCAGGAAGATTGGTCCACCGGACTTCAAAAGGCTTCCCCTGAAATTCATAACCAACGGAAGGAAAATATCACCACAAGAAGTAGTGCAATGCATATTTATAGATCTGGAGATACCAGTAATCAAATGCATTGAGACACCATCTGGATTCACAGCTATTTGCCCAGAAAACAAAGACGTAGAGCAGCTACTGTCATCTGCGGGGAGCATTACGCTAAGGAAGTTGCACTTGGAAGCTAGACTACCACCACAAATCACGGCTAACAGAAGTGTCATCTGTCGAAAAATCAAGTCCTGGTAGAAGAGCACTAATGCTAAGAAATAAGAGAAGAACTTCAGGAGAGACAGAAATGGCTCAACATAGCAGAAGTCGTAAAATGTAAAGATCACACTCACGTTTTCAATAATCTTTTAATCTACTGACATGGCTTCAAGGATCATGGAACATGAGGATCCCATCCGCCTACATACAAAGAGACGCTTTCATAAGTATACAGATATGCTTCAGATGTTATGCGTTGGAAGAACATACGACGCAAAATTGCCCCCCAAAAGACCTTGTAATCTATTCTGAATGTGGAACTGAAGGCCATTCTTGGCGATACTGCAACAACACAGTTAAAAGATGCATAAACTGCCAAGGGAAGCACAAAACTATGGCCATGATTTGTCCCAAAAGAAGAGAAATTATAAAGAGAAAAGAAACAGAGTCAAACGGAAATAATACGAAGGTGAATAAAAACCTATATGCAGCAATGGCAAAAAGTGACCAACAAGGACCGGCAACTCAGATTAATTTAGATGGTACGCTCAACGTAAAATTACCTACTTGTATATTACATGACCACGTGATGACTATAGCTAACCCTGGAAGTTATGCAAAAACAGTCAACAGCATGTTACAGGAAAACGGGCTCGAACCGATGAAATTCCCCAAAGAAGTCGACTCATCGACCATTTTCAGAATCAAATTCACAGAAAAGACAAAACATGAGTTAATCGAAGAGGCAAAAAGAAATCAACAGGCAGAAGAATCAGAAGAGGACACGATCAGCGAAGACTCAGAGACTGAAAACTCCTCCGACGACACAGAGCAAGAGTGCAAACGGGTTACTCGCAGGAAAGCCCAAAGAAAGGACAGATCTAAATCCGCAAGTAAAAGGGGTCCATAACCCAGAGATGAACTACCTCAAGGACCCTCGAATGCAGTCAGCAGAGGGAGAACCCAGGAGAAACGAAAGAAGAACCAAAAAAAGAAGAAGAAACACCGATAACTTAACAGATAAGACAAACTAAACGGAAAACGAATAAACGAACGGAAATGGGCAATTGGATTATGGATATTAAGGAATTAAAAATATTACAAATTAACACATGCATATGTAAAGACAAGGAAATTATGTACGGGAATTTATTCAGAAAGACTGACCCAGATGTTATACTAATATCAAAACATGGAAGAAACAGAGAAAGCGAGAAATTAAAGATATGAAACTACAATGTTATTAACACAAATCCTTCAGGAGAAACACACGACGGAGCGGCAATAGCTGTCAAGCAAGGATTGCAGTACAAAACAATACAAGGATTGGAGGATGCATACCTAGCTATAGAAATTAAAATGGATTTAAGCAACATCATTGTCGCAACTGGATACCAGCCACCCAGGCACCCCCAATTACCGTTACAAAACTGTTCAATTATAGGATACCGGTCATTTAGATGGGCGATTTGAAGGCCCATTGCGGGGCTTCTGGGTACAGAAATACAAACAGAGCCGGAAAACAACTTAACACGCTTATCAATAGACGTATACTGCAAAGACTGGAATCCAATTTCCCTACATACTTACGAAGAGATCAGGCAACAAAACCAGACATCTACCGGGCTAACTTCAATCTTCCCTTCAACTATTTTATGGAACCAGTGGATGTTCCTTGTAGTGACCATACTGCGACTCGAATGTACATAAACAAGAACCCTTTACAAATCCCTCCCTTGAAATGGAATGCGTACCATAGAGCGGATTGGGATAAGTACAAAGAATTACTTCAGACGTACGTGTCCAGCCCGCTCGGGAAAGCCACTCTAGAGGAAATCAACAGGGAGTTGGATAGGATCAGAGAAGAAATTAAAGGGACAGAGAAGGGGGCCGTCCCCATTAACTCGTTCCAAACCATTAAACAATTTAGGTGGACACCAGAAATGGTGGCTTTGAGTGAGGAGATCCGCCGGGCGGCAGAACATATAAGGACATTCGGAACAGGAAGGGAAGCATACAACGCACTAGGGAGACAGAAAAGATAATTAATAGCACTAATTTATGAAAAACAGAAAGAGAAATGGGGTCAGCACATCGAGAAAATAGATGTAGAAACATCACCAAGGAAATTTTGCAAACATGTCAACAGATTAAAGACTCGGACAACAAGGGATAAAATAAAAATTAAGGATACAGGGAACAACATTTTAGAATATGAAGAAGAAATAGAGGCATTATTTAGAGAACACTGGAGAAATTTATTTAAAATTAGCGAAGAAGAGAATGAGGACTATGCAATTGATTTCGAACATCAGATCGTGGACGAAACCAATGAAGAGATCGAAAGGACATACCCCTTCCACTTTGTCGAGGAAAGGAGAAACACCAACGACGGAATAGACGCACTCATTACATCTGAGGAATTAAAAGAAACCATAAAGAACTTCCGACAGAGAGCCCAAGGCAGATAGGGACTCACCAGATTAAATTACATCGAAGCACCCCCGAACATACTGGAGGGAGCGAGAAACGTCTTCAATGCGTGCTTGAACACGAGATACTTTCCTGATGAACTGAAAGTGGCGAGGATGATATTCATACCCAAGGTGGAAAAACCCCCAGATAAAGTGGGTAACTACCGCCTCGTCTCGCTGCTAGATTTCATCGGTAAGGTTTTGGAAAAAATAATAAATAACATACTGTCCAAATTCCTTGATGATAATGGCCGAAGAAACAGCTTTTAATTTGGCTTCAAGAAAAACAGAAGCAGAGAGATGGCCCTTGAAAAGATAGCGAAAGCAAAGAGAGAAAAAATGAGCGTAGACATCGTATGCCGGGACGTGTCCAAGGCATTCGACAAAGTATGGCAGAGGGGTATACAACTCAAGATATTCAGATTAGGAATGAACAACAAGATCGAAAGGATTTTATGTGATTATGTAATGGAGAGACGTGCTTATGTGTAAATAGGACGACATCAGGGTGAAATATTCGAGTTCGCTGCGGGTTTGCCCTAAGGCGAATATCTGAGTCCGTCGCTCTATTCAATCTGTACAGCAGATATACCACCACCAAGATATGAAGGTTGCTTGAACATCCAATTTTCCGACGACGTCACTCCAATCATAGTTTGCCCCTACAGGAACGGCCCAATGCAAGCTAGGATGGCTGCAGAAGAGATAAGAAGCATTAATAGATACGAAGAAAAATGGAAAATTAAAACTAACAGGGATAAATTTAAAATGGCACCCATGTACAGGAGGAGCATCTCAGATGTATATGTAGAAGGACAACGCTACAGATACGACAAAGAATGTAAGGTGCTCGGACTAAACATTATTAAATCAGGTTATAAAAAGCACGTAACTGAGAGCGTAAACGAGGGAATAGCGGCTTGGCATTACTGTACAAGTTAGTTAACTTAAGCATGAAAAACAAGAGAAAAATTGATCAAGCCATAGTATAGTCGGCGATTATTTATCCAACCATCGCGATGTACACGATCTCAAGAAGTAACCTATTAAGACTCCAAAAAGTCCAAAACAAAGCTATCTACTTAATAACAAACACCAGAAGAGGAGAAAGAAGAAGACTACAAGACCTGCATAGGGGGGCAAGGATAAAGCCGCTTAATAGAATAATTGCAAAAAGAGCAAGGAAAGTTTTAGAAAAGACACAGAATGAAGTAGGAGTTGAATTAACCAACCAAATGGCCCAGAGAGAAGGATGGAGATCACACACATTATTCCCAAGTTTCCCAAGGAGAGATGAGGGAGGAGAAGAAGACGAAGAAGAAATCTACACTTAGAGAAAGAGATTAATACTCGACGACGACTAAGAGTAATTAATAACCGAAGCAAACCAGAGAATAGCATATAGTCAATTATAACTAGGATAGGAATAGGAAAGAATAGATAGAGAGATAGAAGCCTACAGCAGTTTTTAGTAAGAATATTTACTAATAACGGTTTGAACGCCTCATAAATACCAATACTACTTTCTAACTTTATCACGTTAGCTATACTACTTAAAATGGCCAGATATAGGCCTGACCTCCAGGCAACTAGCATCTATTTGCAAACCTCTTACTTCCTTCAGCCTTCAGCATCTATTCGTTTTTACTATCACATTTGCACACGGGACTCACAGTGATACGTGGGACAGGGGTTACGATAAACTGTTATAGTTATAGTTAGAGTCAAGCGACACATCGTGGTTCGGATTCCACGTTAAGCTGTAGGTACCATGACTAACTAAGTCCACCTATAACTCCTACAATTTTCTTCGCTGTCCTATCCTAAAACATTCTTCTTTCTCTCCCTCTCACTCCTAACCGCCGTACTCACGGTGCTTGGAGCCTACTTTGGCTCTAGACATTGTGACTATAGGGCTCTATAAAGGAGTACCGGGGATCTTCCCCTCCCTTCTTGGCCGCTCCCTGAGCGCCTAAGGAGGCAGGGGGAGGGTCGGAAGAGCTGTTCTTTGTCTCCCACCTGTCTTTTCATTTCATTTCATTTCCGAATTTTGACTTTAGCGCTAAATCAGAGGTTGGATCCAGCTACGCTACCGAATGTGTATCCTCGGTAAAGGAGGCAAAGGTTTGGGAGGCGACCTCGATGGCGTAAACTCTTCCCTACGAGGTTTTAACAGAAGCTCTAAGTATCATCGAATCAACAATGTCGCTCTCTGTGACCCGCACGATATGTGCTAAAAAAAGTTCATCACATTGGCCCTTTGCCTCACTACCCAGCAGAGGAGGCAATGGTTTCGGAAAGCTCCTTCACCGACCGAGTACACTGGTACTTTCGTTCCTTTATTTACAAGAGAAAAATACTGCATACTGGGGAGTTTAACTTTCCATTTACAAAAGAGAGAATAATACACATCCAGAAGTCTAACTTCCCATTTACGAAAGAGAATAATACAAAGCGAGAAGTTCATCTTCCTATTTACGAAAGAGAATAATACATACCGGGAATTTGTCTTATATCGTACGAGAAGTGCAGGCGAGCGGCTTAAAAGCTTCGTTAGGATGAGTCTTTTTTGAGACTCAGGATGGCGGAGTGAATTCGCCGCTGGCTAACAGTGGTCCAGCGACGCGGGAAGCTGTTCGCAACTCTCCTACGCTATTATTTTTTCTTTGTCCCCTTTTCATACTCCCCTCTATCTAGAGTCTTCCCATTTATAAGGTTCAATGGGTGAACCGTTTGAATTTTTCATTTAAATATTTTACTTGGTTCGACCCCCATAAGTTCTCCTTTTTTCCATTCGCTTCAGACACCACCTTTCAAGCAGTAGCTGTGTAGCTTCCCCTGAAAGGAGGTATAATATGCATTTATTCTGCGCACATTCCACCGTCAGCTGACTTAGACTCGGGAGACTTCGATCACGTCGTGGCATGGTTGCCGAAGTCCTTTCTCTTGCAGGAGATGTTGAACGGGAGACTACTCGATTAATCCCAGGGGTCAAGTCCTTGCCGACCTGATCATTGAGGATGCGATAGGGGTCCTAAATATGGAGTGTCCCGTACGCCATGCTTCGACACCTGGGTGACGAGGCATAGGCTTTCTGTTAAATTTGTTCAACAGAATATTGGTAGAAGGCATCCTCCGAGACACCTGGCAAATCAATACTGTGCTCTCTTTTCGCAAACAGGGGAAGGAACACTTTACGCCGGCAGATTTCAACCCAATCTCTTTAGCCTCCTGCGTGTGAAAGTTGATGAAGAAATTAGTAACTGTTAGATTACCAGAGAATGTATTTTCTAAACAATGAAAGCAAAATGTCTTATGCATAGTGCGGCTTCTGCAAATTTAACCCCACGTCGGGTACTTTGCTCCGAATGGAAAAGGCCGTCTTCGAGGCAGTTCTTCGTATATAGCTCTATGACATGGTGGTTTTCGATCTGGAGAAGGCCTATGATACCGCATGGCGATACGGTATCATGGGGACTCTCCACACGATGGGAACGAGGGGACGCCTCTCAATCTTAATATCTGAATTTTTTGCGAGATCGTCGATTCCGCGTAGGGGTGAGGATGGCCCTCTCTACCCCAATAGAGCAGGAAGAGGGTGTCCCGCGGGGAAGTGTCTTTAGTGTCACACCCTTTCCTCTGAACATCACCTCAGGGCTGCCGGAAGATGTTCTGGCCTCGCTCTACGTGGACGACCTTTCGATCTCCTTTGGTGCGGCTCAGATGCCAACTCTGGAGCGTCGACTACAATGGGCATTGAACTACGTCTCTCGCTATGCCGAAGCGCACGGACTTTAAATTTTCTTGACCAAGACTATGGTGGTGCACCTCTGCCGCAATCCGCGGCTCCACTCTGACCCAAATTGTTTCTAAATGGGGTGCACCTAGAAGTGGTGGACTCGCACCGCTTCCTTGGTTTTGTATTTGACCGACGCCTCACCTGGGAGGCTCATATTCACAGCGTAGAGAGTCTCTTGTACCCACGCCATGGATATTGTACGTCCCGTGACGTTCAGCGCCTGGGGCGATGATAAGGCTACTTCCTTACTTTTTTATCGATCCTTTGTTCGCTCGAAGCTCGACCGGTGACTTTGACACTTTCCCCATTGAGAACCTACTTGTCGATGTTGGGGAGATGCCACTCACTTTGCGTCGTACACAGTGAATTATTCGCCTGTACGCGCGATCCAGGCGCCCTCCTCAGTCGCCAATAGCTGTCACTTCTTTCGCAGCTGATCTCGACGGTGCCTATGCTGCAAAGAGATGCCAGTCATACCCTAAGCCATTAGGGTTTAGGGCCAGGAAACTCCTTCGAGAGCTAGGTATAGCTCTAGTGACGGTGGTGCCCCTGGTTCTGCACGGAGGCCACTCTGGATGGTACGACCTTTGACCATTTGTTGCCACTCCTCTGCCCCCAAAGCTTGTACAGCGCCGGGAGTATTGTGTTTAGCTTTTTTGGAGGACACTTTTTGTCATGCTGGAACCGTGCCAATGAATATGGGTGGATCCAAATTCCAAGAGGGGGACGGTTTCCACGCCATATCCCTTCTGTTTTAATTGAGGGGGGTTCTGCCAGGCGCTAGACACGGCCGAGTTCGTTGCAATAAACCGATCCCTACGGGAGATTACGCGACGTGCCAGGTTCGGATACCGAATTGTAATTTATAACTACTCACAAGGCGCCCTGAATGCTCTAGAGGCATTGCACCCCCCCCCCCCCCCCACCTCCACTAGTTCGCGATATTCGTGACTTTACGGTTTTGGCGAACCGTTCGGATGTAGAGATTATCTTCTGCTGGGTTTCTGGACATGTACGAATTCGGGGGAATGTGCGCACCGATGAGGGCGCTAAAGAGTCCGCGAGGACTGGGCTACCAGAACAGCCTTTCGCTCTTTCTCATATTGATTACATGGCAGGAATACGGGCAGCTCTCCTGGCTGCTTGGCAAAGAAGATGGGTGACGGTAGAAGGGAACTTAAAGTTACCTGCCATTACGCCGCAACTGTTCCTATGGACGTAACCCAGAATGCCGCCGCGGCTTCAGGCTGCTTCCAGTCATCTCCGAATTGGACACACTCGCGGGACGCACCGCCATTCTAAGGAGCGCTCGCCTGCGCCCTACTGCGACGACTGTGTTGTCCCCCAGACTGTTCGCCACATTCTTGTTGAATGTCCCAATCTGGATTATCTTCGCGCACGTTACCTCTCCCGGTACCTGGACGAGCGGGGTCGCTCCCGCTTGTCCCTTGTACTCGGAACGAGTTCGGTCACACTGGACTTGTGGACTTTACGACTTTTTGGAGCCCTTTTCATTTTTAGTGTTATTCGTTATTTACATATTATTTGTTTTCTTGTCTTTTATTATTTGTTTCTTAATATAGCCTAGTAGTAGGATCTGTCGTGTACGGCGACTTATGCCCAAGCAGGCAGTCGCCAGATGGGCTCCCAAAATAAAAAAACCCTGGAGGCGCCCAATAATTCACCGCTTACGATGGGAGCATGGGATGGCAAAGCCCGTCGGCTCTGCCCTCAACCTAGTCAAGGGAGGCAAAACCCTTGAAGTTGCTCGAGAGGCCATCTTCAGGGGTTCCTAAAACTGTTCCCCGAAATAAAGATGCACTAAAGGATAGCGCCTTCAGCGCTTTGTCCGGTAAACAGCGCCAGTAATTCCGCCTCCGGGAAGCTTACAGCCATTCCCGTGAGTCTTCTTTTCGAGGATGGCCCCGCATCTCATCCGAGCTAGGCCTGGAGGGCATATTCTTTCAATGGAATTACCGCGGACTCCTGGACAACTGGGAGGAGTTTCCCAGGCTCGTCTCATGTCGTTAGCTTTCTTTTTACAGGAGGCCATGCTGAGTGTGTGCCCGCTGCCCACCCTTTCGGGGTATAAGGGTTTTGCGACCCCACCACCTCGGGGGGGCGATGGGGAATATCGCGCAACTCATAGCCTATGTTCCCTAAATGTTGGCACACCACCTTCACGTGGTGCCCCTGTTTTTTAACTAAGCGTGTGCCCAACGTCCGAACACCAGGCGGGATATCCTGGTTTGGGTACCTGACTAAGCGTACCCACCAACCTTTTGGGGCAGTTGTGTGTATGGACACCAGCACACTCCTGGCCCATATGGTTGTCTTTGCTGTGGCCCTGCAGTTAGTGAATGGCATCACAAGGGCTAGGTGACCTCACACCAACATAAAAGGTGTGTGAGGGGAACCCCATGAGGCGGTTTGATGACCAAACACTGGCATCACTCCGGCATCCCCAAATAACCTTGTGGGGCGACTGTGTGTCTGAACCCCAGCGCACTTTTGGCCCACTTGGTCCTAGTCAGTATGTGTACTCTGTACGAGTCGACGGATGTACCCACTGGGGGGCATCGTCCGCAGGACCGTGCCACGGAGGTAGGTTTGGTTGCCTGGGTCGTTGTTTTGCTTTCGGGAGGTCTTTGCACCGCAGTCCAGTAAAACTCCGTTATGCGGCTCCGCTGTTTTTGAAACAACAGTGGGAGTCGGGGGGCGGGCTACCCTGTCTGGACTGTATGGGCGCTCTCCGGACTCACGATGGCGATTTGGTACATGCCCTCGGCTCCAGAGACACCACTTATAAAAATAAAAATTTTATGGGTAAACTTTCCAAAAACTCATCCCAGAGACCGCCGGCCTCTGGTCACCGTGAAAATAGCAGAGATCTTCGTCGCTTGGATCCTTTTGGATCAGAAGTAGACGAAGAACTGGATTATGACCGCTTTATAGTACTCAAATCCAGCAACGAACGTTGTCCTCTTAGTAAAGCTGACATCTTTGATGTCTTTGACGACTTCGTAAACAAGTGTGGCGAACCTGCTCAAATGTGGCCGCGCAATGATGGCGCATTGATTGTCGAGGCCAAGTCTAATGAGCAGCAAAAGAGAATTCAATCTCTCGAAAAGTTAGCCTCAGTGAATGTATCATCCGCGTCTCATCCGACATTTAATACCTCCAAAGGTGTTATTCGATCGGGTGAACTCATTGAGTATGATATTGACAGGTTGGTGACAAAACTTGCCAATCAGAAAGTAACAAGTGCACATCGCATTTCTAGGTTTGTGAATGGCGCTAGGGTCCCTACCGCCACCATAATCCTAACTTTCAACAGATTGGAACCGCCCAAGTACGTCAAGGCTGGCTACCTTAACATCCCAGTCAAGCCTTACGTCGAAAACCCCCGGCGGTGCTTCCATTGCCAACGCTTTGGCCATGTAAGCAAGTTTTGTAAAAGCGAAAGGATATGTGTAAACTGCTCAGCAGAATTTCACGGAACACCCTGTTCCAAACAGCCGTGCTGCCCCAATTGTGGCGGAGACCACTCTGCCACATCACAGCAATGCACCTTCTTCCTCTACGAGAGAGAGGTCATTGCTGTTCGAAATAAAAACAGGGTGAGCTATAAAGAGGCTAGACGAAGAGTTAGAGAGACTTACGTTCAGCCTGGCGTGAGCTTCGCGGATGCTCTGCGCACCGCCACGCCAAAGAAGGGAAGAAGCCAGAGACCATCTACAGGCTCTCCTGAACAAACAAGAAGTCCTCCACAACCGAAACCCAGGTCTCCGCGCAGAGATGTGCCTCAACAGGTAAGGGGTTCTCCACACCCTAAACCCGCATCTCCACGCACACCTGAAAAGGTTAAGAGCCCCCCTCGACCGAAACCACGATCAATCGGTAGAGAAAACTCTTCACCAAAATCTAGCCTAGCTTCTGATGGCACAAAGAAGAGGAACCTTCCATCCTCTCCCGATTCACCAAGAGTGGCCAAACACTTTGCCACCGCTCCACAAGACATGGATGTGAATCGGATTGGGCCGCAGATGGTGTCTATTCCAGCTCTGGACATCCATCCTGCCCCAAAAGAACAGAGAACTACAGCCCCAAAGCGAGTAGTCAGCAACCCACCCCTTGCTGATACTGCTTTGGAACTCCTTCGAGCCCTAAGTGAGAAGGAATCAACCTGTACCCCATCACAGGAAACAGCTGTAGTAGAGGCTGCCCCCTTATCCAAGGAGGAGCCGAACCAACCATCAGATTCCAAGAATCCTTCGCCAGCCGAACAATCGCTGCCACCATCACCAGCCAAGTCGATGTCATCGGCTCACGAAATGACTGATGGAGATGCTCCCACATCTGCTTCTCCAGTCAAGACAGTCATTTCGTATAGCCAGCTAACAAAATTGCCACGTCTAAAAGAAAAGCCGAGAGCTAAATTAACGCTCCCGATGCCTCCAGAGTCATACCCAAAACCGGTAATTGGTATGACCAAAACTACCCCTACGGGTAGTATAAAACCAAAACCTCCTACCCCTAAGGGTAGGATGATTGTCTTAAAGAGGTAAGGATGTATCCAATAATTCATTGGAACATCCAAGGTCTCTTCCCCAAGTGGGAAGAACTCAAGCTCCTGTTTAAAGACTACAATCCTGATTGTATAGCTTTACAGGAAACTTGCTTGGGTACTCGTAGTGTACCCAATATTCCTGGTTTTGTGGGATACTATAAGAACCCTATAGAACCAATCCATGGTTCTGCTGTGCTCATCAACAGCAGGGTTCCCCACAACCAGATCGACCTTGCGACAGACCTGCAGACGGTCGCTGTCCGCCTGTTCTCCCATCGCCACTATACGGTCTGCTCGCTTTACCTCCCTCCTAGTGAGGAAAAAGACACAGCCTCTCTAGCTAGAAAACTAGTAGAGGTAATTAAACAGCTCCCTCCCCCCTTTCTATTGATTGGGGATTTTAATGCTCGACACCCCCTTTGGGGGGACCATGATAAGAACCCTAGGGGAAACATGATTGAGAAATTTCTGGGCGAAAATGATGTCTGCCTTCTAAACGATGGCAGTCATACATCATTTCACATCCAGACGAGCAGCTCTACATGCGTGGACTTGTCCCTCTGTTCACCAAGCTGTAGAGCTGATTTTGACTGGGCAGTGGATCCTGACTTGCGAGGCAGCGATCACTTCCCCATTATTATAGCGCCATGTACAGGTGGCCCCCCTCCACCACCTAGTAAAAAATGGAATGCAAAAAAAGCAAACTGGCCTAAATTCAGGCACCTCTCGAGCCATGACGGGTCCTTCCCTCATGAAGATATTGACGTGGCTATCGATGACCTCCTAGTCCACGTCAATAAAGCGGCTAACTCCTCCATTCCGCTCTCCGGCTCAACCGCTCGCGGACCACAAGTTCCCTGGTGGTCGGCTGAATGCTCGAGAGCCGTGACTGAATGTAAAATGGCTTGCCGACGTTACCATCGCTCCCCTACGATGGTAAATAAAATTGCTCGTAACAGAGCAAGGGCAGCACGGCGACGCATCCTTCGACAGGCTCGAAAGACCTCGTTGGAAGGTTACATCGCGTCCATAAGTTGGCAAACGCCTATAGACAAAGTGTGGAAAAGGGTCAAAAAGCTATTGGGCAAATCCAATGGCTTTACAGCTCCCAACATTGTCCAAGCTGGAGAATTGTTGGGGGACTTGTCCCATATTTCCAATGTCTTGGCCAGATCATTTGCTAGCATCTCAAGCCCAGATAATTATGAGATGCAATTCCAGTGCTTTAGGCTCCAACAGGAGCAGCAACCGCTCAACTTTGTGGAGCCTAACATGGATAACGAGTCTTACAACCGACTCTTCTCTATCCATGAGCTCCATAATGCACTGAAGCACTGTAGATCCACTGCCCCCGGATCGGATGGCATTTCCTATGATATGATTAGGAATATGCATCCATCCCTTCTCTCTCATTTACTGGACATTTACAACTGGATTTGGATCAAGGGCCGCTTCCCTTCCATGTGGAGAGAGGCCATAGTCCTTCCATTCCGCAAACCAGGAAAGGACGGGACGGAGCCCACCCATTACCGCCCCATTGCTCTTACCAGTTGTCCATGTAAAGTGTTTGAGAGAATGGTCAATTTCAGACTCGTCTGGTTTTTGGAGACTCAAAATCTCATATCTCCTTCTCAATCAGGGTTCAGGAAAAAGCAGAGTACGACAGACCTGCTTGTACGAATGGAGTCACTCGTAAGAGATGCTTTTTCAAAGAAGCAGCACGCCATCGCTGTCTTCTTTGATATTGAGAAAGCATACGATACCACCTGGAGGCGTGGTATCCTTAAACAACTCCATGATTGGGGCCTGCGGGGTTACCTCCCCAGGTTTGTCGAGCAATTTCTGATGCGACGCACACTACGCGTAAGGGTTGGAGGCACCTTATCGGAGCCCGTGGACCAAGTTGAGGGTGTGCCACAGGGAAGTGTCCTCAGTGTCACCTGCTTCTCTGTAGCCATTAATAGCATTGTTAGAAATCTCCCTCCCGAGATTTCGTCGACGTTATATGTGGATGATCTGGCGCTCATTTGTTCTTCGCCCAGACTCCCATTTATCGTCCGTAAGCTACAGCGAGCTATAAGCACTGTAGCTGAAAATGCTTCCTCCAAGGGTTTCCGCTTTTCCGCAGTAAAGACCAAGGCTGTTCACTTTTATGGGCATAAGTTAGTGACATGGGACCCCCCCCTTTTGTCGCTAGATGGTGTGCCTATAGATTTTGAGCCCCATTTCAAATATCTGGGGGTCATATTTGATTCAAGGCTTTCCTTCCGGCACCATGTGGACGCCTTGAAAAGGTCTTGTTTAAAGAGAATGGACATAATGAAACTGTTGTCTCACACTTCTTGGGGAAGTGATCGACGTACCCTGTGGCTCCTGTATCTAGCATTGGTCCAATCAAAGCTAGACTATGGATCACAGGTGTACTCCTCTGCCTCGCCATCCATTCTCGAAAAACTAAATACTGTGCGTAACCAGGGTGTGCGCCTGGCTTCTGGAGCCTTTAAGTCCTCCCCAGTGTGGAGCCTCTACGCTACGCAGAGAACGGGGTTCTCCCCCCTTCCCTATCACAGGCTCAAGTCTAATTTGAACTACCTCCTTAGACTTGAGCAACTACCGCAGACGCCAGTGTATGAGTGCATGTTCAATACACGGCATTGGCCTCATACGATAGATCTCCATCTCTGGCTCGCCCCTTTGCTCTGCGTATGGCCGAGCACACTGCGCAACTAAGGGAGTTCTCAGTGATTCCCTTTACTATGCCAAAGACCCCCCCGTGGCTCATACCACCTGTAATGGTATGTAGGGAACTGGCTGATAGGCCCAAGGATCACCACCTGCCTGTAGTATTGAGAGCCATGTATGGCGACCACTCCTCTCAACATCGGCATAGCACTTTTGTGTTCACCGATGGGTCCAAGTCACCGGACAGAGTTGGAGCAGCTGCTGTCTTTCCATCTGAGACAGCATTGGTCCGCCTGCCAAACGCAGCTTCCGCATTCACAGCGGAACTCGTTGCTATGATGGCGGCACTGACCATCATAGCTGGCAGGCCATCTGGTTCTCATACTATCTTTACAGACTCCCTTAGTTCGCTTCAAATGTTGGGTGATGTTGGTTCGAGCCATCCGTTGGTTTCCAAGATCCAGCGGTGGCTCCTACGACTATCGCCCATCCACGAGATATCCTTCTGCTGGGTGCCTAGTCACGTGGGCATCCCAGGCAATGAGAGGGCAGATGCTGCAGCCAAAGAAGCAGCATCACTGGGGACAGCTCCAGTGGCCCCAGTCCCACTCTGCGATGCCTATCCTCTGACCAATGAATACGTGGTCGGCCTATGGCAGAAGAGGTGG
This sequence comes from Ceratothoa steindachneri, assembly GCA_963969495.1. Lineage (NCBI taxonomy): Eukaryota > Metazoa > Arthropoda > Malacostraca > Isopoda > Cymothoidae > Ceratothoa > Ceratothoa steindachneri. Next base: position 99,673,678 of record OZ018333.1, on the reverse strand, counting down.
AGTGAGCTCCCTCCCACCAAGCTCCACTCCATAAAACCCTCCGTTCACCCATGGCCACGTACAACTAGACATCGTAAAATGGAGGTTGCGCTTGTCCGTCTGAGGATAGGCCATTGCCGGCTCACCCATGAACATTTAATGAGTGGGCTGCCCCCACCCATGTGCATTCTGTGTGGGGTACAAATATCTGTCCTCCATATATTTGTAGAATGCCCATTACTAAGGAATCTCAGAAGGACGACTTTTCCCTTCATTACCAGAGAGATGGCCCCCCAGCAGGCTCTGCGGGGCATCTTTTCCGAGACCCATTGCTTCTTTGACGTGACTAGGATACTAACCTTCCTAAAAGAAAGCAATCTTTTAAACAAAATTTAAAATAGTTTTATATATTTATTGTTGATCTATTTATAGTTTATGTTTTTACATTTTGTTGAATTTTTTAATAGTCTATTTTTTGTTAAAAGATTTTAACTCAACTGACTCAATATTGCCTATTATACTAATTTTGGTCCCAAGGACATTTCTGCTTTTTTATGTATTTTAATATGGCAATATTTTAAAAATAATAATTTTAAATTCACCGCCCATAAGTGAATTTGGCTGCGAGATAGCCCATCTGGGCTACGCAGCTTTTAAATCTTTTATGCACTATTCATTCATTCACCACCTCGGGATTTACACCCGGTAAGATGTCTCCGTTCTTCTCTCTGCTATAGATACCTGCTTTAAGGCAGTAGCTGTGCAGCTGCACCTGGATAAGATGTATACTTTAATTCCCGTATCTTCCACCGCCAGCCGACTTCGATGAGGGGAAATCCGCCACGTGTTGGCGCGGTTGCCGAGGCTCTTTCTCTTGCTCGGAGATCCTGAACGGTAGACATTCAGTCTGGGGAGACTACTCGATTAATCCCCGAGGTCAAGTCCTTCCCGACCTGATCGTTGAGGTGGAGATAGGTGTCCTAAATATGGATGAGTTTACGCATCACTGCCCGAGAACCGCTTCATTTTCCTGTCTCGATGTATCTTTGTGCTCTTCGGATGCACAGCCTGACTTTGGGTGGGGGGTGGTCGATGACCTCCATGGTAGGGATCACTTTCCCATTTAAATATATTTTCTGCGCCGCTGCAGCCCGAGAGCCCACCCCGGTGATGCTTATCGCGGGCGCGGTGGTTCGCTTTTCAGGAAATGACTAATTTCTCGGTCTTAGTCGAGGAGTTTAGGTCGCTTGATGAGGATGATGAGTTCTCCTGCAAACTCATCGACGATGGCCTGACTACTATTCCTAGAAAGTCTGGACTCTTGCACACTGACCAATCCCGTGGTGGTCAGCCGAGTGTGAGAAGGCTCTCAAAAAGATTAACAGAGTTGCCAAAAAATGAATGACTCGTAGTGGCAGTATTGTGGTAACTTCAGACAGATTGTGGCAATAGCTAGGGAAGCGAAACTACTGGTGATGGCCATGACCGTGTTGAAGTCCTTGTGTTTCCACCAGCACCTCCAGAGCGTGTCGATGAGAGGAAGGAGGGAGTAGAAGCGCTCCTCCTAGAGATGATGGCGATAATTATGATTACAAAAGTTGGTCCAGAAAAATAGGAAATTGGGGGATAGTTAATTAGGCCGCTCAGCCGTTGCCAGAATTTTGGGTGGAGCGTCGCAAGAGGAGGAGATGGTTCTGCGTGCCTTATCGTGCATGGGTGGAGTTAGGGCGGTTAAGATTTAGGCGGACCCGGTGGTAGTCGATACTGGAGGTTGGTGAAAAGATGGATTTTAGCGCTGTTCAGTTATAGGGAGCTGCAGAAGAAACATTTTACAAGCAGGCCAATCAAATCGCTTACCAGGTAAGTAAAGGCCTGTATATTGTTAGAGCTGGCCCAGTAGTTAGAAATGCTATCGAAGCGGGTCTGCATTAAGAAGGGCTCCCCAAAAGACCATGGACAATCTTTTGAATTGCCAGCACTTGTCTCCGATCTTCACCTTAAACTGATGCCTTGCCTTCGGATGCAAGGGCAAATGGTAGAAACCATTCGTCAAGTCATCTTTATTTCCATGTTACCCGGACTCTTAGTCTGGAGGTCCTTGGCAATGTTCGGTAGCTTAACGCAAGCCGGGGTGAAATGGGGAGTAAGAGGGACATATGATAGACTACAAGCATTGACTAATATGGCTTGTGGAACCCGAAAAGGGTGTGCGTACGGGTGACTCCATTCTTTTCTTCACTTTCCCAATACTAAATCTTGGAGGTGGCCACGTGGCTCTATTCCATTCTGTACAGAAATAAACACTGTCGGCATGAGCGATCTAATAGTCGGGGTGGTCTCAAACACAGGAGATATGGACTCGTAATTAAAATATGACATCTCTTGATAGCAGTTGGATCGAGTGCAAGGTATGACAAATAAAAAATAACTCGGAAAACTAATTTTGAAAGGATTATGGAAAGGTTTTCATCATATGCATTTTATTTTCTGCAATTTACTCATTATATTATAACGTCACTTTAGTTATAGAGGACTTTCTGCAAAATATGCACGAATACAATAATATAAGCTTTGACATATTTAATGAACAGCCGTTTATAACAAAATCTACAATGAACACAACGCAAAATAAAAGAAAAGTTAATGAAGTAGGTCCTGGACAATCTGGACCCTAGCTGAGAGCGAGTTTGCGTTGCGTGCCTAACTTCACCTAAGTTGTATGTGTCCAGTAGTGTTTAACTGCCTCTCCAATTTAGGTGTCCCATATTTCATTATTCAAAATCTGGTGACCATCCCTGTGGGTGCACTACCGGCACCTTCCGGCGTTGCGTACGGAGTAACAGGGAACCCTTCAAACATCTCGGTCTCCTGGGTCACCTTCACGAGTACCAAAGTGGTAAGAAAGGTATATAAAATTAATGTCTTCCAAATCGAATAAGTTCGCTATAGGTGGTATCTACCGTTCATATTGCATGTAGTTATATCGGCAACCATGCCACGACGTGACGGAATTCTCCCGCGTCGAACTCAACTGACAGGATAAATGCCCCCAGAAATTACAGCAGGCCTCTGTGGTACCGTCCAGGATGGCGTCCTGGGCAGAACCAGGGGCGACACCGACCCAAGAGCTATAGCGAGCTCTAAACGCAAAGACCTTAGGGGAAGATTAGCGTCTCTCAGCAGCATAGATACCGTGGAGATCGGCTGCCAAAGCCGTGAGAGCGTTGGCGACTGAGGAGACACCGGCTAATAGACGCTGAGCTGCGGATGCATACAACTTGCATCCGTAGTTAAGTAAGGCAGTAGCCCTATCAGCCGCCCCCAGGTGATGAACATCACGAGAACACATAGGGACTATGGCGCGGGTACAAAAAAACGCTAAGGCTGAGAATATGAGCCTGCCATTTCAGGCGTCGGGCAAAAATGACAAAAAGGAAACGGTGCAGAAGACAGCTTAGCTTTTTTTTCTGGCCTGCAGAGGCCCCCTAAAATTTACTCATTTTTACAACTTGCACACGCCGGAGGTAGGCGAGATTGGGCGGAAACCGGCCGTAGTAGAGTGATATTTCCACGGTTTGCGAAAAGTGAGAAAGAAAAGGGGCCACCACCGAACGATAAAACAGGAACAAAGAAAAGAAACAATATAAAATACAAAAAAAAACAAGGTAGTCAAAAAAGAAACAAAGAGCACTTCGGAGGAGCAACATGAGACTTACAACGATGAGTCTCAACTAAAGGGGAGGAGCAACATGAGACTTACAACGATGAGTCTCAATTAAAGGGGAGGAGGCCAGGCTCCTTCAAAAGTAAAAAAGTTGCAAGGTCTGTGTACACGAACCCATCAGAAGTACAAGGAACAAGTGGTAACGATACGGTCGTCGAAACTGTTAATGAGACATGTAGCGTGCGCGAAGATAAGCTAGTCTTGGACATCCAACAGGAATGGGAAAACAGTCTGAGGGACAACGCAGTCGTCGCAATTAGGTACAGGCGAGCGCGCCATCAAAGGGCGATGCGTCCAAAGCGAACGGTGCATTGCAACCAGCTCGCCATGTAGAAAGACGGAGTGCCTGGCAGAGCCCTGGTGACTTCAAACACAGGGGATACGGCGTGTAGAGCAACCTTCTCCTGGGACTTGGATACATCCATATATAACGGCATGGTGACAAGGCGCTGGGTAGACTTAGAGGAAGCCACCGCCCCGAGAGCTACACAGAGCTCTTGAAGGAGTTTCCTAGGCCTAAACAGAAATGGCTTAAAATATGGCAGGCATTGCTCATCGGTATAGGCAGCGTCGAGATCTGCTGATAAAGTGAGAGCTGAGAACATGGCCGAGGCGGTGAGGGTAGTAGCACCTCCGCGGCAGTGGCACGAATGGCATCACGCGGTAGCTATACCAGCAAGCACGCACCAACTCAAAGATCTTGTCACCGTCAAAGGCGACGAAGAGTGTATGGGTGTGTCTCGAGACCCATTCCTGTTTTCTCATCGCAAGTTTCGCCTTGACCATCACCATGGTCGGCCAGCTTTAAGATGATGTCATCTATGGAGTAGCTCACGAGTTCCCTCGCATACACTACTCCTTTCACGAAGTTCATGGTAGAATGCGGCGTCACACAAACCGGCGTGCCATCAAGTGTCCGAAGGGCACTAATCATTGCCGCCTCGAAGGGATTCGATACATTCGCCAAAAGGCTCCCGTGCGGGAAACGGGTCACCTTCGGCTCTCTACCAATCACACCAGCTAGAGCTCTGCTCTGATGGATCATGTTGCCCCTAGCCAACATGCTGCCATCACTAGAGCGAATAACAAAGAAGCATTTGAATCAAGCGGGCTCGAAACGGTCAGCTAGCTTCTGAATGATGGGCCCGACGCAATCGAAGCTATCCCTGCACAGTTCTGGTCTCCGTTTCGGACTCAACACACGGGAGAGCAGCGGGGCTGGACGTGCCGACCTTGGCCTGATCGCTTGCCAAACCGGTAGCAGAGCCGTCCGTACCCGCGGCGGGAGAGGAGCCCTTAGTCTATTTCTTTCTAGAAGAGGAGGGCAGGGAATAAACCCGTTCTCTCCTCCCCTTTAGACCAGATTGGCTGGCCTCGGCAACATCCTGCCCTGAAATAAGGAAGGTCATTTCCGTCACAGAAGCAATTGCCAGGAGAGAAGACCCCTGCTCACCTCGTGAAGCCTCAATAACTCAACCGTCTTAGGAGCAGCTTGCATAGGGGCGGACTGTTTCAGTGCTTGCTACCGAGCCCGGGTACGGCCCCATGGAAGATCCTATCATCTGGGGCTGGGTCACCTCATGAACCATGCCTGTCCGCGCCCCTTTAAGGGCGTTGGGCCTATCGCGTCGCTCCCGCCTGGAGCGGTCAATTATTGGCCGCCTGCCTGCCCTCTTAATTAGTTTGAAGGCATGGCACTTTGGCAAAAGGGTTAAGCGAACTTGTGCTATCAAAGACAGATTTCGCATAAGATTGTGTTAAGAGGGAGATAGAGGGGTCAAGAGATCGTGAATGCATAACAATGAGAGCATGAATAAAGGTAGAGGAATGGACGGAGCCACCTCTCTACCGACAAGGTATGAACACTGTCGCGGCGAACCTCTATAACACCGTGACCGAGGAGGGGTGGGTGCTCTTGACGACATTATATATACTACCCCTAATTTGAATGGGTTTCCTAAAAGGAAGTGGCGTGGGTTTGGATAGCCATTTTGTGATCAAGACGTTAATAGAAGAAAATTATGCCGTAATTTCTAAAGTAGATGCAGTGAAGTTTATCCATCATCAAGTTTGTTGTTTGAGAAGGGAGTTTACTAAGGTATATTCTTCTTCTCCTTGTATGTGGGGCACGAAGACTACCCATATCGGCTTCAAGTTCTTAGAGCTTCCATACGGTCCTCTTTGGTCAACTCTGCGGGTTTTTTTCAAAATGGCAAAGACATTTCCTTGTTTTTCGCCCGCCTGCCCTACCCCGAAGAATGGGACGAACACCAAGAAGTCAAATAAAATGGGAGTAGGGCAGCATCCTTCTGCTTGGAGGTCGCTTCACGCTCGGATGACCAACACGGAAGCGCTCGATGAAATCACCCACGGTACAAGAGTTCAGGCGACGCTTATAGCGAATTAACATTTTGTTTCTCTTTAGGTTTAATTATCACTAGTGTGGCTTCTTAAATGTGCCACAACTTTGTCTTTTCTTTGACTCTGATAAGAACAAAGACTGCATTTGAAAGGCTTCTCACCTGTGTGAGTATATGAATGTTTTTTAAGATGAGCTTTCGTTGCAGCTTGATAAGGGCAAAGGGTGCATTTGAATGGCTTCTCACCTGCGTGAGTATATGAATGGTTTTTAAGAAGAATTTTCGTTGCAGCCTGATAAGGGCAAAGGTTGCATTTGAAGGGTTTCTCACCTGTGTGAGTATATAAATGGCTTTTAAGATATCCTTTATTTGCAGCCTGATAAGGGCAAAGGTTACATCTGAACGGCTTCTCACCTGTGTGATTATATAAATGGCTTTTAAGATATCCTTTATTTGCAACCTGATAAGGGCAAAGGCTGCATTTGAAAGGCTTCTCTCCCGTATGAGTCCTTGCATGTATTCTAATATTTCCTTTATTTGCAGCCTGATAAGGGCAAAGGCTGCATTTAAAAGGTTTCTCACCTGTGTGAGTATATGAATGGCCTTTAAGATTATGTTTCGATGCAGCCCGATAAGGGCAAATGCTGCATTTGAACGGCTTCTCACCTGTGTGAGTATATGAATGATTTTTAAGATGAGCTTTCGTTGCAGCTTGATAAGGGCAAAGGTTGCATTTGAATGGCTTATCTCCAGTGTGATTATATGAATGGCTTTTAAGATGAACTTTCGTTGCAGCCTGATACGGGCAAAGGCTGCATTTGAAGGGTTTATCTCCCGTGTGAGTCCTTGCATGTCTTCTAACATCTCTTTTTGTTGCAGCTTGATAAGGGCAAAGGTTACATCTGAACGGCTTCAAACCAGTGTGATTATGTGAATGTTTTTTAATATCTTTTATAGCAGCCTTATTAGGGCAAAGGGCTCGAGGCGATATCATACCACTAAATTGTGGAATAACCTTAAGGTTACTGGACGAACCCAATTTCATCTGAAAAAGAAAAAAATAGTTATTTTAAAATCTCTCATTCAAGATCTTTCTGGTGTACAAGAATTATTCCTGCAATAGGAGGAAAGGGTATGGACCCCACCCATCCCAAAATCATTCATTCTTTTGGACTCACACCTCATAGGGACCTGAAGATAAAGTGATATTATATCCTGAGGCATTCCGCATCAGAAACCCACAAATTTCTTAGACAAAGGGATAAGAAGAGCCGAAAGAACGAAGGGATTGCAAAACTTCTAGAATCAGTATGAATAATATAATTGTGAAAAGTCAAAATAAGGCGGAAATTTAAAAGAATAATCCAACAGTTAAATAGATTATATCCTAGGCAAAGTTAGGTGACAGTAGTAGCACCTCCGCGGCAGTGGCACGAATGCAATCACGCGGTAGCAATACCAACCAGCATCCACAGAGTCCCGTCCAATGGTCGGCAACTCTAAGGTGATGTCATCTATTGAGTAGTCCACGAGTTCCCTCGCATAAACTACACTTAGTTCATGGTAGAGTGCGGAGTCACACTAACGGTCGAATGCAATCCTCTATCTTGACCAGCAGGTCTGTGGTGCATCGTTTCTTTCTAAAACTCGACTGTGAGGGAGAAATAAGGTCGTTTCCCCAGAAACCATACCAAGCTGGCATTCACCATCCTTTCAAAAAGCTTATATGGGGAACAAGTAAGGATAATTGGACGATAGTGGGTCGGAAGTGTCCCTTCCTTTCCTAGTTTAAGAAAGGGAAATATGATTGCTTCCCTCCAATTGGAAGGGGAACAGCCCTTAATCCTGATATAGTTAGATATATCGAGATGTGAAATGAATGTTGAATGCATATTCCTGATATTATAAGAGATACCATAAGGACCAGGTGCGTTGGATCCACATCTTTTAAGAGCACTTCGAAGTTCATGAATGGAAAAGAGCTTATTGTATGGTTCATTATCCATACAGGGATCTATGAAGTTCAAGAGGCACTGCTCTTTTATTTTCCTGATATGTTGAAATTCTAAGGAATAATTGTTAGGGCTGGAAATGTCAGCAAATGTCTTTGCCAGGACTTTTGAAATTCTGGCCAAGTCTCCCAAAAGCTCGCTGGCTTCAACTATATTGGGGACAGAGAAACCACATGCTCTGCCCATGAGCTCTTTCACTCTTTTCGAGACTTTGTCTGGTGGAGTTTGGTGGTTGATTGGGTTGATGTACCTTTTAAAGGAAATTCAGCGAGCCTGGTGGAGGGTACACTGCTGTACTGCCCTGGCTCGACTACAAGCATACTTATTGATGGCCGCAGGGTTTCGATGGTAGCGACGACAAGCTTGCTGCATTCCTCAGACCAAAAAGGGAGATGGGTCTTGTGTGAAGCAGTTTTGAAGAGGGGCATGGAAGAATTTGCCGTCTGGTTGACATGATGATGGAAGTTCTCCTTGAGGGAAGTGTCAAGAATGGTGAGAAAGGTATTTAAACTTTGGCGAATTGACTTTCTTGGTGTTCCACCTATTGCCTGGTGGGGAAAGAGAGCCACTCAGGCATGAATTCAGAACAACTGGGAAGTGGTCGCTTCCTCTCAGATCAGGATCCACCGACCAGCTGTAATATGCTCTATAATCTGAGGGACAAAGTTACAAATCTACACAGGTCGAACTGTTGGTCTGGACACGCAAGGATGTTGGAGTGCCATCATTAAATAATGACACATCCAAGGTCTCCATAAGTCTCACAATCAGGTTTCCCTCGGGGCTGTCATCATAGTCTCCCCAAAGGAGGTGTCTTGCATTAAAGTCTCCAACTAGTAGGAATAGGGTCGGACTTTGGAGATGAGATTGGCGAATTTGTTAGCCAAATCTGAAGCAAATACTCCTTAACCAGGAGGGAGGTACTGTGAGCAGACTGTGTATAAACGATTGGTATACACACGAATCGCCACTGCTTAAAACTCTCTTCACAGACAAAAGTACCTGAACCATAAATGGGTTCTGGTGGATTCTTAAAATATCCCACATAGTGGGGGATATTGGGTAATCTACAAATACCCAATTGGGTCTCCTATAATGAAATACAACTAGGGTTTTAATCATGAAGCGGGAGTTTGGATTCTTCCCATTTGGAGAAGATCCCTTCTAGATTCCAATGAACAATTGGAACATATTCATCGTTTAAGGCTAATTATCTTTTTCTTTGCACCTGATGAAGGTGACTGGAGTTTTGAACCTTTTGGATTTTTAGGTGTAATTAACGTTTGAAGTATAGGTAGTTTGAATGTTTTGGGGATGGCTTTTTTATTTGATGGCAAAGAACCATATGTCAGTTGTGAATATGAGAGGGTGTTTTTTGCTGGCAAAGATGTCTCCCAAGACATTGGGTCCTCTGTACTGGTAGGTAGTAATGTCGATCACCATTCTGAGGAAGAGATTCTATTGGGGCTTCTTGATGGATATTCTGCGGCCATAAAAGTTGAGTTCTTAATGGTCTTTGCTGTCTGTTAGGGACTGGTCTGTTCGGTCTAAGAACGTCCACAAAACTCACTCCTGCTTCTATCTATAATTCTTTAGCTCTCCTTCTAGCATCCTTCATGCTAATTCGGAATTTATCTCGAAGAGTAACAACCTTAGAGGTGGCTAGGTGATCGCTACCACAGTTGGCACAAGGGGGACGAGGGCATGGTTTTTCATGGAAATCAGAGGAACAATTGACACACACCCTCTCCTGTCTGCAGAGCTTACTGACATGTCCAAAACGTTGACAATGAAAGCACCTACGGGGATTCTCCACGTAGGGCTTCATGAAAATACACAGATACCGGGGCGGTCAATAAGTTTTGCAATTCGGATATAAGGAAACGAGATACGAGGAAAAGTGCTTTATTATTTTTCAATATAACTACCCTTGACTTCAATGCACTTGCGCCACTTGCTGTTCAATCCACTCCTGGACGGCGAGCTGGACATCTTAATCGTCCCCAAACCGGCGACCACGCAGTGCAACCTTAAGCTGGCGGAATAAAAAGTAGTCGCTAGGGGCTAGATCTGCACTGTACGGGGGATGGTTGAGCTCCCCGAATCCGCACTCGCGCAGGGCAGCTTGTGCAAATCTGGCCTTGTGGACAGAGGCATTGTTTTGGAGGAGCAGGACACGCGTGTCAACTTGCCGCGCCGCTTCTGACGGATGCACTTATTTAAATAAGACAGTTCCTCGACGTAATATTGGCCTGTGATGGTCCTTCCACGAGGCGCATAGTCTACCATCAACACTTCCTCAGAATCCCAGAAGATGGTGGCCATGATCTTCCCGGCTGAGGGTTGGGTTCGGAACTTGATTTGGGTCGGAGAGCCCTTGTGCTTCTAGGCCATGCTTTCGAGCTTGGCTCGGGATCCCAGTGATGGACCCACGTTTCATCACCTGTCACTATGCGTGACTCGAATCCCGCCGGGTCTTGGTTGTAGAGGAGCAGCAGCTCCTCAGAACTTTGACGACGCTGAAGTCGATCATGGGGCGTGAGGTTTCTAGAGACCCAATGGGCTGAGACCTTGGTCATGGCCAAATTGTCGTGGATGATGTTGATAATACTTCCATAGGATATTCCAAGTTCTCGCTCCATTTCTTCGACCTTCACCCGTCGATTTTCGAGGATCATCCTCTCCACACGGGCCACATTGTCCTCGTTGGTCACATCTGACGGGAAACCTGGACGGGGGTCATCTTCAAGGGACTCTCGACCATGGCGGAACTCTCTATTTGAGCGAGCAATGGTTGCATAGGAAGGGGCGATGTCGGTGTACACTGCAACCATGCGTTCATGGATCTTTTTTGCATTCTTGCCTTCCTTAGTCAAAATTTTGATCACTGCGCGGTGCTCAACCTTCTCCATTGTTGAAAAATTTGTGACTGACGATCTGCGATCAGCTATTGCTTGTTAAATAGACGAGGCAAGAGCGTGCGGCTGCAGGTCCGGACTTGTGATAACTTGTCCTAACACCCCCACAAACAGCCATCCCCCTTCCTCTGTTTTGCCCTACCGATTCGCAAAACTTATTGACCGCCCCTCGTAACCAGCCTTGATATTCTTAGGGGGTTCCAACCTATTGAAAGTTATTATGATAGTAGCGGAAGGAACTCTGGTGCCATTAACATTACGAGTGATGAGGTATGCACCAACTACCTTCTGAGAAGTCAGTTTAGCAACAAGCCTATCCACATCATATTCAATAAGCTCCCCGGACCTGATAACCCCCTTGCGGGTGTTAAAGGTAGGATGGGCTGAAGAGGAGATATTGAGGGAAGCAAGAGAATCTAGTGCTTTGATTTTTTGATGCTGATCAAATGAAGAGGACTCCACAAGGAAGCCATCATTCCTATGCCACATTTGGCAACAAAGTCTTCAGACATTGAAAATGTCAGCCTTACTTTACTTATTGGTGTATTATTGTCTGATTTTAAGATCTATCATAATCAAGATCATCGTCGACCTCGGAACCAAAAGGATCGAGGCTATGAAGATCACGGTGAATGGTGGCACTAGGCGTTTTACACCGTCCTCAGGGTAGCCCTCCCCAACGCTACAGCTGTCGTTTTAAAAACAGTGCAACGTCATGAATGGAAGTTTGATGACGGCTAGACTAAGACCCAAGCTGTGGGCAGCTATCAGCCCCAAAACAAGTGCGGCCTTCAAGGCGATACCTCTGGTGAACATGATAGGCAACCCGTACAGCGGTACACAACACACGGGTGTGAGGATCCTTAGTCCTCCTCCTCCACAGTGGTCTGTTCAGCAAGGTAAAACCCCTGAAGACAGACTGATGGACAATAATGTCCATCACAGTCTTCAGTGACATAACCCTCTGTGTCACTGAAGTACGCCAGCCACTCCACCACGACACGGTTATCCTCAGGGAGGGGAGACTGACCAGAGAGAGTTGTAGGAGAGGTTGTAGGGAAAGTGAGGTAGTAGGGTAGAAGTGCAGGCTGTCTGAAAGAAGGAAAAGAGGCTAAGCTGGGGCAGGACGGGGCGCTGAGTACTGTCAGCACGGTGGCCAGGTAGGCAAATCGCCGCGCCCCTTACAGGGTGAGATAGCTGCAGCCAGCCTTGATTCTCGGTCGTCCTGGTGACTGGAGGGGACGTCTTAGATTGTGGGCATTGGAGAACACCTCCCAGTCTCGACCAAGTGGTCGAAATTCACACGTAGCTGTATCCTGAATGCGGAACGCTTCGCGTTCCGCTGGACAACACCCCATTAAGGAGCTTCCTTTAACGAAAAACGGGAGCCCACCTCCCCTTTCCCTGACTTGCGCTTTCGGGACCTTTTGTTGAGGCTGCACCCAGTACTGGATCCAATAGACTGTACTTTTGGGTATTAGATTGATTTATTAATTTTTTGGTTGGGCAATAATATATATGTAATACGTGCTGTTGTTGGCCCATTTATTTGTAAGGCCATATATATTAGATTAGTGTACATACATATTTAATTATTTTGAGTTTAGGTTATAAGATTTAATATTCTATTTTGCAAAGCTTCGGGGTTTGGTTGATAGAATAAATTTCAAAGTAGGCCCTCAGTATCCTCTCCTCCGACACCGGGTTGGCCTTGTTGGGGCGGCGGGTCTTATTGTAGGGGGAATCACCTTCCCGCTGCCACAGTATGTGCCGTCGTAGTCATGTCTCTGGCCGCCGAACTGACATCCATTGGGAAAGAGAGGGTGCAGTGATGTTGAGCCCCGCAATTTCAAGGTGCAGGATTTGCAGGACTGCAGGGGACATGGCCCGACACGCCAAAAAGGATGGTGCCAGCAAAGACACCTTATATGTGTATGGGAGGGAAGTGAGCAGAGTCGATGGTTCAGCACACGCTGTACCTAATACTTGCCCTAACCAGAGGGCTTTTGGCCCTTGCAGCAGGTAAGGACATCACAGTATGCATTGCCACTCAACTTAGGTTGTGAAGTTGACAAAAGTGCGTCAGGCAACCAGAACCTCTGTGGATAGAGGGACAAGTTTGGAAAGTGGTGGGCGGATATGTAATAAAGAGAAGCAGAGAGAGACGGTTCCACAAACGAGTAGGGTGAGTGATCCACTATTATTATCATGCCCTGGTGCTAGGTGATCTCAGGATGGCTTGCAGTCCACCATGGCTACTGGACTGAAGTCTGTCCACATGGAAACACCCCTCCTGGTAAAAATATACAGGGGTTAGACAAAATAATTGGAATGTGTTAAATTCAATGAATATTTATTTAATACGAAGTTGATCCTCCTTATGCTTTCTGAACAGCGTCGATGCGTCTTGGAATTGATTCATAAATTTTCCTCTTTTAGACACGACGGTGCAGGGTAACGACTTCTAACTTGTCGCTCATGACGCAACACAAATGCTCAATAATCTTAAGATCTGGAGATTGTGGGGGTCACTCCATGTGTTGTAGCTCATTCCTATTCTCTTCATACCAATTCTTAACCACATGAGTGGTATGCACTGGGGCATTGTCATCTTGGAACACTCTCACCATCAGAAAATAATGTCTGGACCATGGGATGGACTTGATCTTCCAAAGTATTCAGATATTCGTTGCTGTTGATCCTACCATGTAAGGCAACGATTGGACCGAGAGAATTCCAAGATATGGCTGCCCAAACCATCACTGGCCCTCCTCCGTGGTTCACTGGAGGAAGAAGGTAGTCAGGAGTAAAAGCTTCCCCAGGGTGCCTTCACACATAAACTTACCATGCAGTGGGGAAGAGGGAAAAACTGAACTCATCAGAGAATATTACTTGCTTCCATTGGTCTGCTGACCAGCCATTGTGATCTCTACACCAGTTCAGCCTTTTTGAATGTTGTGATGAGCAAGCAGAGGTTTCTTGATGGCGGCTCTTCCATGATATCCGGCTTTATTAAGCTCACGGCAAACAGTTTTGATCGAAACTAGGCTCGTGAGATGCGTCTCAAACACTCGTTGGTCTTTCAGCAAGCTTTGAAGTCTGCCGGAATTAACCTTCTTGCTGGAGGTTTTGCCCTGCTTCTTGAATTCTGTCATGGTCCTTCAGATGATAGCTCTAAAAAAAAAAAAAGAATAGTTTAGCTGATCTGGTGATGGAAGCTCCTGCAATTTAAGCAACACTTTGCTCTTTTTAAAACTCAGAGGTCACGCATCTTAGCATCTATACCACAAACTGAAAAATACAAATAATCTTTAAAGCTTATAAATAAAACTATCTACATTAAAAACAACAACAATCATAATGAAATAGAGATGGATATTCATAATATAATGGCTAATTGAAATATTTGTGCAAAATTTCTACCGTTCCAATCATTTTATCCAACCTCTGTATATAGACCTTATTTAATAAGGTCTATATATATGTACATAAATTAAAAATGCAAAACCCATAAAGATCTTCCTAAAAAAAATTATAGCATCAAACCGGTTTTCTTTTAATCTTGATCGAAAGTTCTTTGTCTTGTTGCTCATGTTCAAGTTTTGCTTTTATATTATGTTTTAATCCAGACAAACTTTTTAATTCTCATATTATTAAATAAACACTTTTCCTATATAATTATATCAAGGGAAAAAACTAAATAGTATTTACTTTAGTTAATACAAAAAGAAGCTTAACTTTTACTATCAGACATCACCATTTGCCATTCTGTAACTTCCTCTCCTTTTGTGTGTTTGTAGATTTTCACAGGTTTCTCATCTTTTTCGCTCCACATCTGTTTCTCATTCTATTCCATCTAAGTCCAAATGAGGGATATAACCTTTCTATTGCAACTCAACTAGCTGGACATGAATGTACGGACCCTAAAAATGAGCAAAATCAATCTGGCAATTTCTTCCCACTTGTTTTTTCTTCTGCTTCACATTCACTATATGTCACCACTTGTTTGAAGAAAGGCTAGATTTAACTGACTCAGAAAATATGTTAGGTGACCATCACATAAGTTTGGAACTTTACAGGCCTCCCTCCTCATCGACCTCTACGCCTACCCTTGATGTGAAATTCATACAATCCAACTGCATAATCAGGATGGATTTCATTGAGCCAATCTCAGCTTGTTCTTCAGCTTCCACCTCTAGATTTTCTCATGGAATGATAAATATAACAAATTAAAACTGTGGCATTCAGGAAATGGCAACATTCTACTTTTAGTTTCAGAAAGTAAAAATTGCTTTTAGAATGTAATTCTTCAGCAATACGAAATTTGCAGAATTACAACTTCTCACCTAAGTAACGATGATCAATATGTGATCAAATTAATGAACAGGCTTCATGGTTTTCTTGAACATATCATTGATACTTTGATGATCCTGCTGAAAATCAGGATTATTCATTAAAGATTCCCAGATGTGGACAGCATCTGCGAGCCTTGTTCCATCAGCTTGGAGCTGGGTTAAAAACAAAAGTGACACAAATTATGTACTGTATGTACTGGTATTGAATGATTCTATTGATATTTAATTATACTGGGTGTTTCAAAAATTGATGTCATTTTGCAATCTAATAAATTTGCCAGTTCACATTCAAATGACTTCAAATTTTAACAGCATGTGTAGAAACAGGTTAAAATTTTATGTTTGATGTTTTCATCTTTAGAGTTATAGAAATGCTATTCACTGGAATTGAAAAGCCTTACTGTGTGTTGGAGTATACTCAAACACAGCTGAACAAGACTGTGCAGCGTGCATTTGTGTGAGAGTTCTCTAAACAGTTACCAACGGCAATGCAGATTTGGACATGGCACAAAAAATTCAAAGAAGAAGGCTGTCTGTGCAGGGCAAAAGGATCTGGACGACCAATAACATCGGAAGAGACGGTCCAGAGGGTTCGCCAAAATCTTTGTGAAGCCCAAAGTAGTCCATAAGAAGAACAAGTCTGGAAACCCAGATTGCTCCAACGACAGTTTGGCATGTACTGAGGAAACGCTAATGAAACCCTTACGAGCTACAGCTAGTTCAGGCTATAATGGCAGATGACAAGCGAAAGCGCAAACAATTCTGTGTTGATATGCAAGAGAAACTTGAAGAAGACGAGTTCAAGGAAACTTCTTGTTTTCAGTGATGAGGCAACATTTGACACGAATGGCAAAGTCAATAAGCATAATGTTCGCATTCGTCGGAGTGACAAAATCCCCACGACACAGTTGAGCACGTGAGAGACTCACCAAAAGTGAATGTGTTCTGGGCCATCTCTAGGAACCAGCTTCATGGCCCATTTTTCTTTGAGGGAAATGTGACTGGCCATGTGTATCTGCAAATGCTTCACAACTGGCTAATGGATGAGTTCATTGCGAGTGAACAAGAAGACTTCATTTTTCAACAGTGCGGGGCTCCACCTCACTGGAAGCTCACTGTGCGGGCTTATCTCAATGACAATCTGCGAGGGAGATTGATTGCGTGTGCTGGTGATGAAGACAATGTGCTGTTGAAATGGCCACCACATTCACCTGACCTGACACCTTGCGATTTTTTTCTCTGGTGCTTTGTGAAGGGACTGGTCTATGTCACCGCCCCCCCCTCTTCTTGAAAACCTAGAGGAACTCAAGCACAGAATCACTACCGCACTGGAGACTGTTACCAAAGACATGCTGTAGCGTGTTTGGGAGGAGCTGGACTACCGACTTGACATGTCTGGTGTCTCAGGTGGTGCGCATATTGAACATTTGTGAAATTTTTCATGGAATCCACATACCTTTAATTTTCTCATTCAAATTTAGAGGAATAAATCTTATGTTGCTTAACATCAAGCCTGTTTAGTTTCATTTGTCTTGACTATGTAGTTTCTGTGATATTTACATCTCAAATGATATGAAAAAAATTTTAAACACCCTGTATTATGATTATTGACAGACTGACTGTGCTATTATTTTCATTATTACTAATATTAATATCATACCTGGTCTAGAGCAGTTTCAAAGTGTTTTAGCTGGGTCAGGAGATGCTGAACTTACCGATATATGCCAACATTGTCAATAATTTGGCCAATCTTTGCAGGGATACTCTGATCTTGTAGGGCCCCTTATTCCCCCAAAGAACAATACCCCCCTCCACCAAAAGAGGGTTTTCAAACCTTGCTGCCGAGCCCTCATCCAACAGTAGCAGGGTCCCCAAACCCTTATATCCTGGGAGGAGGGAAAGAAGGAATGAGCCCAGCATGAACTCTGGCAAAAAGATAGCTATGGGGAAACGAAATGAGACGATCCTCCGATGCTGCTCCCAGTTGGTGTGGAGTTCGCAAAGGGGACATGGCCCAACATACCTCACTTTTATTTGCACACCTACAGGAGTTGGCTCTATAGAGTCGCCTCTGGTGGATTTGGGGGCGTCTGCCTACGCTCTTCTCAGTCCCGTGTGAATAGGGAGGAATGCAATTCATTGCAAGATGGAGTCATCCATGGGCGACTTCACAGGAGGAGGTCAGGAAAAAACCCCCACACCAGGAGACCTAGGAGAAGATTAAACCTCCTCTCCAGTGATGGTTGGAGATGACCCTGAAAAAGCAAAGGGATCCACCTCTTTTACAGAGGTGAATCTACCTGAGAGAAGGACCAAAGATGCGAGAGGGTAGACCCTCCACTGGTCAAATGGGACCCTCGGTTTTCATCCTCGTCCCATAATCAGAGTAAAAAAGAAATGAGGGGCCTCATGAAAGGGAGATACTATGACCCCTCCATGAGTGAGGAGGCTAAGAGAAAAGTCTCCATAGGATCAGAAATTCTGTGTGTGATCATTTACATATAATCGACCCTGGTAGAGCATTGATGGACTTTGCCAACTCAGCCCAGCATTTAGGCGAATT
The DNA here is from genome assembly GCA_963969495.1 of Ceratothoa steindachneri. Lineage (NCBI taxonomy): Eukaryota > Metazoa > Arthropoda > Malacostraca > Isopoda > Cymothoidae > Ceratothoa > Ceratothoa steindachneri. Next base: position 99,655,767 of record OZ018333.1, on the reverse strand, counting down.
TGGCTTGAAACTTTAGCAATAAGAGATGGTGCCAGCATAGGCACCATGTGTATTAGAGGAAGTGAACAGAGTCAACAGTCCATACCTAATACTTGCCTTAGCCAGGTGGCTTTCAGCCCTCATAGCAGAGAGGGACCCACCTGTATACACTGCCACTCGACCAAGATCATAAAAGGACAAAGGTTCATTGGGCAGCAAGAACACCTGTGGATAGGAGAGCGAGAGTGGAACGGGGTGGGAGGTTATGTAATAAAGAGAGGTAGAGATAGGCGGGTCCACTAACCAGTATGGTGGGTGATCACCTATTATTATCATACCCTGGTTAAAGTGATCCCAGGGTGGCATGCAGTCCACCAAGGCTACTGAACCAAACTCTGTACAGGTGGAAACACTCATCCTGGTGCAAAGTGAGGGAAGAAAAGGTTGAATGGATAGCAATAATGATAATAATAAATAGCTCTTATGATAAATAATCTTAAATAATAATAACTTATACTAATAATAATTAATACCAATCATAATAAAAAATTAAAATAATGACACTGGTGTGAAGTTTTTTCAAGGTTTAACACACAATACCTGATTTTAGGCCAATTTTTCACCCAGAATCCGAAAATCCTGCTCATTTTATCAAATCAGATCAAGTTTTTGATATTTAAGCACAGGTCAGAAATTCCTATATTCAGATCTATTTGTAAGCGAATGTACACAGAATAATAAAATTTGAACTGATATATACACAGAAGGTTTACGGAATGTTCTAGATGGTGGATCTGGTTTGGTAACTAGCCTCAGAGAGGTCAAGGTCACCATGCCCTGAGTGTAGGAGGGAGCAAATGACAAAGTCAAGGTAGGGCAATAGAAGGTGTCAATGAAAAAGGTAAAGAAACAAATATAGTAGTGGAAAGGGTGCATAAAGGGAGTGAGGGAACCCACCACCTTTCCCAGACCTGGATCCAGAGTGTTAGTTCCCTCTGTAGTTGGGTCAATCCTTGATGGCAGTGGAGCTGGGAGGATATGTTGCTCCTCCAGGTACAACAGAAATGGAGGAGGTGTGTTTCTCCTCCAGCTTTCAGTTGTCGCTCAGAGTTTAACCTCAAGCTACACCATCCACCTTCTTGAGGGTAGAGAAAGAATTGAGGGGATAGTCAGAGAAGGAAAAATAGGTGCTGAGAGAGACAAGAAGGGGGGGATGCACCAGTGTCCTCAGGCCTCATCAAAGGGTTCATATAAATCAAGTGAGTGGGGACTTTCCTCTTTGCCCTCAGGCCGGAGGACATACTGCTGATCCTCCAGGTACCAAGTGTACCATATTTTAGTCCTTATCTGGCACAGATGCCAGATAAGGATGAAAATACGAAATTTATCGCCACTATAATATAGATTGTATTTACCTTTTCTTCGATGGAGTCTTGTGGCAACAACTTACTGGGTGTGTTTGGTAGAGAGTTTACAGATTCTGCACATGGTTCATCAGCATCAGGAAAAGAACTTGTCTCTGTATGAAAGAATTCTTCACTAATTTCTTCCTTCAAAGAAATCTCTTTAAAGTCCTGCATAAAGAAGTACAAAAGTAAATTCCACCCAATGCAACCAGGATACGAGGTTATAACCAATGTGACCTATATTATTCAAGTCACTAATGGATGTTGATCAATGGAAATCAATTTGTGCTCTTTTCAGATTTTAAATTCACATTATTAATAGCTTATTTTGGACTTAGAGATATGATCATTTACATGTGAAAAGAATGAGTGACCCATCAGATTGTAAAGATTATTGGGTGCAACTATCAGAAGTGTGCATTTTGCTAATGGCTAAATAGCAGTGTCAAAAGTAATGAGGGGAGACTTGACTAAATAAGAAATGCCAAATGTATATTCAAGTAGAAATAAGTTGTCATAACCAATGTTATTTTGAGGAACTGTTTGACATTTTTGGTTAAATTGCAGAAAATCCAAATAGCTATAGTTGAGGGTGGTGTGGATGAAGTGTCTGTATGGAGTGGTGAGAGGCTCTTTCTGATCTCCAAATTTGATGTTTGATAGTGCTTTGAGGACATTGATTTCCTTTTGGCCTTGTTTGTACTGATTGCTGTGTGGGTTTTGAATGCCATGTGAGTGGGTAGTGTGAGTCCTAGGAGGGTAGAGGTTTTGTATATTAGCAGGCGTTGTGCATTTAGTCTGATTTTGGGGTGTTTTTCGATTCATGGTAGTGTGGTGTGAAAAGCAATACTGTTGAATTGTTTGCTGAGGCAGTCATGCAATTTTGTGTCGGTATGGGTGTTGATTAATGAGTGGATGTGAGATGTCATGTGTGAATAGGAGAATACTTGGTCTTTGGATATGTGTGCTATTGATTATTTTAGGGATTTGTCTGTGTTGGGAGGAAGCTAATGTTTCAGTAGTGTTTCCAGATGGCATTCATTCTAGGTTACTTAAAGAAGGTATGGAAAGCATAGCAGTGTAGCTCTGGAGAAAATATATACTAGATCACTACATTTTTGGAGAAGTGTCAGATAAACGAAAATAGGAAATGTAGTGGCCATTTTTAAGTAGGAAAGAAAACCTAAATAACTTTAGGCCTGTATGTTTGCGAGTTTGTAAGCGTGTGGTCAACGATGATCACAGCATGAATTTAGAATGGGTAAATCATAGTTAACAAACATGGGTTGAATTCAGTTGTGGTTCAAAAGGACTTTCAAGTAGTAATAGATGAGTCACTCAGGTTTTCTAAGTAGTATTTTGATATTTTGAAGAAATAATAAAGCAAATAGTGTGTTGGGCATCATTAAGATAAATGTTACTAATGTAAAAATGTTATCCTTAAACTTTATAACTCAAATGATAGCCCAGATTTAGTGTATTGTATAGAAGCATGGTTAACACATTTTAGACATGATATCAACCTGTTAGTTAGTACAATGGAGGACAACAAAGTTATTACCTTCCTTGAGGTACCTTGAATATGTACACTGAGGGTATTAAATATATTCTCAATTGAAAGGTGTGCGAGAGGGACCAGGAACAAGTAGTAGGAACCTCACTCATATAGATAGGAGAAGTACTGTATACAGAACACTCCATTAAAAGGACACTCAAGCAAGCATGATAAGGCTATAAACTCTACTATTATTACTTATTACTAAGACATGGCAATCTTGAGTGATAACATTGGTGAAGAAAATATGAAACTAAAAATAACAAAGATTACCTTTTCTTGATGGAGGTCTTGTTGCCTAAACTCAGTGGTAGTATTTGGTAGAGAGTTTTCAGATTTTGCACACAGTATATCAAAAGTAACAGGAGAACTCATCTCTCTATGAAAAAATTCTTCACTAACTTCTTCCTTCAATGAAATCTTCTCAAAGTCCTGCTTAAAGTAGCAAAAAATTTAATTCTTAGACAGCATCCAGAAATCACTGTTGTGTTTTCATACATTTATATTTCATGTTTTCAATGGTTTACTTTAGAGATTTAGATATGTTCACTTCCAGTTGAAAATGAGTGATGGATCAAAGTGTAAAGATTAGTGTGTGAAACTAGCCGAAGTGTGCATGGTAACAGCTAAATAGTGGTGTTAAATGTGATAATGGAAGATTGAATAAATAAGGAAGGACAACCTGATCAAGGGGTAAAACAGATAAAAACATCTAGCGATGACCCCAGCTACTAATGCCTTCTCACTCAAGTGTCATGCTGCAAAGAAACCTTATAAATAGAATCATTTTTCTACTGAAAAATGTTCTTTCCTAATACACCAAAAAATCTGGGCAGGGATGAGGATCAAACCAAACACAGTGAGGAGGCAAGCACCGATTTGATCTTAATTAGAGCAATGCCTTAGACCACTCAGCTACATGTGAGAAGAAAAATTTTATAAATAGAGAGGCTTTTAAAATTTGTTTTGCACGTTAATTGGAGTTGACATCTCGGCTGCACCAAAAGAGATTGAAAAGTCATCTGCGAAGAGTATAACAAGAACATCTTCCGGTAGCACTGAGGTGAGGCTATTGATGCTCAGGGCAAAGAGCATGATACTTCCGTGTGGGACCCCCTTTTCCTGCTCCATTGGCCAAGAGAGGGCTTCCTCAACCTGTACGTAGAATATATGATCTTGCAAAAATTCAGATATAAAGATTGGGAGTTGTCCTATTGCCTAAATCATGTAGAGTGTCCATATAGGCATAAAGCTTCAGTGTGAGAGCAGTCTAACACTCGGCTAAACACAACAGAAGCGGTTGGCATGCAAAGTGACCAGACGTTCTAGGAATAGTAGTTAATCCCATGGTGAAGAGGGTGCTGAGAATAAGTCAATGGCCTCATCCAGAACCCTAAACTCCTCAACTAAGACAGATTTAGAGAAATCAGTCACTTCCTGAAATGTTGACAAAAATGCCTGCGCCAAGCACCACCAAGGTGGGAACTCAATCATAACCCAGAAAATATTTGAATTAGAAAGTGATCACTACCATGGAAGTAATTGACTAATGCCCACCCAAAATCTGGCTGTGCATCCAGAGAGCAGAGAGATAGATCAAGACAACAAAATGAAGCAGTTCTCTGACAGAGTAAATGGTGCATCCTCCTGCCCAGCCACCACCCTGTGGTTGTTAGGTCACAGAACCCTTATACCGGGGCAACATAGGCAAGGGGCACACGCCCATGATGGTCTCCAAAAAGATAGATAAAAGAAAATGGGAGGAGACGAGCCTCTACCATTTGGCCCAGAGTCATCAGCAAGTCCTTTGAAGGAATATGCCCTCCAGGCTTAGCTTCGAGGAGATGCAGAGGCCCTCTTCAAAGAAAAGACCCTCAGGGGAATGGCCGTCCACTTCTGAGTCTGGAAGCTGTTTGCCATACAATGTAAGTCGCCTCCGAGGACATATCGGAGCAGTTTTGGCTCACCATGCGAATCCTTTCCTCAAAACCTAGGGCAGATGGGGCAGCTTTGTAGGTAGGGGGCTTCTCCTTTGAAGGATTCACCTTCTTTGAGTCCTGCAGGCTAGTATTGGGTGTGGGCATAGGAGCTAAAGCTTTTATGGTGCTGTTCTCCTTTAGGAAGCAGCTTTAGGAACATCAAAAGACGGCCTCACAGCTTTAGGAGGCCTCCACTAAGTCTAACGATTCAGTGGAGGCAAGTAGTAACCAATTTGCCTTTTGGGAAACAGTCACACTGGGGAAATGGAGGCCACCAGCTGTACAAAAGAGGTGGCCAAGGTAGATAGAACCCACAGAAGGGTTAAGAATGAGTGCAGAAAAAACTGCTTGTATGCCTAGAGAAGCCAGGAACAGATTTTTTTTCCTGTTATCTCATCTGGCGACTGCCTTCTAGGGCATAAGTCGCCGTACTCAAGCTAGCTTGGATCTAGGCTATATTAAAAGGCAAATTAAAAAACGAAAAAAAAAAAAACGAATTGAAAAAATATAGAGCGAGCTCCATCGACGGGGGAAGGCCCGCCCGCCCCCGCCGAAGAAGACCGCGATCCATATTTAAATATTAAATAACGAGGAGAAGGCCGGCCTCCTCCAAAAAGTCTAAAAGTGCAGAGGTCGGAGTGCACAAACTCGCCCCGAGCACAAGGGACAGGCGGTAGCGACCCCTCCCATCCTGGTACTGGGACAGGTAAGGTGCGCGAAGATCACCCAGACGAAGACATTCGACAAGAATGTGCCGAACAGTCTGGGAAACAAAGCATTCTTCACAATAGGGCGCAGGCGAGCGCTCCATCAAATAACAATGAGTCACACGAGTGTGTCCGATTCGGAGACGACTGAAAGCGACCTGAAGCCGTCGCGGCATTGGGGGATAGGTCCATGGGAACAGTCGCGGCGCAATGGCACGCAACTTTAAGTTCCATTCGACCGTCTCCCATCGTCAGTGCCAGGCAGCCCGAAGAGCTGCACGTATTCCTGCTATGTAGTCAGTGTGAGGAAAAGACAAACGCTGGTCCGGTAGCAGAGTCCTCGCGGACTCTTTGGCGCCCTCATCGACGAGCTCATTTCCCACAATTCCTACATGTCCAGGAACCCAGCAGAAGATAATCTTGACATCCGCCCGGCTTTCCAAACAATCGCGTCAGGAATATCGCGAACCAAGGGATACGGAAACTCCAATGCCCCGAGAGCACTCAGGGCGCTTTGTTAGTCGCTATAGATCCCCATCCGGTCTCCGAACCGGGCACGTCGTGTAATCTCCCGTACCGAGTGGTGTATTGACACCAGCTAGGCCGTGAAGACAGACGAGGCCCATGGCAGAACCCTAATGACTTCAAACAGAGGGGATACGGCGTGGAAGCCAACCCCCTCTTGGGACTTGGAGCCATCTGTATACACTGGCACGGTTCCAGCGTGACACGTGGTGTGCTCCAAAAAGGTCGAACGCAATACTCAAGGCGCTGTACAAGCTTTAGGAGCAGAGGCGTGGCGACAAATAGCCAAATGTGGTACCCTCCAGGGTGGCGTCCTGGGCAGAACCAGGGGCACCACAGATCCGAGAGCTATACCTAGCTCTGGAAGGAGTTTCCTGGCCCTAAACCCAAAGGGCTTAGGGTATGAATGGCGTCTCTCGGCTGCATAGGCAGTGAAAGCTGACTGCGACTCAAGGAGGCGCCGGGCTCGCGCGTACAGGCGAGTGATGCACTGTACGCGGCGTAGAGCGAGTGGCATCTCCCCAGCATCGACTAATAGGTTCTCAATGGGGGAAGTGCAGGAGGCACCGGTCGCCAGGCAAAGGGCGGTGTGGTGGATCGAGTCCACCTACCGGAATAAACGCTCGGCTGCGGATGCATAAAATTCGCATCCGTTGTCGAGCTTCGAACGAACAAAGGATCGATAAAAAAGTAAGGGAGTAGAACTATCAGCGCCCTAAGCGCTGAACGTCACGGAGCGGAGAATATCCATAGCGCGGGTACAAGAGACCCTAAGGCTGCGAATATGAGCCTCCCAGGTGAGCCGTCGGTCAAATACAAAACCAAGGAAACGGTGCGATTCAACCACTTCCAGGCGCACCCCATTAAGAAACAAATCTGGGTCGGGGTGCAGCCGTGGATGGCGGCATAAGTGCACCACCTTAGTCTTGGCCAAGGAAAACCGAAACCTGTGCTCTACGGCATAGCGAGAGACGCGAAAAGCGAACACAGTAGCGATTCGCCATTAATCTGGGAGGACCCTCCACCCAGATCCTGTTAAACAAATCTAACAGAAAGGCCATGCCTCGCTCACCCAGGTGTCGAAGCATGGCGTACGGGACATCGTCCGAACCATGGGCGGTGTCCGCGCACGAAGCAAGAGCGGAGCGCAACTCACTCACAGTAAACCTGCCGTTGAAGGGTTCTCCGTCTCTGGAGGTAAAGTCCAGCCGGCGGCCTTCCGCGAAATCACGACGTGCATTGAATGCTGGCGGAGCAGCATCCCGGCAAAGGGAAATCGGAGAAAGCGGTCGCGAAGGATTCCGCCACGGGGGCGGGGTCCGAGATTGCGGTCCCATTCTCCTGAAGAACGGGAGGGTGTCCTGCGAGAACTTTCCCCGAATCCTTTTGACTCGCTTCCACGACCCTGCTAGACGGATCTTCCCGTTAAGTGCAGACACGTATGCCCGCCAAGAAGAGCGGCGGGCGTGCTTCGAAATATACCGGAACCTAGCCCTAGCCCGACGAAATTCAGCGACAGTGAAATCGTTCGGGCGGCGCTTATAGCGCATATAGGCATAACGCTTCTGTTTGATGGTCCTCTCACACTCGGCCGACCACCATGGGAGTGGTCGGCGTGCAAAACGGTCAGACGTTTTAGGAATAGTAGTCTGGCCCGCGGCGATGAGGTTGCCGGAGAACTCAACGGCCTCATCTACCGACCTAAACTCCTCGACTGAGATAGAGAATTCAGTCATTTCTTGAAATGCAGGCCACCGTGCCCGCGCCAAGCACCACCGAGGTGGGCTCTCAGGCGGCAGTTGCCCTGAAAATGATATTTGAATGGGAAAGTGAACACTACCATGGCCATCAACCACCCCCCAATCAAAATCAGGCTGTGCATCCGAAGAGCACAAAGATAGGTCAAGGCAAGAAAATGAAGCGGTTCTCGGGAAAGGATGCGTAAACTCATCCACATTTAGGACACCTATCTCAAGCTCTTCGATCAGATCGGCAAGGACTTGTCCCCTGGGATTTATTGAGTAATCTCCCCCGAGAGGATGCCTGCCGTTCAGATCTCCAAGCAAGAGATAGGGCCTCGGCAACCGTGCCACGACGCGGCGGAAGTCCCCCGCGTCGAAGTCAGCTGATGGTAGAATGTACGCAGAAATGATAGTATACCTCCTATCCAGGTGCAGCTGCACAGCCACTGCCTGAAAGGAGGTATCTAAAGTGAAAGGAAGAACGGAGACATCATGACGGGTGTAAACCGCGCATCCCCCAGCTCAGCCATCCCGCAGTGGTGGGGTCGCAAGACCCTTATACCCCAGGAGGGCGCAGGCAGAGGGCACGCGCCTAGCATGGTCTCCTGCAGAAAAATAGCTAACGGGGAACGGGATGAGATGAGCCTCCGCAGCTCCACCCAGTTGGCCCGGAGTCCACGGCAATTCTATTGAAGGGATATGCCCTCCAGGCCTAGCTAGGAGGAGACGCGGGGGCCCACTTAGAACAGAAGACCAGCACGGGAATGGCCGTACGTTTCCCGGAGGTAGAACCCCGGGTGCTGTTGGCCGTACAAAGCGCTGAAGGCGCTGTCGCCTTCGAGGACTTATTGGGGGAGGTTGGGCTCGCCATGCGAGTCTTTTCCTCCCTCTGTCTCGAAACCTTAGGCGGGCGTTGCGGCTTCGGAGGCGGGGGGGCCCTCTTTTCGAGGAACCAACGTCTCCGAGCGTTAAACCACTACTAGGCGTGGGCGAAGGAGCGAAAGCTCCTTCCTTGCTGTCCTCCTTTCGGGGACAGCTTTAGGAACCCCGGAAGATGGCCTAGCGACCATCTTGAGGGGTGTTGCCTCCTGTGAGTCTAACGACTCGGTGGAGGCGCGCGGCCGTTTCGCCTTACGGGAAACGGTCACGCTGGGGGAAGAGGGTGGAGCCCTAGTTTTAGCCGGGGCTGGGTATGAACCCTTTTTGCCGCCAGCTTTACCAGGGAAGCGCCCGGATTGAGTAGAGCCCGCAGAAAGGCTCCGAATCGGCGCGGAAACAACCGTGCTCGTTGGCCTGGATGGGCCAGGAGCATAGGGTGGCTTTCTAACTATTGCGGCATAAGACGTCCAAGGCAGAGCAGGCGCGCCAGGACCAACCCCTAGGCCTCGGGAATTATTTTTATTTTTTTTTTTTAAGAGCTCATCTGGCGACTGCCTACTTGGGCATTAGTCGCCGTATTAAAACTGGCCTAGTTCTAGGCTACTTTAAAATAAAATTAAAGAGAGAAAAAAAAACAACACCCCAAAAGGGGGAAAGGAAGCAAGCTGGTGCGTCGGGGAGAGGTCCCACCGGCGCAGGAGCGTGCAACTAAAGGAAAAAAACAAACAAAAAAAACAAAAACAAATGCAAAAAACAAAACAAACAAACCTTGCTTAAATAATAGGGAGAAGGCCGGCCTCCCCCAAGTAGTCAACAAGTCCACAAGTCAATGTGCACGAATCTGTCCCGAGCACAAGGGACAGGCGGTAGCGACCCCACCCATCCCGGTACTGGGACAGGTATCGTGCGCGAAGATCACCCAGACTGGGACATTCGACAAGAATGTGCCGAACAGTCTGGGGGACGACGCAGTCGTTGCAATAGAGCGCAGGCGAGCGCTCCATCAGATAGCGATGCGTCACACGAGTGTGTCCGATTCGGAGACGACAGAAAGCAACCTGAAGCCACCGCGGCATTGGGGGATAGGTCCATGGGAACAGTCGCGGCGCAATGGCACGCAACTTTAAGTTCCCTTCGACCGTCTCCCATCTTCTTTGCCAAGCAGTCCGAAGAGCTGCCCGTATTCCTGCCATGTAGTCGGTGTGAGGAAGAGCGAAACGCTGGTCCGGTCGCAGAGTCCTCGCGGACTCTTTGGCGCCCTCATCGGCGCGCTCATTCCCCGCAATTCCTACATGTCCAGGAACCCAGCAGAAGATAATCTCGACATCTGCCCGGCTCGCCAAAACCGTGGCGTCACGGATATCGCGAACCAGGGGATGCGGAGATTCCAATGCCCCGAGAGCACTCAGGGCGCTTTGTGAGTCGCTATAAATCACAATCCGGTCTCCGAACCGGGCACGTCGCGTAATCTCCCGTACCGAGTGGTGTATTGCCACCAGCTCGGCCGTGAAGACAGACGCAGCGCCTGGTAGAGCCCCGCTGACTTCAAACAGAGGGGATACGGCGTGGAAGCCGACCCCCTCTTGGGACTTGGAGCCATCCGTATACACTGGCACGGTACCAGCGTGACACGATGTGTGCTCCAAAAAGGTCGAACGCAATACTCCCGGCGCAGTACAAGCTTTGGGAGCAGAGGCGTGGCGACAAATAGCCAAATGTGGTACCCTCCAGGGTGGCGTCCTGGGCAGAACCAGGGGCGCCACCGGCCCGAGAGCTACACCTACCTCTCGAAGGAGTTTCCTGGCCCTAAACCCAAAGGGCTTAGCGTATGACTGGCGTCTCTCGGCGGCATAGGCACCATCGAGATCAGCTGCGGATGCAGTGAGAGCTGTTGGCGACTGAGGGAGGCGCCGGGCTCGCGCGTACAGGCGAGTGATGCACTGCACGCGGCGCAGAGCGAGTGGCATCTCCCCAGCATCGACCAACAGGCTCTCAATGGGGGAAGTGCGGAAGGCACCGGTTGCAAGGCGAAGGCTGGTGTGGTGGATCAAATCCACCTTCCGCAATAAACGCTCGGCTGCGGATGCATAAAACTCGCATCCGTAGTCGAGCTTCGAGCGAACAAAGGATCGATAAAAAGTAAGGCGCTAGCCCTATCAGCGCCCCAAGCGCTGAACGTCACGGAACGGAGAATGTCCATGGCGCGGGTACAAGAGACCCTAAGGCTGCGAATATGAGCCTCCCAGGTGAGGCGTGTGTCGAATACAAGACCAAGGAAACGGTGCGACTCAACCACATCCAGGCGCACCCCATTAAGAAACAAATCTGGGTCGGGGTGAAGCCGTGGATGGCGGCAGAAGTGCACCACCTTAGTCTTGGCCAAAGAAAAACGAAACCTGTGCGCTTCGGCATAGCGAGAGACGCGGTTCAATGCCTGTTGGAGTCGACGCTCCAGAGTTGGCATCTGGGCCGCGCCAAAAGAGATCGAAAGGTCGTCCACGTAGAGAGAACATCTTCCGGCAGCACCGAGGTGATGCCGTTGATGCTCAGGGCAAAGAGTGTGACATTGAGGACACTTCCCTGCGGGACACCCTCTTCCTGCTCCTTTGGGCCGGAGAGGGCTCTCCCCACCCGTACGCGGAATCGACGATCTCGCAAAAATTCAGATATAAACATTGGGAGGCGTCCCCTCGCCCCCATCGTGTGGAGAGTCTCCATGATACCGTACCGCCATGCGGTATCATAGGCCTTCTCCAGATCAAAAAACACCGTGGCGTAGTGCTGTCTACGAAGGAAAGCCTCGCAGACGGCATTTTCCAGTCGGAGCAGAGCATCCGACGTGGAGTGGAACTTACGGAAGCCGCACTGTGCAGAAGACAGATGGCCTCCGCTGTCCAGGAAAAAGGCTAATCTAACATTTACCAATTTCTCCATCAACTTGCACACGCAAGAGGTTAGAGAGATTGGGCGGAAACCGGTCGGTGTAGAGTGATCTCTCCCCAGCTTGCGAAAGGCGAGCACAGTAGCGATTCGCCAGGAGTCTGGGAGAAGACCTTCCACCCAGATCCTGTTGAACAAATCTAACAGAAAGGCCATGCCTCGCTCACCCAGGTGTCGAAGCATGGCGTACGGGAGGCGGTGTCCGCGCACGAAGCGAAAGCGGAACGCAACTCACTCACAGTAAACTTGTCGTTGAAGGGTTCTCCGCCTCTGGAGGTAAAGTCCAGCCGGCGGCCTTCCGCGACATCACGACGTGCATTGAATGCTGGCGGAGCAGCATCCCGGCAAAGGGAAATCGGAGAAAGCGGTCGCGAAGGATTCCGCCACGGGGGCGGGGTCCGAGATTGCAGGCCCATTCTCCTGGAGAACGGGAGGGGGGTCCTGCGAGAACTTTCCCCGAATCCTTTTGACTCGCTTCCACACCTCAGCTAAAGGGGTCTTCCCGTTAACTGAAGACACGTATGCCCGCCAAGAAGAGCGGCGGGCGTGCTTCGAAATATACCGGAACCTAGCCCTAGCCCGACGAAATTCAGCGACAGTGAAATCGTTCGGGCGGCGCTTATAGCGCATATAGGCATAACGCTTCTGTTTGAGGGCCGTCTCACACTCGGCCGACCACCATGGGAGTGGTTGGCGTGCAAAACGGCCAGACGTCCTAGGAATAGTAGTCAGGCCCACGGCGATGAGGTTGCCGGAGAAGAACTCAACGGCCTCATCTACCGACCTAAACTCCTCGACTGAGATAGAGAATTCAGTCATTTCCTGAAATGCAGGCCACCGCGCCCGCGCCAAGCACCAACGAGGTGGTCTCTCAGGCGGCAGTTGCCCTGAAAATGATATTTGAATGGGAAAGTGATCACTACATTGGAGGTCATCGACCACCCCCCAATCAAAATCAGGCTGTGCATCCGAAGAGCACAAAGATAGGTCAAGGCAAGAAAATGAAGCGGTTCTCGGACAGTGATGCGTAAACTCATCCACGTTTAGGACACCCATTTCAAGCTCTTCGATCCAATCGGCAAGGACTTGTCCCCTGGGATTTATGGAGTAATCTCCCCAGAGGGGATGCCTGCCTTTCAGATCTCCAAGCAAGAGATAGGGCCTCGGCAACCGTGCCACGACGCGGCGGAAGTCCCCCGCGTCGAAGTCAGCTGATGGTAGAATGTACGCAGAAATGATAGTATACCTCCTATCCAGGTGCAGCTGCACAGCCACTGCCTGAAAGGAGGTATCTAAAGTGAAAGGAAGAACGGAGACATCATGACGGGTGTAAACCGCGCATCCCCCAGCCTGGCCATCCCGCGGTGGTGGGGTCGCAAGACCCTTATACCCCGGGAGGGCAGGCAGGGGGCACGCGCCTAGCATGGTCTCCTGCAAAAAAACAGCTAACGGGGAACGGGACGAGGCGAGCCTCCGCAGCTCCTCCCAGTTGGCCCGGAGTCCACGGCAATTCCATTGAAGGAATATGCCCTCCAGGCCTAGCTCGGAGGAGACGCGGGGGCCCTCCTCGAATTGAAGACCCTCACGGGAATGGCCGTACGCTTCCCGGGGGCAGAACCCCGGGCGCTGTTGGCCGGAAAAAGCGCTGGAGGCGCGGTCGCCTTCGAGGACTTATTGGGGAAGGTTGGGCTCGCCATGCGAGTCTTTTCCTCCCTCCGCCTCGAAACCTTAGGCGGGCGCTGCGGCTTCGGAGGCGGGGGGGCCTCTTTTCGAGGAACCACCGTCTCCGAGCCACTCGCTCCACCTCGGGGCGTGGGCGAAGGAGCCGAAGCTCCTTTGTTGCTGTCCTCCTTTCGGGGGACAGCTTTAGGAACCCCTGAAGATGGCCTAGCGACCATCTTCAGGGGTGTTGCCTCCTGTGAGTCTAACGACTCGGTGGAGGCGCGTGGCCGTTTCGCCTTGCGGGAAACGGTCACGCTGGGGGAAGAGGGGGGAGCCCTGGTTTTAGCCGGGGCTGGGTATGAACCCTTTTTGCCGCCAGCTTTACCAGGGGAGCGCCCGGGTTGGGTAGAGCCCGCAGAAGGGCTCCGAATGGGCGCGGAAACAACCGTGCTCGTTGGCATGGATGGGCCAGGAGCAGAGGGTGCCTTTCGAACTACTGAGGCATATGACCGTCCCAGGCAGAGCTGGGCGCGCCAGGACCAAGTCCTTAGCCTCGCGGAATGTGAGCCTATCCTGGGCCTGAACGGCCAGGATTTCTTTCTCCAGGAGATATGCACCACGATGCTTCGAAGAAGCAGGGTGCGGCTCTCCGCAATTGACACACTTGGCCACACACGATTTGGACTTATCGTGTGCGACCTTGGAGCAATTTACACAGACTTCGGGTGACCCCGACTTTGCACGTCTACATGAGCGATTCGTATGGCCGAAGCGGTGACAGTAATAGCACCGCCGCGGCAGTGGCACGAATGCCTTCACGCGGTAGCGGTACCAACCGGCACGCACCGACTCAGGGAGCTTGTCACAGTCGAACGTGACAAGCCCCTCCCTGTTTTCTCATCACACGTTCGACCTTGACTGCCCCATGGTCGGCCAGCTCTAGGGTGATGTCCTCAATGGAGTAGTCAACGAGTTCCCTCGCATAAACTACTCCTTTCACAAAGTTCATGGTAGAGTGCAGCATCACACTAACCAGGGTGCCATGAAGTGCACCAAGAGCACTTATCTTGCCTGACTCGGAGGGATTCGCCAGAAGGCTCCCCCGTCCGAGAAACGGGTCACCTTCGGCTCTCTACCAATTGCACTAGCTAATCCTCTCCTCTGATGGATCATGTTACCCTTGGACAACATGGTGCCATCAGTAAAGCGAATGACGAGGAAGCGTTTAAAGCCAGCGGGCTCGAAGACGCCAGGTAACATCTGAATGAGGGGCCCCGATGTCACCGAGGCTCCGCCGTGTGCACTTTTCGTGGTAGTCATAGTCAGGGGCTCCGCACACGGGGGAGGTAGAGGGGCCGGATGTGCCGATCTTCGCTTGGTCGCTTGACAAAGTGGCAGCAGACCCATCCGTCCCCGCAGCCCCCACCGATGGAGAGGAGCCCCAAGTCTTTATCCTGTTCTTTTTATTTTTAGGTCGAGGAGGGCGGGGAATGAACCCGCTTCTCCCCTCTGCCGGCAGGAGCCCCCAGTCCAGATGAACCAACCTCAGCCACATCCTTCTCCGAAATGGGGAAGGTCCTGGTGGTCGCAGGGACACCGGTTGGAGGAGATCCCTTCCCTCCTCGTACTGCCTCGGAGACCCCAGTCGTTTGAGGAGGACCTTGCATAGGGGCGGATTCGGGTTCGGTGCTTGGCGCCGAGCCCGGATTTCCCCCCATGGAAGGCCCACCCCTCTGAGGCTGGGTTTCCTCAAGGACCATGTCTATCAGAGGAGGGGCCTCCAGTTGGCCATCCCGTCCCAGGACATCGCAGGTCCTGTTAGCAGAGTCACCAGTCATGTGTGGGGAGGCACAGGCCTTGACCCTGGCATGGTTCAATATTCTTGCCAGCAGGTCTTTTGAGGGAAGCAACCTAGCTTCCCTCTTCCCCCTAAGGGGGTTTGCCCTACCAAGCCGCTTCAATGTTGAGCGGTCGGCAATGGACTGCCTGCTGGCTTTCTTGGCAGTCCCCTTGGAAAGAAAAGAGGGGACTGCCGCTGGAAAAAGGGAGGTACTCGAAAGCACATCCAGAGTAGGGAGTGAGGGTGAGTGCCCTACACCTGTAGGTGAAGGAGAGGAGTAAGCCTCCTCTCCGGTTAGAGAAATATGGAGGGTCCCCTGCGCAAGCACAGGGGTGGGGACCTCCATTCTTTCTGTGGAGCTGCCCGAGGGCGGCTCCGTTGATGACACAGGGGAAATTAAGGGGAGATTTTTATTTTTATCATCATTGGGCATGGTGACCCTATTTGTTCCACGGGATACAATAGCTCATCAACCCTCATTGTAGCCCGCACTGCAAGAGGTGGGTAAAGGCCTGGCAGAGACAGGTGCCGCCATTCAGGACCACCCCTCCCGCCTGGTGGCCTGGCAGTCCATCGGCATGGCGGCTCCACCTTAGACACAGCATAAAATTGATAGATTGTGAAGAGGAAAGGAAAAGGGATGTGAGGAAGGTATGGGTGGCGATGAAGCAGGTTGTTAAAAAAAAACCCATCTGAGACCAGGGCTCATGGGTTAGGGAATATTGTCCCCTCCCCTCTCAGCCCCGATCCGAGACGGTTGGCTGAGAAGAAGGTCAGCATCTACCCTGTGAAATTAGAGGCTGACCAGAGAAAGTTGTGGGAGAGGTTGTAATGAAAAGCGACAAAGTAGGGGAGAAATACAGGCTATCTGAAGGAAGCCACAGATGCTAAGCTGGGGCCGGACGGAGTGCTGGATCCCGTCAGCACGGCAGCCAGGATAGCAAATCGCCGCACCCCTTACGGGGGTGAAGGAGAGGAGTAAGCCTCCTCTCCAGTTAGAGAAATTTGGAGGGTCCCATGCGCAAGCACAGGGAAGGGGACCTCCATTGTTTCCGTGGAGCTGCCTGGGGGCAGCTCATTACCCCTCACTGCAAGGAGTGTGTACAGGCCTGGCAGAGCCATATGCCACCATTTAAGGCCACCCCTCTTGCCTGGTGACCTGGCAGCCCTTCAGCATGCCAGCTCCACCTTGGACACAGTAAAAAAAATAGATGGTGAAGTGAGAAGGAAAGGGGATGTGAGGAAGGTATGGGTGTGGATGAGGCAGGCTGTTTAAAACCCACCACCCCAGACCGGTGGTCAAGGGTTATGGAACATTGTCTCCTCTCCCCTCAGCCCCGATCAAGGACAGTTGGATGACAAAAAGGTCAGCATCTACCCTGCATCTACCCTGTGAAATTAGAGGCTGACCAGAGAAAGTTGTGGGAGAGGTTGTATGAAAAGCGATGAATAACTACCTCTTTGACTGGGCATTCTTTTAACAGCAATTCATTAGATCCATCAAGGACTGCTCCTTCTTGACCCGTGATCAATTTTACTTCATTTCCATGATCTGAATCAGACAACTCTTCTTTCATTTCTTTAATGACAGTTTCTTTATAAATATCCTAATATAAAAAAAAATAGGGAATTTAGTTTTTGTAACTATACACAAGTAAAGATTTACAAGTTAATCATTATATAGGTAAAAGTATATTAACTAAAGTGCATACAAAATAATGATGTTGAATGCTAATATAAAAGAGAAAATACCAAGATACTTACATTTGTGTCATCTAGATGAAAATTAAGTGGATATTCAATAACTTCCTTTTTCATTTCTTCCATTTTTGTATCTCTGAAGAAATCCTATAACAAATAAAAGCAAAGTTGCTTCAATCTCATAAAAAAAATCAATTCATTACCTCATTAGTTAATTAACATACCAGTATTTTTGGAGGATAATTGAGGGGGTGGAGCTTAGTTGCACTATAAGTGCTCTCTCTGATATATTGTAGCAGGCCACGAATCTACACTAAGCCCAATCTATCCAACCCGCTTCCTACACTAAGTCGGACATGAGAATGAGGGAGAAATGAAACGGATTGTATAAACAGTCCTTTATTTACAAAAGTATGGGGTAATTATATTTGAGATCTCGATATATATACAAAAAAAAACAAAAACAATCCTCCTTATGGATACTACCAATCCAAAAAAATAATTATCTTTTTTCAAATCAAACAACAAAAAAATATTTTCCCTCACAAAAATACAAAAACAAACAAGTGAGGCCTCTTTATCTCATGGTTAGGATTCCCTGGGGAAGAGTCTTGCTGGCTGTACAATTTTTGCGTATGTCTTTTTTTAAAAGCCTTGGCCTCCGAGCTCATACAATATAAAGCGATCCTGTCGTGTCTTGAGGCTATTTAAACCTTTGAGGCTCACTGACATGCCTGTGTGCCATAACTTTAACTCGCTGTATAAAATATTCTTATATATTATTTTTAATTCGTTCTATTGTATACATATAATTTCAGGTTTATATTATACATATTTAATGACTAATTTGCAACTTAATTATTTTTGGACCATATTTTGAAGAACGATCAGTTGAGTCTTGAACCTAGTTGAGAGTGGTTGTGTTTTTATATCTTTCGGTCAGTGTTAGAAAGTGTTTTGGGGCCTACAATTTTGATATATAATAGTATAGTATCTATACTTTGATTGAAAATGATTTTTAAAGAAATAAAGTAAATATTTAGTCCAAAATCTTTAGTAATATATATACGGACAAATACGTGCCATTGTCCCTAAGGGGTAATTTTCTATATCAGAATTTGTAGTTACTAATATCATCATTATTATGACTATTTTGATTATTATTATAAATGTTATTCTTATTAATATTATTCAACATTATTATTATTAATTTTATTAATATTATTATTATATTTGTTTGCCAATACTTATTAATAAAATACATTGGTACTTTAATATAATTAATCCAAATATATTACAAATTTACATTAGTTTATGACACAATTCTCAATAGGCCTATATTACAGATACAGGATGCCACGGCGAAGTAGACATATTGTTCTTCGAGGAAATGAAGTCCAACAATTATTATCATGTGACCACAGTAATACTGAAGATAAATTAAATTAGCTCAGGATAGCAACAAAGATCCTAGAAAGTTCTTTAGTTACTATAAAATTAATAACAAGTCTGACAGAGTTAAAATAGGACCTATCAAATATGAAGGGGTTGTGAGAGAAACTGATGAAGAAATAGTTAAGGTACTAAATGGTCATTTTGCATCAGTATTAACAAAGGAGAAACTAAATACTCTTATGTATAGCACTCATGGGTCAGGGAAACAGGTGTTTACTACCATTAGTGTGGATCGGAGGATGATAAAAGGACTAATAGGTGAGTTAGATACTACCAAGGCCTCCGGCCCTGATAATATTCATTCTAGGATACTTAAAGAAGATGTAGAAAGTATCTCAATAGCTCTGGAGAAGTTATATACTAGGTCATTGGAATATGGAGAAATACCCGATGATTGGAAGAGAGTGAATGTAGTCCCTATTTTCAAGAAGGGTAGTAAAGAGGATCCAAATAACTTTAGACCGGTTAGCCTAACTCCTGTAGTCTGTAAAATTCTTGAGAAAATAGTTATAAAAGGGATTTGCCAATATCTAGAGAGGGAGGGTTTAATCAGCGATGCTCAGCATGGGTTTAGATCAGGTAGATCAGGTTTGACTAATTTACTAGACTTTCCGGGCTAAATAAATTGGATGTTAGCAAGTTTTTTGAGTTAGATGATGGAAATCGGACTAGAAGTCACCACTTGAAAATTAAAAAGCAAGGGTGTAAGTTGAATTTAAGAAAATATTTTTTCACCAATAGAGTGGTGGACTTCAGGAATATATTGCCACGGAGGGTAGTAGGTAGTCCAAATTTAAATGTATTTAAGAGTAGGTTGGATGAGTTTATTGGGAGGAAAGGTTGTGATGGTTCCTAAGTTTTGTATATATCTATAGCTACATGATTTAGTTCTTGATAAGCCTTGATTGGTGATACCCTTGTTTGTGGACGCAATCCTCTGGATGTAGTTTTCCTGGGAGTTTGGGTGCCTTAAAAAAGAGGCCGTTTGACTTGGATGACCTATGATGAGCTCTTGTGGCTTTTGTCATCTGTTATATTATATTGTGGGGGACTTTGATTTTGTCTATCCCTGGTGATGGTGCTTTTTGTGGGTGGGTTTTGATGGAAGCGGATGACCTTTGATAGGCCCTTGTGGCTTTTGTCATCCGTGAAATTATGTTATGTTATGTTTTTAGCCATATTTGATGAGGAAGATATGGATTTTATAGAACAAGATTTAGAAGATGCTCAAAATGAAGAGCTGACTCAAGGCATAAATGTAATAATAGAACCTAACATTCCCGTCCTGAGTTCACAACAAAGCTCTGAATCCAGTAGTAGCCTACTTGACTCTACTTTACATAAAACATCAAGTGTGATTGCAACTTTTAGATGGAAGAGAGTAGTAGCAAATAAAGAAACAATAACATCTGTTGAGAACTCTGACAATCTGGAAGCCTATGATTATGGTAAAGTGCTTATCAATTTGAGCGATGATCCAAATCCTTATGAAATATTTAACGTAATTAGGTTTGATAATTTTTTAAATCAAATTGTAATTCCTCAAACTACAATGTATAGTCAGCAAAAAGGACATGGATTTACAACTAACTTGGAAGAATTGAGAGCATTTTTTTGGAATGAACATAGTAGTGGGATGCCATGTTTTGCCATCAATAAGAGATTATTGGTCAAGTGAAACAGATCTTGGCATTCCATTTATATCTAATGTAATGCCTTTGAAGAGGTTCGAAGAAATTAGATCTTTATTACATTGTAACAACAATGAGCAAATGAAACCGCGAGATAATCCATTACACTATAGAGTTTACAAAGTCAGAACTGTATTAGATCATTTCAACCAAGCATTTCTGTCTGCCATTAAACCAACTAAATGCCTTGTTCAAATTTGACCTCTATAATGGTAAAAAAAATGAAAAAACAGAATGCGGGTTTGTTCTAAAACTTACAGAAAAAATTCAAAATATTGGTTGCAACATTTTTATAGATAACTTTTATAATTCACCCTCACTCCATTTCATGTTATCCAAGAAAAATAAATAGTGCAGGAAATGTACGAATGAACAGAAAAATATTCCAAGATTACAGGTACCTTCTGATACCTTCGAAAGTGTGCCTTAGGAAGAAGGGAACTAGTGATAAAGAAGAGATTAAATGCCCTGCTGTTGTTATGCATTACAATAACCATATGGGTAGGATTGATATAATGGACCAAAAGAAAGTAACTTATCAGTTTGACCATAGGTCAAAAGTCAAGTATTACCTAAGAGTAGTTTTTGATCTTGGTGATATTGCAATAAACAATGCCTTCATTGTGTTCTGCAAATTAGAAGGGATGTCAAGTATTGAAAAAATTAATGCAAAGATATTCAGAAGAATTGTAATCGTAGGTTGATTGGAAACTTCTGCAACAGAAAAAGAGCCCCACCATCAACTTCTGTTGCTGTCAACCCCCCAAAATCAAAATACTATCTACAATCCCCAACACCAATACATTCACTGCAAAAATCTGATTCCAGACAATGTTGCAAAGTGTGCACTAAAAATAAAATTTATAGCAGAACCAATAATATGTGTGTTGAATGTGGTATCTACCTTTGATATGCAAGTGGTAGAAATTGCTTTGAAAAATATCATGAATACCCTAAAGTGATACTTACGTACTTAATGTTGTATAAATATGATTTTTAGTTTAAAATATTTCCATTTAATGAAAGTTTTTTTTGCATTATATATCTATTTTTAGATAAATAATTGAAATTCCCGAATAAATATCATATATGAGAAAATAATATACACAAATATTTTAACTATGTTTTTAAATGTTTAATAAATTGTATTACATTATAATATTGTTTTCAATCCTT
Source organism: Ceratothoa steindachneri (assembly GCA_963969495.1). NCBI lineage: Eukaryota > Metazoa > Arthropoda > Malacostraca > Isopoda > Cymothoidae > Ceratothoa > Ceratothoa steindachneri. The sequence continues at coordinate 99,634,530 of OZ018333.1, read as the reverse complement.
ATAATATTAATAGAAAATGCTGTTATAAACAGTAAAAGTAAAGATTCTTGTAAACCATAAATAATTACCCCCGAGGCTCAATGGGACACATATCTGCCATGCTCTATTTCCATATGTAAGAAATTATTTAATTTTTTTTTTTAAAAAAACATCAACTACCACTCATATACATCCAGTCTATAACATTTTTCTAAAAAAAATACTGCTGGTATTCTTATGTGCATTAAAAGGTTAAAAGACCTCTATTCAACGAAATACAATGTATGGAGTTCTTAGCAAAATAATAGTGGCTTTTTGTTAAAAGAATTTTAGCAAAGAAACTATCAGCAAAGAGACAAAGAACATTTTAAACAAAACATGAAAATCAATTTTATATATATATATATATCTGCCATTCACACACACATTCTTACAGAGGGAGGGAGAGGGTACTGCAAAAGGGGTGGGAGAATGGCCTTTCAAATACTCTCACATTCGCTCCACCACATCCTTCCTTCCTTAGGCCATTCGACCACAGTCACTCACAATCCTTACTCGCAGTACTTTTTATACTCAATTGCACCCTTCTGCACCCATTCACATTCGTCTACTGGTCTCTGGATATGCAGAGCAATCTGTCGGGGTTGTTCATCAGTCATCCTGTCAGTCTCCTCTTAACTAGTGATCATGTTGTCCACCATACTCTTAGCCTTCATCACTAGCTCTCCCATCTCTTGACAGACCTCTTTGATACTCTTCCATTCAGAACCTTCACTCTTCATACCCCCATTCATCAGATCCTCACTCACAGCTCTCATTCAACTCATGGTACACTCTTGTGAAACAGATAAATCACTCATATTCGCTCTACTTTCAGCAGATATACCAGAAGCCAGAAAAGTTAGTCACTGACTCATTCACCACATCAAACTCACATCTACCCTTACCATTCCTAAAACCAGAAAAATCAGCCACAAGCATCTCACTCACTCGTCTACTAACATCAGCCAAATCACTCACCTGCTTATGCAAACACTCACTCTCTCTTTCAAGCTACCCCATACCAGAAAGACTCTGCTTATACTTACTTTCATTGTACTTGCATTCTTCAATTCACTCTACTTTTTATGCTTTCTACTCCTTGAGACCAAGACAAGCTCTTTGCCAGACAGATCCATACTATCATACTCCATCTTATCATCATGAACCTTGACATAAAATCAGTCACTCCATTCCATTGACCAGGCACGTACTCAATCACAGTCAAAATCACTGAAATCTTCAAAAGTCCTCGCAATCCTACTATCAGCCCATTTCATATGTTGCAAATACACAAGAGGTTAGTGATCTGTTTTAATCATGAGCTTCACACCATACAAAAATAGATGCAACACTCTCAAACAATACCTTATTGCAACCAACCTTCATCCACAGTCGAATACTTTCGCTCTGCCGCATTCATAGTCTGACATTCTTTCCATTTAAACGCTTCTCTTGCATCAGAAAACCTACAATACAGTACCCACTCGCATCCATAAACAATTCAAGCATCTTAGCATTCACACTATAGTCTGGATATGCCAATTCAACATCTTCAGCCGACGCCTTTTTCAGTCTCTCATACGCTTAATTCATCTTATCATTCCACCTGACAATCGTATTACCTTTTTTGCCCATCGACTCAGTCAGAGGCTTACTCACACCAGAACAATCTTGTATAAACTTTCGATAAAACTCAATCAAACCCAGAAACAACTTAAGCTGCTTCACAGTCACCGGTTTCAGAAACATTCATACCTTCTCAACATACTTTGGTGACTTTCGTAACCCATTCTCACTCACCATATGCCCAAGGTTTCCACTTCTTTCGCAAACCATTTACACTTCGCTACTTTCACCTTCAAACCAACACTCTCCAATGTTCTCAACACATCATTCACCAATCTCATATGCTACCCAAAGGTCTCCGTCATAATCAAAATATCATCTAAAAACACAATCACATTCTTACCTACAAACTTACTCAACACAACATTTATTACCTGCTGGAAGGCACCGTGAGCATTAGCCAACCCAAAGCTGAGGTTCTGTAACTGATAATGCCTTTTCATAGAGGAAAAGGCAGTCACCGGCTGGCTCTGCTCAGCAATGGGCATCCGGTAATACCTGCGTACCAGATCCAGCTTTGTAAGCCACTTCATCCCATTCATATTATATACATACTCAGATACCACATACATTGGGAACCTCTCTTTCAATCACCTTTCAATAATCTACACACAGACACAATCTTCCATCCGATATGTACAGGCACAAACAGACTATTCCATGCACTCTCAGTTTCTTTAATCGTTCTAATTCTACACACTGCTACTCAATCTCATCTGCAACTGGATGCAAGAAATGTCTCTGCTGCTGATAGATTGGGCTGTCCTCCTTCAGGACAATCGTAAATTTCAGAAGCTTTGCAACCCCAAAATCCAGATCACCCTTACTGAGGACACCCTTTTGCTCAAATAGCATTCAATACACATCGTCCCTTTCATACTCAGTCAAACATTCATCCAATTTCACTATCCTTTTCACATCATCATATGTCCACTCACAAGTTTTGTCATTCACAACATTCTTCCTGACATCAGTACAATCATCCATACCTGCCTCATTGACAGTGGAGAGGTGACCCAGCACATCGCCAACTTGAATCCCTCACACATGCCCTTTCACTCTGGGGTCTGCCTGCACACATACAAAAGAATCATTCATTCTCATCAAGCCATCAAACACACAAGCAACATGCCTTACCTTATAATATGCACCCTTTCCATCCAATAACACAGTGTTCTCACCCACATTCAAACTTACATCCTTACTTCAACAGACACCCTTTCACAAGCCTTACACTCTCTATAGCAGTCATTTCAATAGCACCAAACACATTCCTCAAAACACTACTATCTTTTCCTACATACAACTTACACACCCCTTTTTTATCAATGTTTTTCTCAATCTGATCACTCACGGAATGCACAACCATACGGTTCACTTTCATAAAATCATACCTCAAAATCACACCTTACTCACTGCTCACCTTATCAATCACAGAGAATTCACCCTCATTCATCAACATACCATGCATTCAAACAGTTGACCTTATTCCAATCACAGGTACTTTCATACCAGCGATCCCTACTAAAATACCTTTACACTCAGACAGGAGGCCTTTTTCACACAACTTGTCATACACATCCTTATATACCAAGCTTGTCTTGCATCCAGAATCTATAAAAGCCAAACAAATAATCCTGTTCAATTCAACCTTCACACTCAGACTTCCTACCAGGCAGCACTTTCACACTAGACAGACTTACCAACACATTACTTGCACTCATGCACCCAGATGATTCTTCACCAGGTACCCTCTTACAATTCAATTTCTCGCTTCATACTTTCCATTCACACCTTGCACTCTCAGTTTAATCCAACACTTTTAACATGAATGTCCTTCCATCCCACAATAGCTACATACATTCCTCTGGTCACGACACATGCTCACATTACGACCAGCCTTTCCACAGTTACCACATGCATATCTTCCACTCTCCCCAGCATTTGCTCCAACATTCAACTTCGGACAATCTTCCTTCAAATGGCCTCTTTCTTTACATTCAAAGCACTATTTCACACTTTCCTGGCAATCCTTTATCATATGCCCCTTCACCAAATCCCCAAATTGCACAAGATGTCCACCTACATTCAGCCTCTCAATTGCTGAGACATACCTCCGTTGCTCTCTTATATACCCATTCACACAGTTACCAGTCATCCATCCCCTCCCTTCCATTCGGCCATCCGGCCTGTCAGCCCAGGAAGTTAGACATTACCCCAGCTGGTGCAGCCCTCAAGGCATCCCGATAGCAAACAAACTGCTGGGGTGGAGGAAAGCTCCTGGTCTTCTTATCCTGAACATTCACAGTGTACCATCCATCCTCGTCTCAATCACTTTCCTCATCAAATCGCCCATCTTCCAACAGTTCCAACACATCCTCCCACATCAACCATTCATCTGTCATCCTCGTTCTCTCCTTTCTTTTCCCATTCAGCCATTCATTTACCTTTTGCAGAACCATATCCAGGAACATTCTCATCAATTGTTTAAATTCATTCACATCATCATCACCATACCTCTTTCACGCCATACTCTCAAACCTATGCGCATACATATTCACACTTTCTCATTTGAGTCTTCTCAAATTCATTTACCCTTTTATACTTCACAATCTCATTCGTTTCGCTTGCCCAATCAATCGCTTCTTCACCACCTTATACCTTGGCTCACCCATACGAGGGAAAAAACTAGCACCTTCCCTTCCAAGCACTCTCCTAATACATTCACCCAATATCCCTTATTCTCCGGATACTTGAGCTTACAATGGCGCTCAAATTCCCCAAAGAATTCTAACACATTCTTTCCACCATGCAACCTATACTTATCCAGCTTTGGCACTTCCCTTATCAAAATACCCTTCCTCACATTCACTTCACTCTCACTTGAGCTGTCCTCACTCTCTCGTTCATCCAAGTACAATGAGTCCACACTCTTCCTTCTTTTCTTGTGTTCCACTCTCTTCCATTCTCCATCCTTCCTATCACTCACAAACAATTCCATTAGTCTTATCCTCTTCAGTCGGAGCAGGGGTCAGGGTCGAGGGTCCTGGGGCCAGTCCTGTCATATAGGTCCTTCATTCATTGGTTGACCTGCTTCCGTCTCTCCTCCATTTCTTTCCTCATTCTGCTTGTCTTCTCATCCATACTCATCATATCACTCTTCAATCCCTCAACATCGTACATTCCTCCTCTTTCTGCCTTAAGTCCAGCCTCAGTCTCACAATCTCATCATGGAAGCCCTGTTCCACAGAAGCCATCCTCCCAGGTTAGTAAAAGTGATAGAAAAAGGGGAAAAACAACCAAACTACTTGTCACTCTAATTGGGTGTGGAATGCAATTCAATTCTGTCATGCTCCTGGTTTCAAGATCACCCGTCCCTGTTCGAGTGCCAGATGTAGCAGGCCAAAAATCTAGACTCTAACAGCAATTGATCCAACCCGCTTCCTACACTAATTCAGACATGAGAACTCAAGGGAGAAATGAAACAGATTGTATGTACAGTCCTTTTTACAAAAATATGGGGTAAATACTTACAAGAGATCTCGTTACATATGCACACAAAAATATAGATAGCTAATTTTCCTATATACACAATTAATCTTATCTGATGAATACCAATCAAAATTTATACAAAAAAAACAACATTCAATTAGACTATATATACAAAACGAAGATACGCAAAGACAAACAACAAAAAAATATCTGCCAGGGCCATATCAACCAACCGATAACACAGTAAATAGAAAAGTCAATAACAAGAGGCCTAATGCAAACATACCAACTAAAAACAAAAGAAAGGCATCACTTGATAGCCCAAGGGCGAATTCCTGCCAGCTGCCACTCTAGTATTTACAATGCCTAGGACTTATCAGGAAAAATGGACACTTCCGAGCTCAATATATAGTGATCTTGTCACAGTATTGAGGCTATATAGAAGCCCTCTTTACAAAAGGAAAGATTAAATTTTGCAAATCTATCATAGAGTGGCTTATCATAAAATATCAAACAACAGATAAATAGCTGAGGAAAAGGAAAAAAACCATTTTAAACAAAACATGAAATCAAATTTATATATTCTATATGAAAAAAGGGAAAAAAACATTCTCATTCATACACACATTCTTACAGAGGGAGGGAGAGAGTATTGGGAAAAGGGTGTGAGAATGGCCCTTCACACACACATTTGCTCCACCACAATACGGGAAGCCTTTTCGAAGAGAGGACCCTCGTGGGAATTGCCAGGAGCAGTTGGCCAGAAAATGCACGGTTGCCTTTGAGGACTTATTGGGGGAGGTTCGGCTCACCATGCGAGTCTTTTCCTCCCTCCACCTCGAAACTTTAGGCGGGCGTTGCGGCTTCGGAGGCGAGGGACCCTCTTTTCGAGGATTCCCCGTCTCTGAGCCACTCAGCCCATCACTAGGCATGGCCGAAGGAGCCAAAGCTCCTTTGTTGCTGTCCTCCTTTTGGGGGACAGCTTTAGGAACCCTGGAAGATGGCCTGGCGACCAAGTTCAGGGGTATTGCCTCCTGTGAGTCTAATGACTCTCTACCAATCACAATAGCTAAAGCTATCCTCTGATGGATCATGTTGCCCTTAGCCAACATAGTGCCATCAGTGGAGGGAATAATGAGGAAGTGTTTGAAGCCAGCGGCTCAAAAGCGCTGGGTAATCTCTGAATGAGGGGCCCCCAATGTAATTGTGGTTCCGCTCTGCGCACAATCACTTTGGTCTTAGTCAGGGGCTCTGCACCCGGGAGGGCAGAGGGACTGTATGCGCAAATCTTGGCTTGGTAGCTTACTCAGGGCTCGTCTTCAGCCTCCACGGATGAAGACGAGCCCTGAGTCTTTTTTTTTGTGTTTTTTTCCTCTTTTTAGGAGAGGAGGCCAGGGAATTAACCTGCTTCTCCCCTCCAGCGAAAGAGCCCCCAGGCCGGATAGACCAGCCTCAGCAAGGTCCTTCTCCGAGATGGAGAAGTTGCAGGGGCACTGGTCAGAAGAGGAGATCCCTCCCCTCCTTGTACTGCCTTGGAAACCCTAGCCATTTGAGGAGGACCTTGCATAGGGGCAAACTCAAGTTTGGTGCTCCCATGGAAGGCCCTACCGTCTGATGCTCGTTTGCCTCAAGGACCATGTCTATCTCAGGGGGGTACCTCCATTTGGCCATCCCACCCAAGGACATCACAGGTTCCATTGGCAACGGTTTCAGTAGTCAAATATGGGAAGGTACAGGCCTTGACGCTCGCTAGGTTTAATATTTGAGCCAGCAGTTCTTTTGAGGGAAGTGACCGATAAGGCCTTGCTTCCCTCTCTTCCCTAAGGGGGTTTGCCCTACCAAGCTGCTTCAATGGAGAGCAGGTGGCTATGGGTTGCCTGCTGGCTTTCTTGACAGTCCCCTTGGAAAGTAAGAGGGGACTGCCGCTGGAAAGGCACCTCCAGACAAGGGGTAAGAGGGAGTCCCCTACACCCATAGGCGAAGGCGAGGAATAATCCTCTTCTGCAGATAAAGAGATTTGGAGGGCCCTCTCCGAGAACACAGTGGAGCTGCCCAAGGGAAAATTTATTGTTTTGTCATCATTAGAGATGGTGACCCTAATTTTTTTACGGGATCAAGATGCTAATCACCCCTTGCAGTAGCCCACTCTGCAAGGGGTTCATACAGTGCTAGCAGAGCCAGGTGCCACCGTTTAAAGCCACCTCTCCTGCCTGGTAACCTGGCAGACCTTGAGCATGAAAGCTCCACCTTGGGCACAGCATAAAATTGATACGATTGTCAAGTGAGAAGGAAAGGGGATGTGAGGAAGGTATTGGTGGGGATGAAGCATGTTGTAAAAAACCCACCATCCCAAATTGGAGCTCAGGGGTTAAGGAACATTGTTCCCTCCCCTCTCAGCCCCATTCCAGGATAGTTGGCTGAGAAGGTCAGCAACTACCCTGTGAAGAAAGTTGTGGGAGAGGTTGTAGGGGAAGTGAGGAAGAAGGGGAGAAACACAGGCTGTATGAAGGAAGAAGAGGCTAAGCTGGAGCCGGATGGGCAGCTGAGTCCCGTCAGCACGGCAGCCAGGAAGGCAAATTGCTGTGCCTGTTATGGGATTAGGGTGCAACTCACCACAATTAGGTGTGGGGTATGGGGCCAAAGCCCTTCTTTGTGAAATAACTTAAAATGTATATTAATTTTTAGTACAAATGGCATAAATTAGTTGGCGAGATCATCAGCTAAAAATTACTGACTCAAAACAATGAAGTGAGGTAAAAATTAACTAGAAAATTGTATGCAAAATCCTCTGCCGCTACTCTTAACAATTATAATAAATGCTTATGATTGGTCAATGACTGTGTTTAATACAGCTCGTTGATTGGGCAGTGGGATAGCAAAAAACTTTTAAAAAATAGCAAAATCATCTGCCGCTAATCTTAATAATTATCTATTTTTTTACAAACTATTTCATATTATTGTTGCAAAACAATCCATTCTGTATAGGCTGGTTTATTAGGAAAGTTTTGACATAGGTACAACAAATACTTTCTTGAGGTTTTTAATTTTGAAATTGATTCTACCTCTTCAGCCATGTGGGTTGTATATATACTAAAGAATCCTTCCAATTTTCTTTAAACATCAGTTAATAAACATTAAAATTAAATGCCTAAAATGTAATTTGAAATTTACAGTTAAATATTTTGTTAAAGATTCGTTTTAACAAATACAATTTTGTAATTTTCAAAGACAAATGTTTTTAAATCTAAAATGATGCTCATCGAAGTTATTTTCATCTTCCTGAACTGAATACTAATGTATTTATCCACTTTACAAAAAATATTGTTATTCTGCTAAATTTGAATTTTCTGCATCATTTTTGTCCTTATTTCTTCAACTTTTCGTCTATTTCGCCTAGACATGTTTTTTTTAGATCCTGAAATGACTTTCACATGCCCCTGTAGGTAATATTAAACAAATACCAGTCTTTTTTTATCTGCAGCAATTAGTGCATGTGTGTTTTACCAATTAGCCAATAGGAATTCATTTTAGATTCCTGTATATTTCAAACGATTTGCAGCTATCTTTTTTTTAGTTTATATGGTATAATTATATGTGGTGGCTGTGCTAGTTCTGGATTAAAGGATTTGAAAGGGTGAAAAACCCAATGCAAATTTTCTGTTAGTGCCTTTAAAGACATCTGGCTTTCTAATGTTCACATTTAAACAAGTGCAACCCTGGTGACAAGCAGTTAAAATGGTGCGATTCTTATGAATTAAGTTTGTTCAACTTTAATATGACAATATCTCGATTAATTTAAGACTTTTGTATAGATCATGGCCTCATTTTAAAAGAGAAGATTTGTGACAGGTGTGGGCAAAGAAGTGCAGTGCAATTATAATAGCAAAGGTGGAGATAGTTTAGCCTTGCAGTGAAGCGATAATTTATTAAGTAATTTAGGATGAACATAGCGCCGCCAACATTTAGCAATTTCCTAAATGTTAACCTTTCAAATTTGGAATATTACAAGTTTTTTTTTCAATTGCGGGATATGGGGGGTACGGCCCCCACAATTAGGTGGGGGATATAGAAGTGAAGCCCCCATTTTGAAAGTAACTAAAGAATGTTACTTTTGTGGCAGAAATAGCCTAAAGTAGGAGTGCTATTGTCTTTATTATTTTGATAAAGGGGCAGAGCCGATTGCATTAATTGTAGCCCCAAAATAGCGCCTCAGACTGTGCGCCACTAAACTGAAGTATTACCCCAACCTGCACCGCTGTTTTAAATTTTTTAAGAGGTGACCCCTAGTCTTATTCCTCTGTGTGTAAAGTTAAGCGATAGCAGGTTATGTAACATAACATATGGACTGGTAGGTTACAGGCAAAGTATACATTTCCAGAAAAAACTAGTGTCAGATTTGAAAAGTACATATAAAACTGAAAAGGTAAAAACAAATTTTTAAATTACTGTGCACATTTGTGTTAAAACAAATCTTTACCATATATTATACTAGCCGATTTTGTTAGGGATTACTAGTAGCACACTTGATTTGCTACCCTATAGCATTTCAGTACTAACACAAATCAAAGATGTGAACTAAGTATAGGCAGCACATATCTGAAGGTATGCAGAGTGAGCAGAGTTGTATTCCACATGCATAACTAGATACACAACATGCAAAATTATTAATTTAATCAACATATTGGTAAAGCATAGGTCCAAGTAATGTGTTCAATGTCTCTTAAAACTGTCCAAAGACTCCACAATAACAAAAGCATCTGAAAGAAAGTTCCACACACCTATGCAGTGCAAGCTAATACTGCACTTTCCATAAAGTATCTTCCAGTACTTAATAATATCTGTTCGGATTAGTCTTTCCCTGAGAGAATCCAAGTTCAAAGCATCCAATCTCTCACTATAAGCAATGTTTTCAACCTGCATTCTGCTTAATCCACCTACGCTGAACGCTCTCTAGAAGTCTCAGGTCACTAAGATAACCTAAGATCCACACACAAGATGCAAACTCTATAAAAAGACACAAGCGGCAAATTGTACAAGAATCTTGCTAGAAAGGCCTGCTGCTTTGGGTAAACATTACGATCGGCAGAGCAAACGATGAGATGTAAACTATTTCGTCTGTGTTCCAATATGTTTCACCTTTTTGGAGTAAATTCAAGGGGACTGCTCATGGGGGGTTTAAACACTGCAGGAAAAAAAACCCTATGATGATCCTGTTTAAATCAATTTGGGGGGAGCTTAAATCAAAATTGTTTATAGAATAATGTTCTAACATTTTTGTTTAACCAAACGAGAATGAATATGCATGCGTGGGTGAACGAAACGCAGAAAAAAAACACAACCGATGGGACGCAAAATATTTTGTCCCTGTGCTAATGTTTGACCTTTTTGGAATAAATTCAAGGGGACTCATCGTGGGGGATATATCACTGCGGGGGGACCCCCCTACAATGATCCTGAGTTTCAATCAATTGGGGAGGAGGTTTGGGAGGCACAGACCCCCCAGTATATAATCATAATTGTTTAGAGAATAATGTTCTAACATTTATATTTAACAAAACACGCAGAAATATTCATGCGCGGGTGAAAGAAACATACTGAAGACAGAACTATATTGTTCAGAGAGGGCCTCAGCCTTTTCCAAATCGTTTGTAATAAGCTCATCATTTACAACAAGATTTTGAACACCACTTTTATTCTTCGTGTCATTTTGTACAAATTTATAAAATTCTCGTAGCTTTGCTTGGAGATCACCGAATTTTTGTTTCTCATAATTACTGCGGGCAGTAAAAACAGCTTTATGAACCTGTTTACAATAGTTTCTATATTCATTTAGTCTTCTTTCCATCTTGTTTCTTCTGTATGAGTTCCATTTGCGTTTTTTAGTTCGTGTGATTGCTTTGAGCCTACGATTGAACCAGGGAGCTTTTTTTTTCTTGCTACACGAATTACAGGGATACATTCATTATGCAGATTATATATGATGTTTCTAATGTTATCCCAAAGCGTATTAGGGTCGTGCATATGCGGCACCAGTACTTGTCGCCATGTTAGCTCTCATCAATTCCCAGTCTATATTTCTAAAATCGTGGATAAATTTTGGCTGGTCTGGAACATATGAAAATTTTGGTGGGGAGATTTTGCAGGTAATATAGCAGTGATCACTAGTTGAGAAACAGTCATGAACTGTCGTGTGGCTAACCACATGTTCTCCCGCGCTAAAACACAAATCCAATATATTTTCTTCTTGAATGGGTTCACGCACATGTTGAATAAAATTGTTTTCAAGCACATATTGGACAAATCTATTTTCTGTTTCTGAAGATGCTGTATACGATCCCCAATCAATATTTGAGTAATTAAAATAGCCAAAACGCACGTGTTTTTTATATCTTGAGTCTATATGCCAAGATTAATCTGAATTTATTTGAATTATAACTTATGTCCACTGCTAAAATTTCGTTATCAAATCTTGGACCAGTAACAATTATAGGTTTCGAGTTTGATTTCACTGCCATGAGAACCCTTCCATGGGGGTCTAAGCCATTGCATCTATCTTTCCTAAATATAATATAATCTTTTAGGCCAAGGATGGAACGCTCAACACCACTATGCAGCCAGGCTTTAACAATTGAAATTATTTCATGTTTTATATCGCCTGCTAAAGCATTTAGTTCATGAAGTTTGTTTACAATACGTCACGGATTCAAAAATAATACTTTTAAATTTGCAGGAGGCTCGTAGGCCTAGTGGGGGTTCCTTGCTGTTTGGGTTTGGGCGCCAATGCGAGCACTGGAACGCAGGGAATTATGCCTGATTTGAATGATTTGGCCGTTTCTAATTTGGAAATTTTCGTTATTTTCTTTCCTGCGTTTCAGTTCTTCTCTTAGTTTGAAGCGGGTTTCTTGCTGTCTTCAGGTTAGATCTGTTGCGATTATCATTGGTGGGCGCGGTTTAATGCGCTAGTTATAATTTTTCAAGTTGCGTGCAGCAGATAAAATTTTGCGCTTCAGATCTTCATACGAAAGTTTTACCACGATAGGCCTAGGTTTCGATGCGTTCTCCTTTCCCGTTCGCTCAGCATTCAAAATACCAGATTCAAGCTCTTCGTGGGGAATTGGGAGATTAGTAGTACAAATGTTCTTGAAAGTATCGATGTCTTCGGAGCCGGCTGAGGGAGTAAGTCTAAATATGCATAGGTTCATTTTTTTTCGCTCGATGGATACATTCACTATCATGGAAAACGATGTGGTGGTGGCAATAAGATCAATGAACTTGAATAGCTCACCTGGTCCTGATATGATTCACCCAAGAGTCATCAAAGAATTGTCTTGTCACCTGATTCTTCTCCTGACCATCCTGTTTCAGACCTGTGTAACTAATGCATCCATTCCAGATGAATGGAAAGCTGGTGAAATTAGTGAGCAAATTGTTTGAGGGAAATATACACGGTCAACTTCTATCCCATATTTTTGCGAACAATGTCATGTCTGAAAAGCAACAGGGATTTTTAAAAAGACGGTCAACAACAACTAACTTGATGCAGTGTTTGGATGATTGGACTAAAATGAGGGATAATAAGGAACCAGTTGATGTCATGTACGTAGATCTGGAAAAGGCATTTGATACTGTGGTACATTCAAAACTAGTGCCCAAACTAAATCACATAGGAGTCGTATGGCAAGCTCTTAATCTACTGAAGAACTACCTATCAAATCGAAACTAGACTGTGAAGGTAAATAATGAAAGATGGCAACTATCGCATGTGTTGAGCTGTTCCAGGGTTGTGGTGAGGAGTCTGTGCGGTAGCTGCCCATAGAGTTGTTGCATAGGGAGTTGTGGAGGCTGTCATCTCATGCTGAACGGCATGTGGCAGAGAGTGTGCTTTTGGCAGTGGAGTGTGGGGGCGGAATGGGAGTTATGTCCCCCTGAGTCAGGCCTATCTTGGCAGCAGCATCTGCTATATCGTTCCCTCTGATGTTTGAGTGGGATGGCACCCACTGGAGGGTGATCGCCCATCCAGCCGATCTGAGGGACAGTAGTAGGTTCTGTAGGCTGTGAACGAGGGCGGTGGATGACCGTGGTCGTCAGACGAGTAGGAGTTGCAGAGATGACAGGGAATCTGTGAAAAGGACTGTTCTGGTCGGGACGTGGTTTGTGTTGAGCTAGCTCATGGCCTGCCGGATTGCAAATAGCTCCGCAGTCACTATGTCCATCTCTGGGGCAGCCGCCAGGTTTGGCAGATGGTGAAGCGGGGAATGTAAATGGCAGCTGCAGTGGAAGGGGGGATGGAGAGTGGGAACCGCAGGGCTATATCTGTAGGTGGTGATGGTAGCAGCGGGTTTGTTGCAGGTGGGCGAACAAAGCTGCAGCCATAGGGCCAGCTGAGTGCTTGGGAGGGAGGTTGGGTATGGTGAGAGCAAACATGGAGGTGAGGTCCGTCCAGGGGGGTGCTGGGAGGGTGGGAATATATTTTTGCCGGGAGGTGATGGGGCAGGCATAGCATGCTGTAGGCGAGCAGTGCTCGGACAAGTAGAGGTTTCGTGCACCAGGAAGCCAGGTTGGGGCCTGTGGGTCTACTCCAGCCAGATGTGGAGTAGATTGCTTCTTCTTTTTTTACCAAGCGTTTCATGTCCTCTTTCACCCATGTATGGGTCAAAAACAAGCACGGTATTTTATAGTGATTAAAATTTAAAAGCGTGAATAATAGTCATGAGTTGTGAATAGTGATCTGATGGATGAAGTGAATTGAAATGAATGAGTGTTGATAATTAAATTGTACATGAATTAAAAGGTTTTTAAAATTGCAAGAAACAAATTTTCATAATTTATAGGGTTTTGCTTCTTTTCTTTTTCTAGGTTTTAGTATATAATTTACTTTCTTTTAAGTATGCAATCAGCTCAGATGCTGCTGCGGGTTTGAGTGCATAATCTGGTTGAGACAAATGCACACTGGGTCTTTTTCTGTGATTAGTTTTTGTAAAGATTCGAAGTTGGCCCGGAGGCCACGAATATTCCTTTGATGGATTTGAGTTTGTTTTTCATATTCTTCGGTCTGTAGATCTATTTATGAGGCTTGGAGGCTGCGTATCGGGTGGAGCTACTGGAGTTTGTTAGAGTTTGTGTGAAGTTTGTTTCGGCGTGCCTTGTGTTATCGGGTTCTGCATGTTTTTGTCCGTATTTTTAGTTTTCTTATTGAGAGCTTCCATATATTTTATCTGAGGGCGCTGAAGCTTTGGTTTTATGTTGAGCTGGGTGCTTAATAGAGGCATTTCTTTCTGGCTAGCGGGCGAGTGTGTTCTTTGTGAATATTGTATTGATAGTGAGGCTGTATGTCTGGAGGTATTTTCATTGGTATCAAGTTCCTTGTTTATTGCCAATTTTTCTGTAGTTGAATATGTGGACCTTTGGAGAGGTTGATAATCTATTTGTGAAAAGGGAGCGTCTTTTGGGGGCTTTATACCTTTGTTTTGTGTTGGTGTGCTTGAGCAAAACAGTACTGTTTTCTCGGCTTGAGATGCCGGGCAGTGGGAGTCTGGTGTCAAAGGTTGTGGGTTTGTGAGTTGCTTGTAGAGGGGTGAGGGTAGCTCGCTATCGTAGCATATAGTTTCTATACTGGATGAGCTGTTTCTTCGGGATGATTTAACTTCTGGGCTTTTAGTTGGTGAGGAGAAGGAGGCGGCAGATTTTGGTGATTCTTGGTGGCTTCTTTTTTGTGATTGCACTTTAGGTAGGTCCTCTTCGGGATGCTTAGTGGTTGGTGGTTCAGTTTGAATGTGGTGGGATTTTAACTTTGGGCTTTCCGGTGGTCCTTGGATTTTTTCCTAGGATATTACATTTTTGTTGAGGGCTGTTAGGTCCAATCTTGGGTTTGGAAGTTAATTGGGTAGTTGGAGCTTTGGTGGTGGAAGCAACGGTAGCATAACTTGGAGTACTCAAAGTTCTTCCTTCCTCGGCCAAGTTCTAATCCGTACCTCCTGGTGGAAGTTGAAGTCTGGACATGTTCGCTTGAATGCGTGGTGGTTATCTCCACAGTTAATGCATTGTTCGCTGCTGTGTCCTTTTTCGCTGCATTTGAAGCATAATTGTGGATCAGTTTTACAATATTTGTCCGGGTGACCAAACATCAGGCACGATCGACATTGAATTGGAGTGTGCAGTTCTTCCTGTATTCGGATTGTCGTTCCTGCGAATCTAATTGTTTCTGGGATGGTTTGCTGTTTGAAGGTTATTTTAGCAATTTTCAGCGGAGTTGAGCGTGTGGGCGATTTTCTCTCGAAGATGGACACAGAGTCTATTTGATGCCTGTCATCTTCAAACAGCCTTTGTATCCCTTGGCATATGAAGGACTCCGTACTTTTTGGTCTAGGCATAAATCTGTTGAGTAGAACCGTTCTTTCTCTGAGGTTGTGATTATTTTTGTCCGTTGGTTTTATTTCATTATCACCTAAGGTGGTGAGGGTCAGAAGTTTTTTTAATATTCTTTCGGACTTGGCTTTAACTGTAGCCTCTGTTCGGTCAGGATTGATTGAGAATTCTGGTTCTGACTCTTCTGTAACGACTTTTAATTGTTCTTGTAGTTCAAGTGCACATAATGGTTCATTTCTTGTGGTTTTTAGCGTTATATATCTGGACCAGCAAGCCGGTCCAAATATTATTCTGAGGTCGTTTATTTTTTGTGTTTTGCTATTGTTTTTTTGTTGGGTATTTGTTTGTTGATTTTGTAGAGTTGGTGATTTAAGAATATTATCCATGGCCAATAAGTAAAATTCAACGCCCCTGCCCGTGGCGGACCACATTGACCCTAACAAGCGACCGGCACTACTGGGCGCCTTTTACATGGCCCCGGCCGGTACCACTAGGCGGGGCGCTATACGCCTTCACCGCTACCCCTTGGGAACCCCGCCCCCCCCATAGCATGGAAGGTTGATCAGAGTAGCGGATCAAGCTTGGTGACAGACTTCTGAGCGGTTAGGGTCACTACGCCTAACATCTGGTCGTAGGAAAGTTCAGAGCCATGTTTCCCAGTTATTGGTTGGGACCTAGATAAATTGCCTACCATTGCTAACGAGTGACATCTGCCCGGGTTTAAGGTCAGAGTTTTCCTCTCCTAAGTGGAATGTCAACCAAGACTATGAGCTCCACCTGCCTAGCCAGGTTATACCGCCTGGCACTCGGTCGTTGGACACAATTTCTGTATAAGCAGGAGCACCACGAGCAGGTAATCCACCAACAATTAGGGTGCAGAGGCTAAGTAGCCCTAAAGGCTATATATTGCGCATGCAGCCCCGAAACCCCCAGGAGTAGATGGCTGCAAAGGGGTGGGGAGGTGGTAAGGTCTGGAAGTGGTGGTACTGGTGGCACAAGGCCTCTCGTCGCTGGAGGAGTAGGAAAAGGAGGCGACATTCTGCATGGAGAGCTGAGATGGGAGAGGACCTCTTTGCACCCATGGCTATCCTCAGGGACCAGTGCTGGATGATGTCCAGTTTGCGGAGCACTGTGGGGGCTGCTCCCGTAAGATAGTTTGGATTGGATAGCTACCTGGTAATAGTGGAGGAGAAGGTCACGGCTGGCCCCCCATCGGACTCCTACCACACTTTTCATCATGTCAAGATGATTGTGGGGGGACCAGGTGAGGCGGGGACGTCGAACCAGAGGCCAAGGAGGCGATGGGACCTGACGTATGGGACAGAGTGTCCACTGATGGTGATGCTGGCTGGGGTTGTGACCCTCTTGAGGGTGAAACACATGGCTGCGCTTTTGGGGGCGCTGATTGAAAGGCCTCAAGCAGTCATCCAGGCAGAGAGTGCATCGGCTGCTTCCTTGAGGTGTAGCTCAGACAGATCTTGAGTGGCTGCTCTGCTGATAATCGAGATGCCATCGGCATAGATAAGGAGGTGAGAGTGGTCTGGGATCCGTAGGTCAGAGAGGAGGATGTTGAACAGAAGGGGGCCGAGGATGGAGCCCTGCGGGACACCTCTGTGCATGGGAGACTTCGGAGAGAGTGAAGAGCCGATGGCAACACGGAAGGTGCGGTTGGATAGGAATGAATTGATCCATACGAGGGGCGTACCAGTGATGCCCATCCTAGCCAACTTGTATAGGATGCCCTCATAGGGTGCGAAGTCGAAAGCCCCATCCAGGTCGATGAACAGGGTGGTCATTACCTCTCTCCTCCGGTAGGTGTCTCAGATGTGGAATTCCATCTGCCCCAGAATGTCCAAGGTGCTGCGGTGTGGATGGAAGCCACACTGCTCCGGGGGAGGTAGATTTTTGCTCTCTAGCCACCAGGAGAGACGAGTAGCGACCAGCCATTCGAGGAGCTTCCCGATGCAGGAGAGGACTGATATAGGGTGGTAACATGCAGGTTGTGTGAGGTCTTTTCCATGCTTAGGTATGGGGAGTAGGGTAGAAAACCTCCAGCATGGTGGGAAGGTGCTGGTTTTCCAGCTAGTGTTATATACAGAGAGGAAGGTCTGCTGTAGCTGGGGAGGTGCATGGGTGAGGAACTCATATGGTATGATGTCAGGGCCAAGTGTCTTGCCTGTGGGAGGATAGACTGCGACTCCTGTAGCTCACCTGGGGTAAATGTCTGGGTGAGTTTGGGGATGCCAGCAGAAGAAAGGGAGGCTACGAGAAAATCTTCTGAGTTTGGGCGAGCTGTGGGGGTGGGTGGCGGCTGACTATGGATGCATAGTAGGCAGTAAGGGTGGAGGCTTTCTGTGCATTGGTGTTGATGGGCGTGGTGCCAGCACTCAGGGGGAGTGGGGTGCGGACCTTGCGACCTTTCATGGAGTGTAAGAAGTCCCATGTGCATTTTGTGGATGATGTTGTGGAGTTGCAGGCACAGTGGGAACTCCAGGAATTTCGCTGGGCCTTGCAGATTGTTCGGGTGCAAGCAGCATTGAGCTTTCGGTACTCCTCCCCAGGGTGTGGAGTGGGGCATTTCCGCCAACGGTTCCATGCCTGTCCACGAGCTTTAACGGCTTATTCGCATTCCTCGCTCCACCATGATTTGCCCGGACGGGTGGGTTTGTGTTGTCAGGAGGGCTTGAAGGCTGACCTGCCAGCTGCTTCAAGGGTCGTGGAGATATGTGCTGTAGCTTCGTTGAGTCCTTGGGAGGAGGTGTCGGGAGGGTCTGCTAGTGCAGCTTGATAGGCATCCCAGCCCGTTGGTGTGAGTCTCCAGCGTAGTAGGCAGCCTGGGTTGGTTGTGGGAGTGATGTTGGTGACAGAGGCCAGGAGAGGAAGGTGGTCACTACCCATATACGGTCGGGCGGATAGAGTGAATGGCTGCAATGATGAATCTCCGATGAAGAGGTCGAGGACCGATGAGACACATGTATGACCGTGATAACGTGTGGACAGTCTAGTGGGAGAGAGGAGAAATGTAATATGTTGTTATAAATATGTATAAAATATTATAACCTAAAATTTATTTTTTTACCTATTTTTTTTATTTCAAAATCGACATGGGAAAAGGGGTTATCAATAATTTTTTTCTTGTTTTTTATTTTTTTAGAAAAATGTTCATTTTTATTTCCGTAAAAAGATATTACATGTTCAATAAAGACTAATAAAATTATTTTAAATAACTTTCTGCATAACTTATAATGCTTGTGTAAAAAAAACCTATTAGGCCTTTTACCCCACCTATTACGTAAAAGACCACAGTAAACATTTTTTTAAAAGTTCATGTTGGTCATTTAATAAACGTTCATCTACCTTCATAAAAAAGTTTATACAGCTGTAGAGCATATCTTTGTAAATATGTACTTTACTAAAAGTCATAAATGTTACTTTAAAAAGATGCATCCTGACAAAGAGAAAGAGAATTTGACATACTTTCAAACGTTACAAGACAAATTTCGCAACAGAAACACCATCGTCTCCCTTGTGGCAAAACAATCACAAAAAAGCGACGATGGACTTATTTGTTCATACAATATCTCCAAAATGATTGCTAGGTCAGGAAAGCCTCATACAATTGGAGAGCAACTGATTTTGACAGCTATGGAGGAAGTCTTACGTACAGTAGTACACTATGTTTAACCAAGTACAATTATCAAAGCAATTCCACTTAGTAATAATTCTGTTTATGTGACACACTTAAAAGTCAAAATTTGGCTTACAACTGGATGAATCTACACTACCAGGCAATGAAGCTCTACTTTGGGGATACGCTCGTTTTATTAAAGATACAAATGTTGTGCAAGAACTGCTGTTTGCAAAAGAACTTGAAACGGACACTCGAGGTGAATCTATTTTTACTGTAGTTGAGCAGTTCTGAATGAAAAAGATACACCAATGAGCAATATTATTGATTGCGCGACAGACGGTGCTCCTTCATTAGCAGGTCCGTACAAAAGTTTTCTTGCATTTTTAAAGAAAGCTGTACCCAGTGTTTTTACAATACATTGCGTAATTCATCGGTAACATCTGGTTGCCAGGAACTTAAGTGATCAGTTTCCTAAATCCCTTGATGTTGTTATTAAGGCAGTAAATAAAATAAAGTGTCAACCCATCAGTTCCCGAATGTTTCGACAACTCTGTAACAACAATGATAAAGAATTTGATCGCCTTCTATTATATACCGAAGTGAGGTGGTTATCCAAAGAAACTGTTTAAAACAATTTTATTCTCTTTTCAACAGCATTTTGCAATTTTTGCAGGAAAATAAATGTAATCATTTGAATGATTATCTTTTAGCAAACAAAACAAACATTACCTATTTAACAGATCTATTCACCATATTCAACGATCTCAATTTGCAATTGCAAAGCAGTGATCCAAATCTTATCTTAGCAAAATCTAAGATTTGTACATTTTTGAACAAGCTGACCTTCTTCAAGAATAATATTGGCCGTCGGAATCTGTCTCAATTTCCAAAACTTAATGAACTAGAAAAGGATGAGTCTGATAACTCCAAACTGGAAGACAACCTCTTGAATTATTGTGATTATTTGGAAACATTGCACAAGGACATAAGCTGTAGATACTAAGATCTTACAAATATGAAAATACTAGACTGGTTTTTGAATCCATTTACAGACACTTGTGTAAATGAAACCGATCTTGAAATACAAGAAGACTTGATTGCTCTAAAAAACGACTTCGAATTAAAGCCTCTCTTCAAACAATCATATCAACAACTTTGGTTACAAAAAGAAATTCCTGGAAGATATCACAAGTTGTGGGAAGCAATTAAGCTTTATTTCATAGCTTTCCCAAGTTCATATATGGCTGAACGCTGATTTAGTGCAGTCACTCAGATTCTCACAAAACAAAGAAATCGACTGCAAATCATTAAAAGAGGAGATTTAAGATTACTTCTAAGTAGCATTGACCCGAGGGTGAAGGAATTAGCCTGTAAGCCCCAAATTCAACAGTCTCATAAAAAATATTAGCTTTGATAGCGCAGTGTGCCTTAAAGCACATTGCAAAACATAAATTGTTAAAAACTGTTTTGCTGCATCCTGTACCACTTATTTATTGAGAAATATATTTTTATTAAGAAACATTTTTTGAAAAGGACGTTAATTGAATGTTTTCTTTTTGCATTAAATACAATATTTAGATCATTATTTTTTTATATTTCTCCTTCTAAATTCGTGCTGTAGACTTTTAGAAGACTACATAAATGTAAGTTTATCAAACATTACTCAGGACTTCATCTGCTTTAAAACATTGTGTGTTGTAACTTATAAATGAATTTTGGAATGGGGGCGATATGTAAAACTCTAGAGTCTAAGGGGGCGCTGGTACAAAAAAGGTTGGGAAACCCTGATCTAAACCAATGTGCAATAGTAAAGATCAATGTCATTTTAACCTGTGAGATATTATTCTGAACAGTGAAAGTTGGTTTCCCATTAATCTGTGATTTCGAAAAATAGTTTGTATCTAAAGGAAACTTCCGTTGCTCACTTAATATTTTGCTTTGAAATCTTGATTATTGTAAATTACCAAATTCATTAACTCTCTTTTGTGCAACACTTGAATGATTAACTTATTTTGCTTCCTGTTTACTTTAATAGCACTTTAAGGGTAGACAAACCCACAACTATCTCTGCAAATTCAAAAAGAGACAAGAAAAGAATCATAAATTGAAGAAACTGTATGCTTATAAGTCATTTTTAAGTGGTAAATGAACAGATGACCTAAAGATTAGTGGTCTTAGCAGAACCTTAAACAAACCAAACAGGTCTCCTTTCAGTGTAGGGACCAAAGTGCTTTCTGTGATTCGGTACCTCAAATACCAATCCATTGTGGTGTGTGATGAGAAGTTTGAAAATTCTTCATCTCTAATAGAGAGGATACATTTCGAGGCTCTTGAACTCTAATATACCGTCTCTTTGTGCTTAAAGGACGATCCATCTTGCACACTTTCACCCTTCAATTGTATATTCCACTTTTGCTTGAAGAGGAGGTCCTTTTTGTTCCGCAAACACTTTAAGAAGATGCAAGTTGTCAACATGGGGCGGAGAGACAGAGACAAATTACTGAAAAATGAATAATAGCGGCCCAATTAATGATTTCACTTGGATACTGCGGGTTATTATAGATTTAACATTGATAAATAAAGAAAAGAAACGCCATATTATATATATATATATATATATATATATATATATATATATATATATATATATATATATATATATATATATATATATATAAAATAACGAAGTTAGCGAAGATTTCCGTTTATTATTTGTTTATTTAAGACAGTATTTATCTTTTAAATGCCGCGTCGAATATTCCCGGTGTCACGAGTGTGTCTCATTGGAGTGATCTTCTATGAGGGGAGGGGGGGGGGATACCAATATAGACCTTTGCTGGTGACATAAAACAACTAAACCCGGATATGGGATCACTGACTCACACCCTAATGTTTCTGTCCTGCGAATGCAATAGACGAGGTCATAAGATTAATAAACATAAATCTTTTTGGTCCGATTCGACCTTTGGAAACTCTTGAATCTTCTTTCTGGTTCAATAATTATGATTAATGAAGACCCGATGCTTTTTCCCCCGGTGAGACGCAATGAAGCACTTTGATGCCCTAACTCCAGTGGCTTAAAGCCTTCAATATTATCTTTCATGCATTCATAAGTGTTAAAATGCTTGAATTTCGCTAGAAAGGAATCCAAGAAGTTTACCAACCTTCACATCTCCAATGTGGTTTAAATGTTGGCCTCGCACTGTTATGCGGATCTTTGCTACCACAAAAATCTTTCCTAGGTCGACCATCCACCACTGGTTGGGTCCAGAATTAGGTAGACTATGGAAAAAGGTACTCAAATTTCCATCTACACCCATGCTCGGATGGATCATTCCATGACTTATCTTACTGCAATTAATTATATTAAAATTAGATCCAACCCAATTTTTCCACTAATTTGGGGTTTCGGAACAACCCTGAGACCATTCAGAGGGGTCTGAAAACGTTAATCTGCATTTCAATCTTAAATTATTATGTGAAAAGTAATTAATTATTATATTATATAAATAAATATTATAGACATGATTTCTGTTTAATCATCGAAGGTTAATCAAGAGAAGAAGCCAAGGAGAGAAATATTAACTTTGCTAACGTCTTTCACCTTGAGCCTCCTGAGATTTCAAGTTAATTTTTTAGCTCGCCCATCTGGCGGCTACTTTCAAGGGCATAATCCGCTGTAATTAAAATTTATTTTTAGTGCAGGGCTACTTTAAAATTACCAAATCCAAACTATATCAAGAAAAAACAACAAAACAAAGACAAATAAAAACAATAACAAGTAATAATCAGGCCAAGACACAGGAAAGTTGACTAACATCAAAGAGAGACAAATAAATGGTAGGAGTCCAGCCTCCTCCAAAAATTCAGATATTCAGTAAGTCGGTGTGAACGAACTCGTCCCCGAGTACAAGGGACAAGCAGTAGCAACCGCCTCTCGTCCCCGTACTGGGAGGGTTAATGTCCGCGAAGACAACCCAAACTGGGACATTCAACAAGAATGTGCCGAATAGAACGGGGGACAACGCTGTCATCTCAGTAAGTAAGCGCTCTATCAAATGGCGCTGAATCCCGCGAGTTTGCCCAGTTCAAATACGACACAAAGCGACATAAAGACGTCGCACCATTAGGGGACAGGTCCATGGGATAAGTCGAGGCGCAATTGCACGCAGTTTCAGTTCCCCTGGGCTGTCTCCCATCTTCTTTTCGAGACAACAGTGATGGCTGGCCAGATTCCTGCCATGTATGAGTCTGAGGAAGTGCAAAACGCTGGTCTAGTCGCCCAGTCCTCGAGAACTCTATGGTGCCCTCATCAATGGGCCTATTCGCATCAATTCCCACATGTCCAGGAACCAAACACAAGATAATCTCGACCTCCGCCCGCCTCGCGTGGCCATATGTAATTTTTTGAACGCACAGGACACCCGGTCCGCCAGGTTACGTTTGGACCTGACATAGGCGATATTCAGGCTTGTGGACCGAAATGTCCTGGTAAAGGTGGAGATGGAGTTGTGGACAAAAGAAGGAGAATTTCTGGTGGTAATTTTCCTCTAAGCGTGTTGTAGATCGGCGGAATGTTGTCGGAATATAGGCGTGCATTGGGGAACAACGTCAACATCGTAACGAAAACGAGTGACTCGAGCTCAATATGTTAGGGTTCAAGGGTTCACAAGGGATTGTTATTGAGGATCCCTTGTTGGAACTTCTAATACTCGAAGGACAGGCGTCCGTGTAAGCAGTAAGTTTTGAAGCGTTTCTTCTCCGCCAGTGGAACTATTTATGAGAGATGAATCCATCTGGTTTAGGCAGAGCTGGATCCATGCAAAGGGGAGTTTGATGATGGCGGAAATGCAGTTGATAAGTCCACCGAGACACATCCAACATTTTCTGGGTTCTGGGTTGTCATTGATATACCGTAGGGCCTCTAGTGCCTTTTTGTGGACCTCCGGTGTGAGACGGGTTATTGCACGTTCCAGGTCGATCTTGACGCTTAAGTAGGTAAGACGGGACAGAGGCGAAGTATGAACTTGTTCAAGTTTAAGTTGATGAAGCTGTTCTTGATCAACGTCAGGCACCGACCTATAGAACGAATAGATCTCACCAGCAGGATTTCATTTGTTGAAGCAGGAGGCGAGGCATCTGCATAATGTAGGGCGAGCCTGCAAAACCCATCAACAGGCGCTGGAATCTGAATTTCCTTCCTGAAATAGTAAAGCCAAAGGCGTGACGGGCCCTGTTGTCCAATTTTACATGGTAGAAGCCATCTTTCAAATCGATCTTAATAGCTTTATCCCCCGACTGACATTGTCGAAATACCTTGCTTACCGAAAGGAGCTGGAAGTGTGGTGGCGCGTAAGCCTCTGCCACCGACGCCATGTACACGATTCTTGCGGAACAGTTTGGCTTCGAAAGGCTGAAGATTCGATGGGCGCAACTTATCTGGTCGCTTTCTTCTGCGATTCCTTTTTTGAGTAACTAGTTGACGAGAGGGAAAACCGCTGGAGGTGACAGTGCCCAGTGTAGGTAGGATCTCTCCAGGTAAATCCTGACGCCTTCCTTTTAGGTGGACTTAAGGTTAACCGGGGTAACCGAGTCGAAAGAGCCCAGTGCTTCCACATCAAGGCGTGCATCTTGGTCGAGCTCTGGCGTCGCTAGACGCCTTGCATCAATATGGAGGGCTCCGAGAATTCCTCGAGACCACCTAGTGCGTTGTAGGTCACTAATTCGAGTATGGTAGGTGGTACCTTAGGGGCGTTGATTTCTATGGCTCTAAATTCATCAACGTTGGCGTTTATTACCTCGGCGATTGAACACGCCAAGGGCAGGGTAGCCGGAGGTTCGGCTTGAAGCGATGAGTCTGCCGAGGAGAGAACGGGAGATTTGGATGATGGGGGTAACTTACCCATTGTGAGGGTGGTGATCCGAACAGGTCGTCGCGGGTGGTCAATGGTAGCCTAGTCACCGTCCAGATCAGATGTTGTTGCGGTGAGAGCCGATAACGACTGAGGGAGGCGCCGGGCTTGCAGGCTCTCAATTAGGGATGTACGGATGTCACCTGTCGCCAGGCAGAGAGCAGTCTGGTGAACTGACTCCACCTTCTGTAATACAAGATCGTCTGCGGTTGCATTAGACTCGCATCCGTAGTCCAGCTTCAAATGAACAAAGGTTTGTTTGAAAAGTAAGGAAGTAGCCCTATCAGTTATCCAGGGGCTGAAAGTCAGGTGACTGGATAACAGACCAACGGGCTGCGAAAATGAGCCTCTCAAGTGAGGTGTTTTCCGAAAACAAGACC
The DNA here is from genome assembly GCA_963969495.1 of Ceratothoa steindachneri. NCBI lineage: Eukaryota > Metazoa > Arthropoda > Malacostraca > Isopoda > Cymothoidae > Ceratothoa > Ceratothoa steindachneri. Next base: position 99,609,103 of record OZ018333.1, on the reverse strand, counting down.
AAAGAAACAAACAACGTGAATCCACCACTTCTAAAACCTCAGCGCCTGGGATAGCGAGAGATGCAGTTCAACGCCTGTAGAGTCGACGCTCCAAAGTTGGCATCTGACCCGCACCAAAAGAGATCCAAAGGTCTTCTACGTATATTGGAGCGGTAAGATCTTCCGGTACCACCGAGGTGATACCGTTGATGCTCAGGTCAAAGAGTGTGTCACTGAGAGCACTTCCATGCGCGACATCCTGTTCCTGCTCCATCTGTCCGGATACGGCTCTCACACGTTGTGAAATCGACGACCTCTTAGAAACTCAGAAGTAAAGATTATAAGGTGTCCCTTCGCTTTCATCGTATTGATTCTTCATGAAACCTTATTACCATGTTGTATCATAGGCCTTCTCTAGATCCAAATATAACGTGGCATAGTGCAGTCTACGAAAGAAGTACTCGTAAACGGCATTTTCAAGTTGGAGCAGAGCATCCGACGAGGAGTGGAACTTGCGGAAGCAGCGCCGAGCCAATAAGAGATGTCCTTCGCTGCAAAGAAGTGAGTCAGGGGAAAGTACCGCACCTATATATTTGGGAGAGGAGTAAATCTAATCTCCGGTAGGAGAGGATTGGAGGAACCTCAGAGAAAGCGGGTCGGCACCTCCTTTTCTGAGGTGGAGATGCCCGGAGGTGGCTCCAAAGATGACAAAGGGGAAACCCTTTCACCGTTTATAAGTAATGATAGCCCCCTCCCCCCCTTCCTCCATCGGTCAAGCGTTGTCTCAATTTCCCTCATCCTCCACGGCACCAAGGGAGGGAGAAGCCGCGCTTGGAGGTGGATATCCAAGCTAATGCAGTCGCCAGCTCTTTTCTTTTTTTAGCCAGGATAATTTTTTTTTTAAATGCCTGGAAAATAGATACTTTGACCTCCCAAGGCATTGGGAGGTAAATAGAATAGTCTCAATAGGATAAAAACATTTATATAATGTGCACATTGTTCACATACTCGTTCCAGAGGTCCTTCGTTGTTGGGGTTCGCCATTCAGGCGAAATTGTCCTCCACTTTTAACCATAAAGAACGATGCCGGCGTCGCCACCTTCTCTGTGTCCTGGGAGAGGTTGGGAAGAGTCGACGTCCCAACACACCCCGTGCCTAATACTTTCCTTAACCAGTGAGTTTTTGGCCCCCATAGAAGGTAGCGACCTCAGTGTATACATTGCCCTTAGAATAAGAACCCATAAGAGGACGAATGTAGGCCAAGTAGACAGAAAATCTGTGGATAGACAGTAAGTCTGGAAGGGGGTATTTTTTGTTGTTGTTTTTTTAATTTTATCAGCCGACAAGGCGACTGCCTACGTGGGTATAAGTCGCCGTACTCGACCCAGCTTATTAGACTAGAGTATATTAAAAGACAAATAACAAAAAAAATAACAATATGCGAATAACAAATAACAACGATGAAAAATACAAAGGCTACAAAAATAACAAAATAAAAAAAAGCAAAGAGGCACGAAGGAAGCCCTCTCCGGTCTCGGGAGAAGACCCCACTCCCGGCACAGAAACATGCGACCCACAACAAACAGTAAAATAGAGTGGAGGGGGCCAGCATCCTCAAAAACGTCATAAAGTCCAGAAGTCAGTGTGTACGAATATGTCCCGAGTACAAGTGACAAACGGTAGCGACCACGCTCATCCCTCGTACCGAGACAGGTAACAAGCGCGAAGATCGCACAGACTGGGACATTCAACAAGAATGTGCCAAACAGTCTGGGGGATAGCGCAGTCGTCACAATAAGACGCAGTCAAGCGCTCCATCAAATGACCCAAGTACAAGAGTCCCTAAGACTGCGAATATGAGCCTCCCAGGTGAGATGTCGGTCAAATAAAAGTCCAAGGAAACGGTGCGAGTCTACCACTTCCAGGCGCATCCCATTGAGAAACAAGTTTGGGTCAGGGTGGAGCCGTGGATGGCAGCAGCAGTGAACCACCCTAGTCTTGGCCAGGAAAACTGAAGCCTGTAGACCTCGGTATAGCGAGAGATGCGGTTCAATCTCTATTGGAATCGAGGCTCCAGAGTTGGCATCTAGTCCGCGCCAAAAGAGATCGAAAGGTCGTCCACGACGAGCGTAGCGAGAACATCTTCTGGCAGCACCCAGGTGATGCCGTTGGTGCTCAGGGCATAGAGTGTGATACTGAGGACACTTCTTTGCGAGACACTCTCTTTCTGCTCCATTGGTTTGGAGAGGGCTCCCCCCACCCATATGCGGAATCGAAAATATCGCAGAAATTCAGATATAAAGATTGGGAGGCGTCCTCTTGCGCATGTTTACGGAGAAGTACTCAACGACCTCATCTACCGACCTAAGCTCCTCGACTGAGACAGACAAATCAGTCATTTCCTAAAATGTGAACCATCGCGTCTGCGCTATGCACCACCGGAGCGGGATCTTGGGCAGCAGCGGCCCAGAAAATGATATTTGAATGGGAAAGTGATTGTGAGGGTATGGAACGTACATACTCACATGCCGCCAGACAATCGTGGGAACGAAAGAAATTTGTCGTTTGAGTTGACCTTCGTCTCCTGTCTCTCTCCCCCACCCTTTCCCCAACTGGCGACAGGAAGTCGGACGAAAGAACGCCTATCTCACAAAGAAGCTTAAATCTTATTTGCTTTCTTTATGATAGCATGGAGATTGTCCAGAAGGCGCTGCGATAAGCGAATTGTCGTGAATGAGATCTCTCTATCTCTCGATTTCCCACAATCCGCGATATAAATAACATCGCCGTTTACCTCTCCACAGCAGTGTACCAAATCTACTCGCGTAATCCTCACGTTGAACGAGAGTCGTTGCCGTAACGTATCGACTACCAACGCGCCGTCGAGTCAACTTGGTCGCTGTCTCAAAGTGTTCCTGGAAGTAAATCCCGCCCCGCAGAGTCTGTGACTAGAAGAGTACGCTCTGTTGCTCAACGTAACTTGAGTAAGAAAAGGAACATCCAAATAGTTACTGGAAGTTACTATTTGTTAGTGTCACATCCAGTTAGGAGTGAGCTAACCGGAACTGCAGCCAGCAGCCCCGAACCCGTCGTCTTATCCCCCCCTCTCCCCGAGAACTCGTGTTAACGCCACCCTAACCACCCCGTCTGGACCTGAGTAGTCGTCTCTCCAATCCATCAATTAATGGTAATCTGTAAACCCAGTGTCCCTCTATTCTTAAATTACCTAATTAATTGACCGTGATTGATACTCCCATTGAGTCATTAAAAATCTAGACGCTTAACGTCAGTGTTTAATATTTAATCCTTAATTTTGCATGTTAACTATTGCTAATTGTTATATTTGTGTAAAGTAAAGTTTATTTTGAGTACGTGTGTTTATTTGTGGCTCCTCCCTTTTGACGTACCCTTGGCAAGACTTTAATTAAGCATCCCTTCGGCTAATTTATCCAACCTGTATTATGCACTCTTAGAATTCAACAATCACAAACCTCCCCCCAGTAACAAGTGGGACTTTTATAGTGAGAATCCTAGCTACGGCACAACAAGCCTCTAACCAGAATTCGCACGTTCAGTAGGAATTAAAGCCTACCTATATATATATATATATATATATATATATATATATATATATATATATGATCGTAGGATTGAGTCATAGAGTCAATACCACCGACTAAAACAAATGCGGTGTGTCCAGATCAAGGACTAGAATAATTATTGGACCAGACTATGAGCAATTCTACGACAGTGATCACTACCATGGATGTCATCGACCACTCCCAACATCGAAAGGAGGAGGCAGGAAAATGTAGCGGTTCTCCGGCAGAGATGCGTAAACTCATCCACATTTAGGACACCTATCTTCAGCTCGTCGATCACGTTGGCAAGGACTTGCCCCCTGGGATTAATCGGGTAGTCTCCCCAGAAAGGGCCTCGGCAACCGTGCCACGACGCGGCGGAAATTTCTCGCGTCGAAGTCGGATGACGTTGAAATGTACGCGGAAATAAGAGTATACCTCCTATCAATGTGCAGCTGCACAATTACTGCCTGAAAGGAAGTATCGAAAGCAAAGAAAAGAAAGTAGACATCGCGCCAGGTTTAAATCGATCATCCTCCTGCTCGGCTTCCATCCCGTGGTGGTGGGGTCGCAAAACCATTATACTCCTTCAAATAGATAGCTAACGAGGAAAGGGAAGAGATGAGCCTCTGCAGCTTCGCCCCGTGTCCCAGAGTCCGTGGCATTTCCATTAAAGGAATATGCCCTCCAGGCCTAGTTCGGAGGAGATGCTGGGGCCATTTCGCAGAGAAGACCCTCACGGGAATGGCCGTACGCTTCCCGTAGGCAGAACTCCGGGCGATACCGACCTGCATGCACCGACTCAGGAAGCTTGTCAAAATCGAACGTGACAAAGAGTGTAGGGGGGTTGGGTCTCGAAGCCCCTCCTTGTTTTCTCATCATCACACGCTCGACCTTGAACGCTCAATGGTCGGCCAGCTCTAAGGTGATGTAATCTATGGAGTAGTCCAAGAGTTCCCTCGCATAAACTACTCCTTTCACAATGTTCGTGGTAGTGTGCGGCGTAACACTCACCGGCGTGCCATCAAGTGGCCGAAGAGCATTAATCATGGCCGCCTCGCAGGCATTCAACGCATTCTCCAGAAGGCTCCCGTCCGGGAAACGGGTCACTTTTGGCTCTCTTCCAATCACACTAGCTAAAGCTCTCATCTGATGGATCATGTTGCCCTTAACCAAAATGCTGCCATCAGTGGAGCAAATAACGAATAAGCGTTTGAAGCTGGCGGGCTCGAAAACTCCAGGTAACTTCTGAATGAGGGGCCCTACCGTAATCAAAGCTCTGCTTTGCGCACTTTTGGACTTGTTTATGGACTCTTCGTTCGGAGCAGCACCGGGGCTGGATGTGCCCATCTTTCCTTGGTCGCTTTTCAAAACTGCAGCGAATCCGTCCATCCCAGCGGCTCCCGCGGAGGGAGAGATGCCCTTAGTCTCTCTGGTCTTGCTTTTTTATGAGATGGGGGGATGCACCCGCTTCGGTCCTCCACCGGAAGGAACTCCTAGGCTGGAGGGACCGGCCTCAGCAAGATCTTTTTCCAAGATAGAGAAGTTCCCTGCTGTCAAAAGGCTACTAACTGGGGGAGGGAATCCTCCTTTCCTTGTGAGGCCTCGAGGACCCGAGCCGGCTGAAGAGGAGTTTGCACACGGGTGGACTCGGCTTTCATGCTTGGCAGCGAGTCCGGGTTCGACCCCATGGAAGATCCTACCGTCTGGGGCTGTGTCATCTCAGGGACCATGTCCATCTCAAGGGAGGATCCATGTGACTATCCCCCCGCCCCAACACATCACTGATCCCTTTCGAGGTACCTTTGATCGTGTCATCTTGGGCTGGCGAACCGGCATCAATCGGGGAAGAGAGGGAGACACGTATAGTGACCTCCTGGAAGCTCCATAAGGGGGTTGGCCCTATTGAGCCGCTACAATCTGGAGGGTTCAATTATGGCCCGCCTGCCTGCTTTCTTGGCAGTCCCTTGGAAAGCAAAGCGAGTCGCCCAAGGGCGCTTCTAGAGAAGGGGGTGAGGGGTACTCCCGTGCACCCGTATGCAAAGGAGTTGAGTAAACCTCCTCTTCGGTACAAGAGATTTGAAGGGTTCCCTGAGACAGCACAAGAGGGAGGGGCACCTCCATTTACATGGGAAGGTGGAGGGAGAGTATTTTTATTTTTTCTAACTTATCTTTGCGCCTGGTGCCCCTATTTATGCCACGGGATGCATACGCTAGTGACCCCACGCAGTAGCTTCCTCTTCTTGGGGTGAGTACGGGGCCGGCAGAACCAGCTGCAGCCATTTGAGGTCACTCCTCCTTCCTAGTGATCTGGCAGCCCATCGACATGGCGGCTCCACCTTAGGCACAGCGTAAAATTTATAGACATTGAATAAAGAAATAAAAGGGAAGTGAGAGACATGTAGGTGTGAGTGAAGCAGGTTGTTAAAAACCCTCCACCCCGAACAGAAGCTTCTCAGGGGTGAGGGAACGTTATCCCCTTCCTCACCCAGCCCCGATCCAGGATGGTTGGGTGAGAGGAAGGTGTTAGTGTCTACCCTGTGAAACTAGAGGCTGAGCAGAGAAAGTTGTGGGAGAGGTTTTAGGGAAAGTGAGGAAGCAGGGTTGGAAGAAAAGGTGTCAGAAAGAAGAAGAGGCTAAGATAGGGCCAGACGAGGTGCTGAGTCCCGTCAGGAAGGCAGCCAGGAAGGCAAATAGCCGCGCCCCTTACGGGGTGGAAGGGGGTAGGCGGGTATGTAATAAAGAAGTAGAGATAGGCGGGTTCCCTAATGACCAGGGTGGGTGATCATCTATTATTACCTTATCCTGGAGCTAGGTGACCCTAGGATCGCAGGGCTTCCCTAATTTGCCATCTGGCCGTTCTGAGGTACAGCTCCCCCGGGTACCCAGTGTAAAAGACTCAACAGGGTACCCCCCTGCGGGCATCAGTATTAATTAAGTGGCGGTAGTGAGTGGCTTCGAAACCCAAATCAACTGGTTTTATTCAATCGTAGAACGTCAATCTCTATCTAAGCCCTTCATTATGGGTGTACCCAAAATTAAGAGAGAGAATGGAGATTGTTGGAAGTTGGTGGAGTGAGAAAAGGTGCGAATTGTTATGACAGAACTCCAGGAAGTATTATTTAAGCAACCCTTCAAGCCAAGACAAAGGAAAGGAGTCAATTCCTGTGGACAAAGACAGGACTTGTCTTGTCCATTCAAGGAGGAGAAAGGGTTGAATTTTGAACAATTAAATTAATGGAAGTCGATTAAGAAATTGAGAAGGTTTTTGTGAAATGAAGGTTTGGAGCTCGATTCTGGCGAGATCCAAAGGGATTTAACAGCGATAAATAATGAGTATTAACCTTAAAATCCTCATTTTCTTAAAATTGTATGGGGGGGAGGGCGGTCTCCAGGAACCACACAACGTCTCCTGGGTGAGTCTACAGATTTCATAGCGATGCGATGGAGTGTGCGAATGTGAGATTAGGGCAATCGAGGAGAAGGTGTATTCTGTCTTCTGGGGCTCGATGGCACCGAGTAAATGTTGGTGTTTGCGCGAGCTTTATTATGTGTTTGTATTCTTGTAGTCTGGTTGAGTGCTCATCATGGTGTCGCGATAAGAGTATTGTTTGTTTGTGTGTGGAGAGATTGCTCTGAGGAGTGGATTTGTGCTGGTTGCTCGTTGTTCGCGAGTTTGGATTGTATGGACATGTTTTATTGAGGTGTAATTTGGGTGAGAGTGAGGAGGGGTTTTGAGCTTAGCTTGGAATTACTGTGCTGGGGATATTTTTTTTTGTCTGGGTTGTGGTGGCTGAATTGTGAAGTGGAGGTTGAGGTGGGGTGTGTTTTTTCCATGCTGAAGTGCTGGGTTTCTTTGATGTATATGTGTAATTTAGTGGGTAATATGTTGTTTTCAGCATGGAGGTGTGGGATTGGTATGTTTTTTGTCATCCTCTGATGACTGTGAGTACCTTATTTTGTGTAATTTGGAGCCGTTTGAGAGAATGTTTTTGCACTAACCGTAATAATCGCTTTCTGCTTAGAAGTTTTTGAATATTCTGTCACACACTAACACTAAGCCACTCAAAACACAGATTTATGTAAATGAGGGGATTATGGCAAATTTTGAATGGAATGAACCTGAAAGAAGATTAGGGTTTATAAAGGATTACCGACCTCTTTGCTGGTTTTTGGTAAGCGACATCTTCCGTTGAAACTTTGGCTGGGAATCGACGGAATGTTGCCTGGTTTCCCCGATAAGCAACGGTGCCAATTCCTCCCAATCAGCATTCTCCGTCTGTTGACCAAATTTATATCCTTAGATAAAGGAGAGGTTTTATATCCGAAGCTGAAAGAGGATGTGAGTGGAATAAAGAGATGCCAAAAGAAAGAGCTCATGAATAGCGTAAGATTACGTAGAGTTAAAACGTTTATTCTGATTATCTGTATGTCACTGCAATTAAAAGTAAATCAAATGTAAGACTAATTGATTTGGAGTGTATACAGAGTGCGCTCACCAGGTTGGTCATAAAAAGATTGAAAATTGCCTGGCGAGGAAAATATTAGAGGTAAAGTATTAGGTAATGCTTGAAGAACCTGATAAAGTAGAGCTGGATATTGAGTTGCCGGCCATACCACTATGGGAGAGTAGGTGTGTATTAGAGCAGTGCAGTAATTGTTTTTCTCTATAAATGCAATGGAAGAAATAGGGAGGTTAAAATAACTTGACCTGTTTGTGTAGATGTTTAAAAATTTAGTGGATGGTTTTTATAACGAGTTTTCGTTTGGTTAAGCTTTGTGTGAAATAACTAAAGGACAGAGTGGGGTATGGACGGTGTGAGAGGGTTTTGACGTGTCAGAAACTCCAAAATATCAGATTTTGCGCCACCATATCTTTCTGAAGTGATCATTGATAATAAAACTTGGCTGTTGGGTACGATGCAATGTGCGTAAAGATAAACTAAGATAAGTTAAGCTAAAAATGATAAAGGGCCGAATCCCGGAGACGAGTAAAATGAGGTAAGCAATCCCGGAGGTCGAGGCAGCATTTGATGCAGGTCCTGATCTAATGTAAGTTATATTTGATCATAATCAAAATAAATATTCTAAAATGTGGTTCTATTTGTGGTGAAAGATTCTTGATCCACATACCTTTAAACTTGCCACAAAAACACCCCGCCACCTGCACTTAATGGCACATGATACTTCCGTCATTCTTCCTACAGACACGTAGGAAGAGACCCGGTCAGACGACGTGCAGTATCCTTCGGGAATCCAACTGGTTTCACTAATAACAAAGACAACTTTTACCAAAAAGAAAAAAACAGATGTTTCGAAAGAATTTCTTCATTTTCAGTAAAGTTCACCTGTTTGAGTGAATGATGTGGCAAGTGAAAAAGGAAATTATGCCTGAAAGAAATGAAAAACAAGGCTAGAATTAGATTCAAGATTCATTATTTGAAACTAAATTATCTTTCACATTTGTACAAAAGCATTGAGGGTCTTTTCCTAATTATTCACAATGTTTTCACCAGGAATTTCAAAAGAGATCAGTAAAGACATATAAAGACTGAGGGAAAAGATCAATCAACAGATCTTCAATAAATAAAATGAAGGTAAAAAAACAAAGGCACAGAAAGGAAAGTAAAGAAATTAAAGAACAAGGACGATGATACGAGGGGCGGTCAATAAGTTTTGCAATTCGGATATAAGGAAACGAGATATGAGGAAAAGTGTTTTATTATTTTTCAATATAACTACCCTCGACTTCAATGCACTTGCGCCACTTGTCCCTGAGGCTTCGAATTCCCGACAACCAGAAATCTCCTGACTGCTGTTCAATCCACTCCTGGACGGCGAGCTGGACATCTTCATCGTCCCCAAACCAACGTCCACGCAGTGCAGCCTTGAGCTGGCGGAATAAAAAGTAGTCGCTAGGGGCCAGATCTGGAGTCTAGGAGGGATGGTTGAGCTCCTCGAATCTGCACTAGCGCAGGGCAGCCAGCTTGTGCAACTCTGGCCTTGTGGACTTTGACGACGTTGAAGTCGATCATGGGGCGTGAGATTTCGTGAGGTTTCTAGGGACCCAACGGGCAGAGACCTTGGTCATAGCCAAATTGTTGTATGATGTTGACAACACTTCCATGTGATATTCCAAGTTCTCGCTCGATTTCTTCGACTTTCACCCGTCGATTTTCGAGGAGCATCCTCTCCAAAAGAGCCACATTGTCATCGTTGGTCACGTCTGATGGGCATCCTGGACGGGGGTCATCTTCAAGTGACTCACGACCATGCGGGAACTCCCTATTCCAGCGAGCAATAGTTGCATAGGGAGGGGCGGTGTCGGTGTACACTGCAACCATGCGTTCATGGATCTCTTTTGCCTTCTTGCCTTCCTTGGTCAAAAATTTGTGACTGACGATCTGCGATCAGCTACTGCTTCTTAAATAGACGAGGCAGGAACGTGCGGCTGCAGGTCCTGACTTGTCATAACTTGTCCCAACACCTCCACAAACAGCCATTCCCCTTCCTCTGTTTTGCCCTACCGGTTTACAGATGCCCCTAGTGTTCACGAGAGACAAATCACAACCAGGGTGCATCGGGTAAATTTACTGTTGCTGTGATTTAAAAAGTGACACAAAAGTTTTTATTAAACCTTGGTTTTGTGGTCCGTAAATTATAAACTTCCCTTCAAAATTGATGATAAACCGCCAATGTTTGTATAAAAGAAGCCTCCGTTTCTGCCTAAGGGTAACATCACACCTACACGGTAAATAACGGATCGTCAAATAAACCTTCATTACACTAAAATTTGACATCAGAATTTTTGTGGAAATTTTTTCGTTTTAAAAAAAAAGGTTTTCAACACAATTGAGCAAATTTGATTTATGGACATATGTTGTTATGTGCAAGAGTTGGAATTTTTTAAAACCAAATGGGCAAGTTCAGAAACAAGATCTGTTGACCAAAAGTCGCGTGGTCTCCTTATTCTGATTTATGTCCTTATGACCTACAATACAGTCAATAATTCCTGGAAACACCTTGGGATGACCTTAATAAAGATAGCATTCGAAAGAGAATGTAAAACAACATAATAGTTTCAAATTTCGTTACAATCGGCCGAATAGTTATGATGTTGTAGCCAAATAATTCCCCTGCTAACATTAGGTGGACTTTGGCAATTATACCAATCGAAAGGGAATGTAAAACAACATAAGGGTTTCAAATTTGGTTAGAAACAGGCAGATAGTTATAATTTTATTGCCCCCAAAAATGGGTCCATGGCTAACCTTGGGAGGACCTTGGAAATTATATCATTCAAAAGAAAATGTAAAATACATAAGGAGTTGAAATTTCGTTAGAATCGGCAGAATAGTTACAATTAAGTGCAATGACCGAGAGACCAAAGAAACTGTGAAGACGATCAAGGAGGACAGTGTGGTCGATGGTGTCGAAAGTACAGGAGAGGTCTAGGAGGACTAGAATGGACGTACAACTCCTATCGGCTGCTCTACGTAAACCGTCTGAAACATTAAGAAGAGCGGTTTCAGCAGAGTGCTTCGCTTCGAACCCCGATTGGTACATTTCATCGATATTGCAAATTAGAAATATGGTCATTAATGCGAGAGAAAACCACTCTCTCGAGGATCTTAGAGAGGAATGGAAGCCGTGAGATAGGGCGATAGCTATATGGTTCAGAGGGGTTAAGGTGTGTTTCTTTAAGGATAGGACGAATTGAGGCATGTTTGAAGGAAGAGGGAACCACCCCTGAGGCAAGAGAAGTGTTAAAGAGATGAAGAATCAGTAGGGGGACAGAAGGGAAAATTTCGTGGAGGAGTTTGGGTGGAAAGACGTCATTAGGGGATCCAGATTTGTTAGCGCGTGAGATCAGGGCAGTTACTTCCTCAGAGGAGCCCGGGTGAAGACGTTAAGCGGGGAGAAGAGCATGGGCTTGTTCAGACGCCTGAGGTAGTACGGCGCGAAGGTTAATAACTTTATCAGAGAAAAATCTAGAAAGAGTAGAGGGGTTGATGGGGTGAGAGGTGGGGGAAATGGGGCTATGCGAGGAAAGACGAGAGAGGAAAGACGATGGTCATTCTTGCTCTCAGACAAAGGTTTGCGTGAATGAGCCTCGCGCGCTGATTTTAACTTGGAAGAATAAGTGGAAGTAGCATGGCGATAGGCAAGTGAAAGGGAGGTCGTGTCCTGCCCACGGGAGATAGAGAGAGATATGCGTAATATAGAGTCGCACGCAACTAGACTCGCACGCGACTAAAAGTAAATATTTTTATCGAATGATTAGGATTTTTTCAAAACAAATGAATTGTAAATGATAAGGTTAAAATTCTTTATTAAAATTGAGGCATTTTTTAAAAAAAATTTCGGATATTCGAAGGTTTTATCAAAGTTATTTCCAAAAAGATTTTAAATTTTAGTCTTTAGCAGGAAGTAAAAGAAGCTACTGGCACTTTAAAACGAGAAAAGCAAAATGCAAATATTAAAGCAAGTTTAGATGATAAACAAATGAGTGATGCGGATTGTTGTTTACGTATTTAAAAATATATCCGATAGGAGTGTTTTTTTTCTGTCCTTTAGGCCTTGAAAAATAATCATCGATGTGGAAAAAGATAGACCAAGAGTAAATTATTAGGACATAAGTACTGGAAACATTTTATTTATTTTGAGACCAAAACTCCGTTGCCAGAGCTGGATAGGTCGTAGGCCACAGACTGGTCTGAATGCGAAGCGCAAGCTGCTCTTGTAAGCTGGAGTGGCGAAGCCGCCCATCTTATTATTATTATTATTATTATTATTATTATTATTATTATTATTATACTTAGGTGGGTAAGAGACCTCTCGCTCGCCTATTGAAATTCCACGCCCAAGTACAGAGTTCGATCGGCAACGACGTTTCAGGACTTGTTTGCAGCTACCGATGGCATTCTTTAAAAACAAAATCCACATAGACCCGCCCCGAAACGGGTACCCCAAATTAATGAAAACCGGTTTGCTATGGTGCATTTGGGTTAGCAGATATTTTGATCTTTATGTAAACTTCATTATGCTGTCGGCAAATTTCGTCCGTGATTACGAAGGGACTGGTGGCGCAATTCTCCTAAAATTTAGACCGAAGGGAATGAGATAAAAGACGACTGCTTCAGACCAGCTACCTCTCTCTCTCTCTCTCTCTCTCTCTCTCTCTCTCTCTCTCTCTCTCTCTCTCTTCTCTCATTCTCGTACTCTCCCGCTTCCACTACAAATCAAATTGCTGTTCATTAATCGAAATGAATCTTACCCGTAGTGTTTCCATGTTCCTGCATGTATTGAAAGAGAGTAACTTGCCTAAGACTAAGTCTACTTTGTGCAAGTCTATCGCCGGAACTTAATTGTGGATTCCAAATCCATTTGAATTCCTTAAAATCCAACGGAACTTATTTGTTCTTTCCAAATCCATTTGAATTCCTTAAAATCCAACGGAACTTAATTGTGGATTCCAAATCCATTTGAATTCCTTAAAATCCAACGGAACTTAATTGTGGATTCCAAATCCATTCGAATTCCTTAAAATCCAACGGAACTTAATTGTGGATTCCAAATCCATTTGAACTCCTTAAAATCCAAGGGAATTTGAGCTCTCAACTCTGGACTCATTCAATTTTCAATGTGATTTTTAAGAACTCTTTCAAACATTATTCCATTTTTGAGAGACACACATTTTGGATTTGTGATTTCGAACAACATTCCGCAAAGGGGGATATTAGGGGGCAACACTTGTCATCATGTTGTAGGTAAAATCTGTAGGATTGAATTCTCTTAAAGGCTCCAACACACGTAGGTGGATCTGTGCCTCCTAAATAACTTCCGTCTTTTCACTTCGTCCATCTTAACCACTTTCTTCCCATATCTATCCTCACACACACTCTGGTGGAGACGCCCTCTTTGGTCATCGACTCTTTCTTTTAAGAGGAATTAAATGTAGCGATCGCACTTTATTCCACTCTTTGAGAACACGACTGTTGACTTGTGCTAGCGGAAAACTGTCCTCGATAAATGCCGCGGTTCCACCCACCTCCGAACCCTCTTTGTTCCTTCTCTGTTGATGTGGGCGCTAAGACAACGACCAAATCGTCGCTATAATTTCACAAAGCTAATTTCCAATTTAATTGATCACTTGTCAGTGCGAGGTGAAATGTTTGAAAGACCTTTACAATTTGATTCGTCTGGGTCGATTGGACAGGCGCCATGGTATATTGAAAAGTAATGATTTCCACGAGCTTCATGACGATGAAGAAAGTTAAATATTAATATTTTATGTCAATTAAAGGTGTAATATCAAAGAACGATTCATCGCCCAAACTTTGGCTAATATTACGAATTTGTGAATGTGTTTTGAGTCGTTACCAAGAGTGACCCAATCAATAGAATTTCTCTCTTCTTACACAACAAGGAATTCGATCCTTTAGGAACTTACTCTTCCCTCCACTATTTATTTTGGATTGAGTCTGTGTGCGGGTGTAGGTGGGGGGGGGAGGTAATTTGCATGGATTGCTTTTCTTTTTGCTGTTCTCATCCTAAGTTGTCCTTCTAATAGGGTCCCAACCTCAGAGGCTTCGAGGGCTTGCTTTCGATCTTGCCTTTTGCGAGTCTCAAGGACATTGCCTTTTATGGCTGTTTCGGGCCTAGCGGGGCCTTGCTAGGCTTCACTTTCATCAGTTTTTAACAAATATTTTTATTATAAATTAAGAATAAGAAGAAGGAGGAGAACGATTAATAATAATAATGATACTTTGGGGTATTTTTACTACATAGTTTCACAAACTTAAATACGAGAGATTTTTTTCTTACACACGAAGGCATCGTGTGTATGATGAGAGATATGCGAAGAATGATGTGAAATTAGAGGAATTAAAAATCTGTTGTGAAGATATGTTGTCGCACTTCCATGTGAGGGCAGTGAGGACCGGAGGGCAAGCGAGCTTCTAGATGTCACCTGCATCATAGCTGGTCTTGCTACACTTGGAGAAGCCACGTCAAGATAACTAAGATAAGCTTCACAAGAGCGAAGATGATGAAAAAATCACTCATGCTGAACTCTTTACTCCTTTATCGATACTTCTGTTCATCTGATACTTCATCAGTGGCCGCATCCTCTCATTCAGCACATCCTTAGCAATCAAGTAAAGGAAAATGTCTTCCCTCCATTCTTGAGTTAATCTCAAAACCAAAAGCGATCACTAATATTAAGATCACTTTTGCTCTTTCATGTCCTGATATTTCTTGCCAAGCTCTCAAACATTGGCCAACTCGAACGTGATGCAAGACTAGTCGAGTGATGGTTTTGCATTAGAAATTAGGAATCTCCTCTAGAAGCTCTTCTCTAGACGTCGTGATGCAGCCAACGCAATCTCGTTTGAGTCTTGAGACTAATTCTATGATGGTTGTCGTAGAATAGACTCTCGACGATATACCATATATAACTATTCGTTGAGGGATTTTTTTAACATTTCGAGTGCGTGGTAATCTGATTGACCGAGGTTATTTATCTTCAATATGCTTAAGAAGTGGAACTGAGCTCAAGGATAATAATATGGCTATCATTAATAAAATAGAGTTTTATTAATTTAACTATCAACAACACACAAAAGAAAATGTTTACATAAACGGAGGATGGAAAGGGTCGTGGGAAAATCTGACTAATCCGAGGACTAAGATTAGGAGAGATTTAAAAAGGTATACAAATAAAAATGAAAGGGATGGGATGGTTCGCTAAACCATTTAAAGCACAGGGTAGGGTTGAAAAAAGGTAAGATAATTAAAGGTAATGCTCAGCTTACGTAATTACAAAGTTGTTGTGCAGAGGAAGGCGATGTGAAGGAATCTTCGGTCCACTGGCGAGTTCCAGCAGAAGGGTTCTTCGGGGGTTGTCCTTAGCGAAGGGGAAGAACTGTCTTTGAATAGTGAGAGCGAAGTGGGACTCGGAGATACGAGCGATCTTTGTGACTGCAAATCGGGGATGTTCTAGATGGACAATGGAGGTTATCATTGAAACCAATCTTCCTCTTGAAGAACGTTAAAAAGGGGGAATTAAATTATCCTGACGTGATGTCTTGGGAATGAGAACCGTTTCTTGATGAACGGGCTTAAAGAACAATGGCTGTTCTAACGTTGTCCTTTTCTGAACAACAGAGGGTGTGAGAACCGTCTCTTGTCAACGGGCTCAAAGAACAATGGCTGTTCTAACGTTGTTCTCTTTCTGAACAACAGGGGGGAGGGGCCTTATTGACTTGGCGTCTCGAAGGCACGAACCTTGGCACTCAAGGGATATTGTCCTCTTCTGGACAATAAGGTGGTTCTCGAGGTAGAGCTCCCTGGTGAACAAGGTGAGACCGGATCGGCGTGATGTCTCGCGAAGATAATCTGGATCTGATCTAATCTTATTGTGAATTGCTATTGTATAAGTACCCGGAGCCGTCTCCTTGGCGTAGGGGACAATTGAGTGGGAGGCTCGGGGGAATGCTCCGGTCGCGCCTGGGAAAATACCTTATCTGCCCGTAAGCCTAACTTAATCTGGCGAGATCGACGAATGGAGGTGAAACGGGGGGGAAATGACCTCCTTGGTTAAATATTGACTCATGTGGCGATAACGCGCCCTGCTTGCTCTCGAAGATGCACGTGGGTAGCAATATTTCTAACCATGTGATGGCGGCTGAATTTAAGTGGCCTCAGACCGTTCTATCAAAATGGTCTTCCTCCACCAAAAGACGCCTCCTACTTCGATTGCAGGACAGAGCAGGTTAAGGAGAATTTTACCCACTGCCAGTTACCAGCATACCAAGGAGTCTATTAAGATTCTCTTTCAAACTTTATTAACATTAAATAACTTTATCTTTTTCCTCAAAACCATATTTTAAAAACCATCTCTTCGTCCGACCTGTCCTTGGTGGTTTTGAGTTACGCTTAAATTTGTATTCCGGTGTTTTTTAGCTCCCCACAGAATTGAGGGTGGCGAATGTCGTAGAATGTGGCCCCTCGACTGTGAATCGCCGCCTTCCACCACAGAAATTCCATTTGGGTGAAACATTGCATTGGTAGACTAGATTTTGGTATTTTGTTCTCTTGTTTTGGACGGTTCTGTATATACATAGGTATGTTGGTGAATGACGCCGTCAATGTTTTAAGAGTTGGAGGATAAATATTTTAGGAATTGAGGGGGAAAAGAACCATCAAGGTTTTAAGGTTGAGGTTGAATTACGACCATGTTTTTTAGGACTTACTCTATGGCGAATTCCAACGGTGATGTTTTATGACTTGAAGGAAACTAAGGTCCTTGATATTGTAAGTAATGAAATTGAAGGTCGATATCGATGTTTTAAGAGGTGGAGTCAATTGCCACCCTTGATGTTTCAAGCACCGATGAACGACTTCGATGTTTTAAGACGTGGAGTCGATTACCGCCCTTGATGTTTCAAGCACCGATGAACGACTTCGATGTTTTAAGACGTGGAGGCCGCCCTTGATGTTTCAAGCTCCGATGAACGACTTCGATGTTTTAAGACGTGGAGGCCGCCCTTGATGTTTCAAGCACCGATGAATGCCTTCGATGTTTTAAGACGTGGAGGCCGCCCTTGATGTTTCAAGCCCCGATGAACGACTTCGATGTTTTAAGACGTGGAGGCCGCCCTTGATGTTTCAAGCACCGATGAACGACTTCGATGTTTTAAGACGTGGAGGCCGCCCTTGATGTTTCAAGCACCGATGAACGCCTTCAATGTTTTAACATTAAGGGCGAATGATGCTCTTAATGCTTTAAAAATTGAGGGTGAATGATAACCTTGATGTTCTAAGGGCGAATGTCGCCATCGATGTTCGAATCCTAATAGACTCCTTGATATGTTGGGGACTGGTAGTGCGCACAAATCTCCTTAACCTTTCCTGTTCTGCAATCGAAGTTTGAGGCGTCGTTTGGTAGAGGAAGACCATCATAGAATTAGTCTCAAGACTCAAACAAGATTGCGTTGGCTGCATCACGACGTCCAGAGAAGAGCTGCTAGAGGAGATTCCTAATTTCTAATGCAAAAACATCACTCGACTAGTTGTGCATCACGTTCGAGTTGGCCAATGTTTGAGAGCTTGGCAAGAAATATCAGGACAGGAAAGAGGAAAAGTGATCTTAATATTAGTGATCGCTTATGGTTTTGAGATTAACTCAGGAATGGAGGGAAGACATTTTCCTTTACAATTATCGATTTAATAAAGCTTAATATATCTAAAGTGACTTGAAGTCGATGCGAGGAACTTGGAGCCCTGAATATTGTAGTCTGATCTTATGTCTACATAAATAAGAGCGAGAAGAATCCGAGGAGGGATTCGCAATAGAGACTAAATGGCACAGGGTGACTCGGGGACATCAGACAGGGCAATAACGTCCTACAGCAGATAGCGTAGTAATTTAGTGAATAAATAAACGGTAAACTTAGGCAGGTAATAAAGATAAAGAATTGGACTCTACAATAATGGTTGGAAATGATAAGAGGCTCTCTTGAAGAGAGCCATTCAAAATAAAAGTATTCGTGTTTGTTCACACAACAAACAGAGCCATTGGATATAAAAAGTGCTGAAAAGGAAAATAATACATACACACATATGAGAATGCAACTGCACTCACGTATGCATCTATGCATATGATAGTGGAAGATAAATAGGTAGGGATAGGTTTCCCTGATGAAAAGGATAGAGAGTGGGGGGGGGGGAGAGGAAATCCCTGGTGATAGGGAATCGCAGGCGAATTTGAGTTTGATGTTGTTACTCATTGCTTTTATCTATATATACTGAGCCATGTTCCCAATCAGGGAACTTACATAATTAAAGCATTTCAAATCCTAAAGATAAAAATACTTTTGAAAAATATCAAAAAATTTTAATAAAAGAGTGAAAATTGGAAAGATTTATTGATTTTTTTTATCTTATAAGATAAAGTATTTAATCGGTAACTTATCCAAAAAGCGATATAAATTGAGAGAGGGGGAAAGAAGAAAAAGATAAAGAGAAAGAGAAAAACACAGTGAGAAAGAGATAAAAAAAGATGCGTAGTTCATTTTCTACAGAATGGGAATCAAACTCCCCCCCCCCCCCTACTCCGCAGTTCACTTTACGAACGCCTAAAAAGAAGAACAGCGACAGACAATTCGAAAAAAATGGCTCCCATTCGAACAGAAATACTCACTTTATGGAATGAAAGAATTTTAATGGCGTCGCTTTTATATCGTTGGAAAGGCCTCGCGATTCCCTGTTCAACTGCATAAGAATAATTGTAATCCGATGAGTATTTCTTTTTTTAGTAATGGGCGGGAGAGGCAAAAATCATTTTCCGCCAGTTCAAGCAATAATATCTTCGTGAATGATGGAGATGGACACAACAATCTTATATAATAAACCTTTAAGAGAATTAAATTGTGTATCTAAGGATATTATTATTATTATTATTATTATTATTGGATGCAAGGGGTGAAGAAGGGGTCATTGTTGTCCGACCCCGTCGCGGTGAAGCAACACTATCTCCGTAGAGAGCAAATTGGCAAGCATTGCACTAGTACCACCAGGTAGGAGACTAAAACCCTTATCTCATCCTCTATTGAATAGACCAATAAGTATTTGCTCTGTTTTTATTTTGAAAAAATTATGATTTTCCCTAAGGAGAAAAACAAAGTTAAGGGGCTCAGACCGTGTATACCTCTGGATGGGGCGATTTATCTGAAGGAGAATTTCCTCTCAGAAATACTCCGTTCCTAAAATCACAGGACACCGAATAAAATCCTAAGAATGGGGCGAACTTTTTACTCCGGTTCGAAAAGTATTTAATGGTGCGTAAAAGATGAGTCGAGTGGTTTATTTAATATCCGGCGCCAACTGGCCTGGCAGTGGTATTGATTCTAACAGTTGAGGCGATGTGTATTGATCCGGACATTGGACAAGTGAGGAATAAAGTAGTAGACGTGTTTACTATGTGAGATAAATGGTGGGGAAAATGAGGGAAAATAATAGGAAAGGGAAATGAAAATAGAATGAAAGTACAGATCCCTGGTGAAACGGTACCTCTGGCCCTCTTTGCGCTCTGATTTTGTTTTTGTTTTTTTGTATTGAGTATATATAATATATATATATATATATATATATATATATATATATATATATATATATATATATATATATATATATATATATATATAGCTGTCGAGGAATAGGCCGAGGGGTGGTTGGAGTTTTCCCCGACTCATATATATATATATATATATATATATATATATATATATATATATATATATATATATATATATATATATATATATATATATATATATATATATATCCTATTATCACGAATATGGAGGGGTCGTCGTACTACTCATTATACTTCGTTTGGCCCGTGCCCTGAATGGGTTTATTGACTCCGAGTGCTTAGAGGATAGTTATGGAGGGATTGGAATGAACTTTGCCAGAACCATGTCCTCCAAGCGGTATGGGATGCGTACATCCCCTACACGGATGTCCGCGAGGGTTCGTCGGAATAGTGGGATTATCTTGAACTTTTGGCATTGGTAGATATCTTCCATCTTCCCTCGAAAGAGTTGATGTTTTCGATTTCTACCGCCGTACTCTGTGCCATATAATTTACATTCCGATAAGGTGTCGTGCAGATCATGATACGTCATCCGCAAATTGGACGTATAACGAGCCTTTGGTCTGAGGTTAGGAAAGGTCGATTGTATATATATTACAAAGCAGGGGACTTATACACCCGCCTTGTGGCACCCCGCCTCGAGTTCGAACTCAGGGCCATTGAAGCCTTTTACGTGCACATACGCTATCCTCTCCATCACGTAATCGCAGAGTATCCTTTCAAGTATGGGGTCGAGGCCCAGGTGTAAGATTTTGTATTTCAAGCCTCTTCTCCATACTTTGTCAAAGGCCTTTTTGACGTCTCGGAGCACCAGATTTGCGTGGCGTCTTTCTGCTTTAACTTTTGCTAACTTCTCGGTGATCACGGCTAGCGCCGTGTGCATTCATCGCTTCCTTCGGAAGCCATGTTGTTGGTCGTTATGCAAATTATTTTCTTCGAGGAACTTGTTTACCCTAAGCAAGATATAGGCCTGAAGTTAGTTGGACTGTCCAGTGGCGTACCGGTTTTGGGAATAAATATCACGTTCAGGCAAGCATTCGTGATGTTCAAAAGCCCCATTAAGATGTTAAGTGGGGCTTTTAAGAAATTTTCCCGTGTCAGTCCTGTACGCCCAGGTGCTCGTTGACGAGAGGAATTTAAAGTTTTCGAGAGTTCCTCGGCCGTAATTTTACCGTCGTATCCTTCCATATTCCTTTCTTGAGTCACGCAATGATGAGGATAGGTTCTGTGGATCTGGTCGTTTAGTTCGTCAATGGTTCTGTCTTTGAGTATTGATCCGAGTGTCCCGTAACTGCCCTTAATGAAATTCTTTCTTTCCATAAGTGAGAGAAGGACTCCAGGTAGAACTCTTCGGAGTCCTCGGACCGACAAGGCCTGGTTCAATGACGACTGCCAATTAGTCCAGCAGAATAAGCAGGCTGCATTTTGCCAGTGGTCTCGTTTGCGCTCCTAAGAATCTTAGAACCACTGCGTGCAGCTCTGGTCACACGCACCCTGTACTTAGAGTGAGGCTCAAAGAGCCAAAAGTTCGATTTTGCCTTTCGATTATACCATTCCTTGTGGCGTTGACGGATAGGTGAAAATGTGTTCTTTGGAGCTGAATTGTGATAATTCCTGAAATAGCCCAGAGTGAAATTGCGATCCATTATCTGACACTACCTTAGCAGGTGCATCAAAAGGAGATAATAGTTGTCAAGGATAGTCTCAACTACAGAATCTCATGTCATGCCCTTAGCGGCAGATTATGGTTTGAAGATATATTTAACCATCTTTTGTGGTTGAAAGCCACTTAATATGACCATATCAATGGTATAAAACTTTGATCTTAGAGCAGAAAATTGTGTGAAGGGTGGTTTTGTATGTCTATATGTTTTGAACTTCTGGTATCTTAGACAATTTCTCTCCCACTCATGGACGTTTTTTCTCATCTGGCACTTGACAAATCTGTCTGAGATATTGACCTGAAGGTGGGTCTTGTTCCTAACTGACCCGACTTGTGATTAAGTGATTAAAAATTATCCGGCGGATATCATGGGTGATAAAAGAGTTGACAAATCCTTTTTACTGATCACAAATAATAGTAAGAGGGTAATGCGATTTTAGGAGACTGAAGCAAGGTGGAGGCGTTCTCCTGTAGATGTGTCACTTGCAAATCAGTTTATTGGCTAAAGTTTTGTAGTGGTCTTCTAACAAGGACATCGCCAATCGATTTTGCCTCGTACCTGGTATCCAAAAGTCCTGCTACGACGCTCTCATTAAAGGATACAATGATAGATTTGATGCACTTAGACACGTTTGTCTTATTTTAAATATGTGCTTAAATTGTAATATTAATTAATGCGAGCGTCCTCGGGGGCGAGTATGTTGCGGATGAGGTCCTTTATCATGCGGGACCACACACGGTTGACTGAGGACTTCAGGTCGTCGACGTTGCTTTGACGGACTTGCAGGCCTTTTTCATGTGCCCACAAGTTGTAGTCTAAGGGATTAAAGTTCAATGACTTCGGCGGCTATCATCCTTCAACTAGGGGTTCATGTTCCACCCAATCACGGTATTGACAATGAGGGTCAGGGCACCGTCCTGCTGAAAGACTTATTCCGACTTCTTCGTGATTTTCTCGCCATCTGATGCTACGACGCCGAGCATCATCATGATGTACTGGGCGAAGATGTCTGGTCCTTCTGTTGGTTGATGACTGGATCGATCGTGAAGGATTTTTCATTAGAAAAATGAGAAGTCGATTTCCATGACTCTTCAAGAAGTCGTTGCGAAGGCGACGACGGCGCTTCCGACGTTCTTCTCGTCACCTGCGGTCGATGAGCAGAAGCCTTTTCACGCACCTCCAGCTCTCACTGCCCTCCTTTCACGAGTCTTTTATTTCAATCATTCACAGTAATGTTCTTCGGTGCCATGATTGCTCTTTCACACAACCAAGCAGCATTGATGTAATTTAACCTTGCAAAACTTGATTAATAGATTTAAGTCACCTCCATCTTTAGCCTTCCTTTTCCATGTTGCGAAATTGTATTGGCAAATCCTTCCTACATATGAGGCCTATGCAAATAGGCCCTCATATATGTTGAAAGCTTCAACACTTTGACGTGTTTCCTTAAAATAGAAGATTTCAAACACGCTTTCAATTCATCCGCCTTTATTCCCCTGGGAATCAGTGGCAAAGTTTGTCTGAAATCACCTGAAAGCACCGCTGTCACCCCTTCCATTAAATAATTGCGCAAATCCTGCAGAACTCTGTCAACAGCTTCTAGTGCTTTTTCTATGGGCCATTCTAGCTTCGTCCCATAGGATCAAGGAACATTAATTTATATTGCAGACAGGTTCATCCTTTGAAGCCTCCCCTTCGGTAGAAGAGGGTTGGAGGGGCCCCTGTGAAAGCACAGATGAGGGGGGGGGCTCCTTTTCTCCTGTGGAGCTGCCCGAAAGCGGCCCCGACTAAGGCCATTCAGAAACATTTCGCCACCCTGGCCCCTGACAGCCAACACTGACCCCAACGAGGAAACGGCACTACTGGGCGCCTTTGATTGACCCTGGGCGGGGTGGGATACGCCTTCTCCGCCACCCCTTGGGGAAAGCCGGACCAAATTATAAAGATAGGGTGGTAGGGAGGGTAGCATGAGGGATCCAGCTTGGTGACCGGCTTCTGAGCGGTTAAGGTCACCACACCTACCATCTTGTGGTAGGAGAGATCAGTTCGGTAGTTCAGGTGAGCGTCGGATCGTGATCGAGGAGGTCCCTGGGCAGGGGAAAAAGGGGCCAACAAAAGGGCGGAGAAAGTGTGATTGTAAAGGGAGGAGGGAAAAGCAGGGGCACAATGAGGAAGAGTTGGTACAGGAGACGGAGGTTAAGGGGGAGGGAAGAGGGGCCAAGCTGGGGCCGGAGGGGGCGCTGGGACCCGTCGGCAAGGCGGCCAGGTAAGCAAATGGCCGTGCCCCTCACGGGGTGGGGGTGTTAGGTGGGAGTCAATGGGTCTATTTTTCGTTACTAGGTTGACTCACTCTCACACACATTCACTTACTCACTTACACACTCTCTCACACACGATCTTTCACACTCTCTAGCAAGAGGTCTCTCTCACACACACACCCTCCCTTTCTGTGTGTGTCTCTCTCTCTCTCTCTCTCTCTCTCTCTCTCTCTCTCTCTCTCTCTCTCTCTTTCCCTGTTCCCCTCTGTAGCTCACCCCCTTTCTCCGTCTCCTTTAGCATCTCCCTCTCCCCCTGTCCCCTTGTCCCCCTCTCCCTTTCTCCTCTCCATATCTCATTCTCTCCCCATCCCCTATACATCTCCCTCTCTCTCCATCGCTGTCTATCTCCCTCACTCTCTTTCCCTAGCTCTCTCTCTCTCCTCCTCTCCCTCTCTTCCTCCCCCTCTACCTTTCTTTCACCTTCTTCTCTTCTTCTTTTTCTTTTGCTCTTTCTTTCACACCTCGTTTCTCTCTTTTTCCCACTATTTCCTTATGCACCTCTCCCCCTCTCTCCCTCTACCCTTTCCTCTCTCATCTATCTGCCCATCACTCTCTCTCTCTCTATCTCTCACTCTCACTGCCCCCTTCCTCCATATGAGTCTATCTTTCTCCTCTCCCTCTACCCCCCTCTCTCTCTCTCTGTCTCTCTCTCCCTCCTACTCCCACCTTTCCATCTCCCTCTCCAAATCCCCCTCTCTCTCTCTCTCTCCCTCTCTCCCTTTCTCTAATACGGTCACATATGTAAGTAAGTAAAGTAAGAATCACACACACACACACACAGTTGTTTTCCCAACTTTCCTTTAGTAACTATCCAAAGTAAGCGTCCGATAAGGATAGAATGCCGAGGGTGTACTAAGAGATATTATCCAGAGTGGTTTCCCAGAAACACGCGCCATGATGACATGACGCCATGACGTCATGATGCTGCATGTGTTTAACCAACCAAAAGTGACCTTTCCTCAAAAACCTCATTCAAGAGAAGATGAAAGAGACTGAGGCTCTTGATTTAGAAAACTGCCATCTAAAAGAAGAAGTGATCCATCCACATTAAAGAAGAAGTGATCCATCCACCTTAAAGAAGAAGTAATTCATCCACCTTAAAGAAGAAGTGATGCATCCACCTTAAAAAAGAAGTGATCCATCCACCTTGAAGAAGAAGTAATTCATCCACCTTAAAGAAGAAGTGATGCATCCACCTTAAAAAAGAAGTGATCCATCCACCTTGAAGAAGAAGTGATCCATCCGCCTAAACTGTTATGTAAAATTCTGCTAGATATCCTCCCAACGCTTCTTCACCTGTTCAACACTTCACTTGCAACTGATCTTGTTCCCTCTTCCTTCAAACGTGCCCACATCCGTCCGATTTTTAAAAAGCCTCAACTGAACCCCACTGACCCTTCCAATTATCGCCCGATTTCGCAACTTCCTTTCCTCTCTAAGGTTCTGGAGAGAGTGGTTGCTTTGCGCATCAACAGTCACATGGTGGCCTGTAACATTGATGAAACCTTTCAATCTGGTTTCAAGTCAGGTCACTCCACAGGAACCGCCCTTCTCAATGTGTCCGATTGCTTACGAAGAGCCGCGGACAGGGGTTGTGCCTCCATTCTCGTTCTACTCGACCTCTCCTCTGCCTTCGATACTATTGACCATACCATCCTACTTGATCGTCTCCACTCTTTCCTCGGCATATCAGGCACCGAGCTTGACTGGTTCCGCTCTTACCTCTCGTCTCGTACCCAATCCGTTGTGATTGACGACGTTTCATCCGACTCTACCCCCATTCGCTTTGGAGTGCCACAATGCTTTGTCCTTGGTCCTCTACTATTTCGTATCTACCTTCTTCCTCTTAGTTCCCTTCTCCGTAATCTCGGTCTATCCTTCCACCTCTATGCTGATGACACTCAAATTTTCTTTTCCTCATCCCCCACGTCTCTTGCCTACTCTATCACTGACCTCCTGGCTGCCTACTCCTTCATTTCTGACTGGCTCTCTACCAACTTCCTCAGGCTTAATCACTCCAAAACTCAGGTCCTCCTCGTCGGCACCCCTGCTTTTGTCAAAAAATCTAAATCTCTCTTTCCCTCGCTTACTCTGGGCGGTAATACTATCATTTTCTCTGACTGCGTTAGGAATCTGGGTGTTGTTTTTGATGAGCATCTCTCCTTTAAGCCTCATATCCGCAATGTCAGCAAATCCTCTCTATGTTTCCTTCGTAACTTCTCTCGCATTCGCTCTCACTTTGATCGCCAAAGTCTTTAGACTGCTGTTCATGCCTTCATCACCTCACGCCTTGACTACTGTAACTCTCTGCTTGTAAATCTGTCATCCTCCTCTCTCCGCCCCCTTCAACTTGTACAGAACTATGCCGCCCGGTTTCTCCTCCGTCGCCCTCGCTTCTCTCCCTCGAAACCCTTGCTGCATGAAGTGCACTGGCTCCCTGTCAGATCCCGTACTCACTTCAAGATACTTCTCTTCACATTTAAGGCCCTAAAGAACAAGGCCTCGTCTTACCTCTCTTCTGCCCTCTCGCCACGCCATGTCCCTCGGGCCCCTCGGTCATCACATGCACCTCTTTTGAATATTCCTCGTTCATCCCTCTGCTCAATGGGGGACTGCTCCTTCTCAATCTGTGCCCCTAAGTTGTGGAATGCTCTTCCTGCTGAAATCAGGTCTTCTCCCTCTCTTACCACATTTAAGCGTCTCCTGAACACTCATCTTTTCAGTATTGCCTTCTCCCCCCTCTTGAATTTCCATTGAATTTCCATTCTCATCTCAGCACGACGTGTGCTCTGGGAAGGCCTCAGGCCTTGAAGAGCGCATTACAAAAGACTTATTATTATTATTAAGAAGAAGTGATCCATCCACCCTAAAGAAGAAGAAGAAGGAGAAGGAAGTAAAGTGATCAATAAAGTAACCAACGAGGCTCATACCAACCAAGGGTTTCCAGGAAGTTAGGACCAATTCCCAAAGGGGACGAGAACCCCCCACTGACAAAGAGGTTCTTCGCTGCTTCAAGTGAGGCACCCTCCTGAGGTGTAAAGTCCCACAATGTAGAAAAGCGGGTTGAGAAATCCAGCAGCAATGAGGGTGATTCCTAGGTCTTGTCTGACTCACTTTTAAGGGGTCAGGGGGGGGGGTGTAGCGTTGGCCATGGAAAGGAATGGTCAAGGTAATACCAGGTGGTACTTTACATGTAATTACTGAACAAAGCAAAACTCCCCCGGAGTTCCGGCCTACTAGTCAACGTGGGAGGCCCCGATGGAGGTAAAGCCACAAGGAGGGAAATATTAGCCAAGTATAACAAGCGAATAAAAGAAATGAGATGCAACACAAATAAATACAGAGTGAATGGAATATTGCCACGTGTGACAGACGACAATCACTACAGTGACATCAGAGCTCTAGGAATCAATGAATCCCTAAAAGAAATGTGTGAGAAAGAACATGTGTAGATAGAGGGGAGTAGGAAAAGGGGAAAAGAAAAAATAATAGCGTTGGCGAGTTGCGAACAGCTTCCCGCGTCGCTGGACCACTGTTAGCCAGCGGTGGATCCACTCCGCCATCCTGAGTCTCAAAAAAGACGCATTCAAACGAAGCTTTTAAGCCGCTCGCCTCCACTTCCCGTACGCTATACATGTGTTATAGAACGACACGTGGAGTAGCTTCCATAACAGCCTTGGCTAATAAACAGAGACGCTATTCATCTGTCACACGCAGGAGTACAATTATTGAGTAAATTACTAAACAAATCACACGCCCACACCTGCCACAGAACAGGTGTTCCATCCTTCACCTTACCAAACGCATGTGTTAGGGACCTCTCCAACCCTAGCTAATCCAACCCACGCCACACCTCCACATCCATTTAATTTTCAGGTAACTCCTCGCCCTGCCGCAAATCTATTTAATTCCCATGTCACTCCTCGCCCTGTCGCCAATCCTTTTAAACCCCACGGCTACGCTAAAGTCACTGCCTCCCCTCCCTGATCCCCCTCGACCCTGACCCCCACCCCCAGGCAGGGAAACTAATGAACAATCTCACCTCCTCACCTTCACAAGAAATCAATACAATCAAAATACTAACTTTCAATGCACGTAGCCTTAGAAAACATATTACAGAACTTAAATGTCTAATATCAGTCGAAGAGGTTGACATCATAGCCATAACTGAGACCAATCTACAAATTGCTATAAAAGACTAATTTTGTGAATACATCCTACATGGATATAGATACCTTTATAAGGGAAGAGCTAATGGAAGGCTTGGAGGAGGAGCGGGACTTTATATAAGATCAGAATTAAAAGTAACTGAAGTAGAACTTACAAATAATGAAGTGGAGCTGATCTGTGTTAAACTACAGCTACGAGATTTTAAAATAAACATAAGCACTGTTTACCGTCGCCCAAATACTACCGTTAATGAGGACTTGGAATTACACAGAATCGTACAAGAAACTTTAGACGAAGAACAAACGCTATTACTGGGAGATTTTAATTTACCTAATACTTATTGGGAATTGAATATAGGGACTAGCCAACAAGCAAAAATAATCACAAATTTCATCGATAATAATTATTTACACCAATGCATAAGGGAGCCAACCAGAGGAAATAATATACTAGACCTAGTTATTGCATGCCAGTAAAATTTAATATCAACTCTCGCCGTAGGAGAACATATAGGTACATATGACCATAAACTAGTCCGCTTTCATCTAAATGCCAAGTACTCAACTACCAATAATTATTCAAAAGTACCAGGCTGCATTAAAGCTAACTTAGATGGCCTCAGAGAAACCATGGGAATTATTCACGAACAGCTCATAGAACAAGAATAAATTTAAAGAACTATTTTTTAGAGCCCAGGAAAACCATGTTCCTCTTAAAACAAGGACTAGTAACGCGAATAGGGGCAAGCCGTCATGGTTTAATAATGACATCAAATGAGCAATTAGAGATAGAAACCGTCTCCATACATTATTAAAACGCAATAGAAGCGATTAAATTAACCAATAATATAACACTAGGAGAAGAAAAGTGAAAACACTCATAAGATGAATGAAACGACAATACGAAATCGAGATAGCGAAAGTAAGCGCCACTAATCCCAAACATTTCTAAACTTATATCGATAGAAATAGGCAAATGAGAAGCGGGATTGGACCTTTGAAAAACCAGGCGGGTGTAATTATTTCAGATGATATGAGTATGGCTAATATTTTAAACGAGTTTTTCAGTTCAGTTTTCACCATAGGATATACTAATAACGATACCAACTAGGATATACAGGTCAGACACTCATCACTAAGGAGTCTGGAAGTAAATTCACAACTAGTAATCGAGCATGGGGTCATGCCTGATGATTAGAGGGAAGCTAACATCACACCCCTTTTTAAGAAGGGGTGTAACAACCAGGCCGGTAATTACAGACCCATTAGCTTAACCTCAATAGGTGGAAGGTTGCTCGAAACGATCATTAGAGACAAACTAGTAGAGTTCCTTGAAAACAATAACCTAATAAAAGATGGCTAGGATAGTTTTAGGTATAAGAGATCGTGCTTATCAAACCTAATTGACTTTTACCATAACCTTTACAACCTATATAACGATACTAAATAATTAGATATAATATACATAGACTTCAAAAAAGAACTTGACAAAATTCAACATCAGAAACGTTCACCTCCCCGGACAATACGTCTATATATACATATATGTATCTATTGGTTGGGAGGAAAGAGAAAAAAAGCCGCGAGAATATGTATATATGAGGAGCGGTCAATAAGTTTTGCAATTCGGATATAAGGAAACGAGATATAAGGAAAAGTGTTTTATTATTTTTCAATATAACTACCCTCGACTTCAATGCACTTGCGCCACTTGTCCCTGAGGCTTCGAATTCCCGACAACCAGAAATATCCCGACTGCTGTTCAATCCACTCCTGGACGCGAGCTGGGCATCTTCATCGTCCCTAAACAGGCGTCCACGCAGTGCAGCCTTGAGCTGGTGGAATAAAAAGTAGTCACTAGGGGCCAGATCTGGACTGCAGGGGGATATGGTTGAGCTCCTCGAATCCGCACTCACGCAGGGCAGCTTGTGCAACTCGGGCCTTGTGGACTTTGACAACGTTGAAGTCGATCATGGGGCGTGGGGTTTCTAGGGAGCCAACGGACAGAGACCTTGGTCATGGCCAAATTGTCTTGAATGATGTTAATAACACTTTCATGTGATATTCCAAGTTCTCGCTCGATTTCTTCGACCTTCACCCGTCGATTTTCGAGGGTCATCCTCTCCACACGGGCCACATTGTCCTCGTTGGTCACGTCTGACGGGCGTCCTGGACGGGGGTCATCTTCAAGGGACTCACGACCATGGCGGAACTCCCTATTCCAGCGAGCAATGGTTGCATAGGAAGGGGCGGTGTCGGTGTACACTGCAACCATGCGTTCATGGATCTCTTTTGCATTCTTGCCTTCCTTGGTCAAAATTTGATCACTGCGCGGTGCTTAACCTTTGCCATTGTTGAAAAATTTGTGACTGATGATCTGCGATCAGCTACTGCTTTCCTAAATAGACGAGGTAGGAGCGTGCGGCTGCAGGTCCTGACTTGTCATAACATGTCATAATACCCCCACAAATAGCCATCCCCCTTCCTCTGTTTTGTCCTACCGATTCGCAAAACTTATTGATCGCCCCTCGTATATACTGTATATGTGCTGTAGACCTAAGGCCAGATCGCCTTAGTCAGGGCCGTAACGCCCGTGTGATCTGTGTATCTATGTACGAGTAACTCTGTAATCTGCATAACGCTCGTAATTAAAATCATTGAAAAGATCGATTCTCTTCTTCTCATTTTGTCATTTTGTTCTCGTTTTCTTTTATTGTTGATGTTTGTGTCATTGGATGTTTAGGATTCGGTTTTCATAAACTTTTTAGCTTCGGTATGTTCGATTCCAAGACTCTTCCTTTTTATTAGATTAGAGTTCTGTTAAGTTCATTTAAGCTTTCATCAGAGAGGAGAAACGCCCTCTTTGTCTCCACCTCTATCATTACTTTTCTTGGGACAAAACAAAACAATTACAAGGGAGGAATTTGGGGCCTGTTGTTCTACTTAGCATTACTAGGTATTTCCGTGCCAGGGTGAGAGAAGGTTTCGTGAAGGTTTGCCGAACTTGCTCTTTTGAGGAGTGGAAGACCCTTTCCATCACACAGGAACTCCATCACACGCGAAACAAGCCACACATAGTACACGGGAAGCCACCCAATATCTGGGTGCAAACCATAACAGCCATAGCAGATCAAAAATCCTTTTTAGGTGACAAACGGGTCTCCCTGGTTTGCTCTAAGCGCGCTGCCACCATCGGAAACCATGCACGACTCGACAGACACTCGCATACGTATTGAATGATCAGCAGATACAGCAAATGGGGGGTCGAATTTAGGTAGGATCCTCCAAAGTAAGGGAGGGGAGGGATAGAAGTTAGTTTGTGGCCGACGAAGTACTGTCCATTGATTGAGCGAAATCTTCTCCAAAGCGTCACTCCCCAACTCACATCCTTCGATATTCGCCACCCTCAATTCTTTGATGAGCTAAAAAACACCGGAATAAAAATTAAAACGAAAACCAAAACCACCAAGGGCAGGTCGGACGAACAGGAAGTTTTTAAGAAATGGTTGTGAGAAAAAATATAAAGTTATTTGATGTTACAAAATGGGAAGAATAGTATTAATCTTCCTTTTTGGTATGTTAGGGACCGGTAGTGCGCACAATTCTCCTTAACCTTTCCTGTTCTGAAATCAAAGTTTGAGGCGTCTTTTCGTGGAGGAAGACCATCATAGAATTAGTCTCAAGACTCAAACAAGATTGTGTTGGCTGCATCACGACGTCCAGAGAAGAGCTGCTAGAGGAGATTCCTAATTTCTAATGCAAAAACATCACTCGACTAGTTGTGCATCACGTTCGAGTTGGCCAATGTTTGAGAGTTTGGCAAGAAATATCAGGACATGAAAAGAGCAAAAGTGATCTTAATATTAGTGATCGTTTATGGTTTTGAGATTAACTCAGGAATGGCCGGAAGTTTTGACAAAAGAGTAATGCGTTGAGCGTGAGTGTTTTTCTCATCATCTTCTCTCTTAAGAATCTTATCTTGGTTATCAAACCAAAGGGAACAAGTTGGGTTAAGGCATATTTTCGAAATAAAATCTTAGCCCAAAATGGGATTCCGTTTTTGCAATTACTCGAATGTGTCTTGATGTTGAAGAGGAGACAATTTTTCATGATAAATCACACTGTATGAAAGCTTTCGCTCCTCAACGTGTGGTAAGGTTGACCTTTTCGTAAGCTATGAGTAGCCACGCAACTCACCCGCTCCTAATGTCTTCTCTGAGTAACTTGGGACCCATCCTCAAAGTTCGAGCCGAAAACTTAACATCTACAGAACCAATTCGGGCGGCGCGTACTGGACGCGCTTGTTCAGGTATAACAAGGACAGCCATGCTGCAGGTGACATCTAGAAGGTCGCTTGCCCATCATCCACATTGCCCTCACACGGAAGTGTGATAAGATATCTTCCGCACATTTTCAATTCCTCAAATTTCACATCATTCTTTACATATCTCTCATCATACACACGATGCCTTCGTGTGTAAGAAAAGAAATCCCTCGTATTTAAGCTTGGGAAACTATGTAATAGAAATACCTGAAAATATTATTATTATTAATATTATTAATCGTTCTCTTTCTCGTTCTTCTTCTTCTTAATTTATAATTGAAATATTTGTTAAAAACTCAGGGAAGTGAAACCTAGCGAGGTCTCACTATGCCAGAATCGGCAAGAACCGGAACCCTCTGAGGTTGAGACCCTATTAGAAGGGAAACTTAGGACGAGTACAACAAAAACAAAAGAAACAAAATCAACCCACGCAAATTACCATCTCCCCCCCTCCCTCATCCAACACACTCGCATACAGACTCAATCTAAAATAAATAGTATAAGGAAGAGCGAGTTCCTAAAGGATCAAATTCCTGCTGCGTAAGGAGTAAGAATCCTATTGATTGGATCATTCTTGGTAACGACTCGAAACACTTCTACAAATTCGTAAGTTTAATTTAAAAGAATTTTTTATCGCGTCAAAGTTTGGGGGATGAATCGTTCTTTGATATTACCCCTTTTGTAGGCATAAAATATTATTATCTGCTCTTTTTCATCGTCTCGAAACTCGTGGAAAACTTATTATTACTTTTACATATACACAATGACGCTTGTCCCCTCGACCCTGAAGAAGTAACGTTGTAAAAGTCTTTCAAACTTTCACTCCGCACTTACAAGTTGATCAATCAGTTATGGAAATTAGCCTCTTGAAATTGGAGCGAAGATTTCGTCCTTGCCTGAGCTGCCACACCAAGAGCCAGGGTACAAAGAGGCTTTGGAGGTGGGTGGAACCTCATCATTTATCGAAGCCGGTCTTCCGCCAGCACAACTGAACAGTCGTGTCTTCAAAGAGTGGAATAAAGTGCGATCACTTCATTTAATTCATTTTAAAACTCAACTTTTCTGATGAATTCTTTGTTGTTACGTTTAAGAAAGAGGCGATAACCAACGAGGGCGTCTCTACCAGAATGTGTGCGAAGAGAGATCTGGGAAGAAAGTGGTTAAGTGGAGGAAGTGAAAAGACAGAGAAATTAATTAGTAGGTGCAGATCCACCTACGCGTGTTGAAGCCTTTAAGAGGATCCAACCCTACAGATGTTACCTGCACATGATTACAAGTGCTGCCCCTGAAGCACCCCTTTGCGGAATATTGTTAGAAATCTAAAATACGAAATTTGTGTCGCTCAAAAAAGGAATAATGTATACAAGAGTTCTTAAAGATCCCATTGAAAATTGAATGAGTCCAGAGTTGAGGCTGAAATTCCCTTGGATTTTAAGGAATTCAAATGGATTTGGAATCCACAATTGAGTTCCAGCGATAGCCCTGCACAAAGTAGACTTAGTCTTAGGAAAGTTACTCTCTTTCAATACATGCAGGAACATGGAAACACTACGGGTAAGATTGATTTTGATTAATGAACAGCAATTTAATTTGTAGTGGAGGCGGGAGAGAGAGAGAGAGAGAGAGAGAGAGAGAGAGAGAGAGAGAGAGAGCTGGTCTGAAGCAGTCGTCTTTTATCTCATTCCCTTCGGTCTAAATTTGAGGAGAATTGCGCCACCAGTCCCTTCGTAATCACGGACGAAATTTGCCGACAGCGTAATGAAGTTTACATAAAGATCAAAATGTCTGCAAACACAAATGCACCATGGCGAACCGGTTTTCGTTAATTTGGGGTACTCGTTTCGGGGCAGGTCTATGTGGATTTTGTTTTTAAAGAATGCCATTGGTAGCTGCAAACAAGCCCTGAAACGTCGTTGCAGATCGAACTCTGTACTTGGGCGTGGAATTCCAATAGGCGAGCGAGAGGTCTCTTACCCACCTAAGTATAATAATAATAATAAGATGGGCGGCTTCGCCACTCCTTCTTACAAGAGCAGCTTGCGCTTCGCATCCAGACTGGTCTGTGGCTTACGACCTATCCGGCTCTGGCAACGGAGTTTTGGTCTCAAAATAAATAAAAGGTTTCCAGTACTTATCTCCTAATAATTTACTCTTGGTCTATCTTTTTTCACATCGATGATTATTTTTCTAGGCCTAAAGGACAGAAAAAAACACTCCTATCGGATATATTTGTAAACACGTAAGCAACAATCCGCACCACTTTTTTATCATCTAAACTTGCTATTTTGCTTTTCTCGTTTTAAAGTGCCAGTACCTCCTACTTCCTGCGACACAACCTCTGAACTTGCCCATCATGACTTCCCAATCATGACTTCCCCATCATGACTTCCCCATCAAAGACTAAAATTTAAAATCTATTTTGGCAATAATTTTGGGGCGCTGAATTAAAACCTGATCTTAGATTTGCTCCGTCACATCACATTTTAGCGCTATCGTATACCCCATTTTCATGGATTTTACCATTAATAATAACTTTTCCTTTCTCATAATTTCATGTTGTTACTACATTGCTGAATTTTTATGTTTTTTTATTACTATTTATATTTATTAAGTATTATATATTACTATTTTCTGAGATATGCTGGGATATTTTTCTGGTGACATCTGGCATCATCGTCGTTTATTGGCAGCATGCAAATACAATTTGAGGCAGTTAACGATTGGCGTGCAGTGTGGAAGGGTAGTGGTGCTTTTGTTGCGGATAGACATTGATTGCAATTGTTTTATTGTTAGAGTGACGGCAGCTATGACTACATCACACCAAAAAGGACATGCAGTAATGAACTAAACATATTTTGCTACATCTGCGGCGAGACTTCACTTAAAGGCTCAAAGACGCAACATAAGGGGGGGGGGGAGCGATGCCAGGATCTTTAGGAGTGGAAATTTGTTAAATCTGCTTATCATGGTACATATTTTTGCGAGTAATACATGTATGGTCCTACCATTAGTCAGTGCTGAATACATAGGAATAAGTTACAGTCATACATGATGAATATGTACATGTACTGTAGACTATAATGATGTAGGCTTCTGTTGAACCGAAGGGCGAGTTTCACTTCTTTCACATCGCAGGCCTTGGCCAGCACCAAGTTCAGTCGGTGATTAAAGAGGTGGACCGGTTTGGCGAGGGGGTATTGCTCCATGATGATGGGGGCACAACTTCCCCATCATGACACTCGCTCCGTCGAAACCGAGGCCCAGGCAGTTTGCAATGTCCAAACCAAGGCCATGTACAGTGCGAATGAGCAGTTGGGCCAGGCCTTCACCGGTGAGGTTCTCAGCATGGACGAAAGTGAGAAAGGCCTCCTTGATGTCCCTTACGATGTGTCGAAGGATAATGGTGGCTTGCTCCTTCCCAGGGACGTCCGTGGTCCTGGCCATTAGCACTTCGAATACCCCAGACACTCCGTCTAAGTCCTCTTCCAGCACCAATCGACCTCTAAAGCGAAATATGATTATGGTGACACCTGCTTATAATGTCAAAAAAACATGAATTCTACTTTTGGAATAAGAGGCCTATTTTTTTGACAGAGGTTGCAGTGTCATCCACCTGTGATATCGATCAGTGCTTCCCGAATGGTTTTGCTAATGAGGGTGGAGTTGGCTCGGCTGGCCAAGCTGGTGAGAAGGCGGTTGACGTCGGCATCTCATCCCTGGGCTTGATAACGCAGAAACACTCTGAAGACTCCTCTCGTTTTGCTCTGAATAGAGAAATCCAATGGACCGTCATCTCGATGCCCACGGAGAGGCAGCATATTTCGTCCGCATAAGAGGATGCTCTCAATGATCAGAACCAACAGGCGCCAGTTGGTCTTGAGTTGCTCCTTCTTCTTCGCATGTAACATGGTGTCGACAGCCCTCTTTGGTTTTCACAAAGTATCGACAAATCCCTCCATTTTAGTCATAGCTGTCGCGTGATATCTGTGCTTATTGTGACTGCTGAGCAGTTCGGTGGCTTTTTTGTACCTGCACATCGGCTTTAACACCAAGGCGCACAACCTATGGTCTCCAACTCCATCCGTATTTCCACCGAATAGTACACATGCAACGCAGTTTCCACCCTCTTTCAGCAACGAGTACTTTAGCCAGGGGTATGTGATGCACCAGCTTGGTTAGAATCGCCTCTTATGACCACCCTCCTTAATGAAGGGTAGCGATTCGATAGACGGAGCAGTCTGATTGATTGAGGCCACTTTCTAAGAGTCTAAGAACGCCTTGTTTCCAATGAAGTTGACAACGTCCACTGGAGCTGCGGGGTGTGTCAGTGTGCCATGAGAAAAAAGAGAAGTGAGTTCCTTGCCATCCTGCTCCTTATGGTGAGGTTCGGCTTTGCTAGGGGATCAACAGGATGCAGAAGCGGTTGGAGATGGTTCCAGCTCATTGACATCACGCTCGCAATCACCACTCGTCTTGCCATTTTGGTCTTGAAGAAAGAAGTGATCTTCATATGGCCGGCTCACTTCATGGCACACGCCCTGTGAATGAGAGGGAACTAATGTATCACATGGAAAAGCCCAGCCCATCACATCACGCCATGTCTATAACAATATGTAATAAAAAATCATTTACTTTGCACTGCTGTGTTTCAGAGAGAGGATAACCCTGAAATGACGTTGCTGTAGTAGCGAGGAGAGAGAGAAGAGAGAGAGAGAGAGAGAGAGAGAGAGGATAATGGAATTAGTTCCGAAAGTGAAAGATGCCAGCGAGCACATGCTAAGTTTAGGCCAGCTGACAAAAACCAGAAGGGCCTGGCGTGTGACTCAGGATGGGCTATCCGACTGGTCAGCGAGTCAAACGCAAGCGCCGTTTGTCCACCGTGACTCACGACACGAGGTGCTGATTCGAAAAGCAATTTAAGTTACGCACACTGTGTGAAATTTTCCCCTGGTAATGGCGAGGCCCTGCACCACTCATACTAGGATCCGGCCCTGAACATAAGTAATTTTGTCAGAAAAGCATATCTTGCCCTACTTCAAAGTACCACTTGAAAATGAGGACAAAAGCTGGACTCCATACAAAATATGCAAAACTTGCGTTGAAACCTTGCGATCGTGGTCTCAAGGAAAGAATGCTAGGCTCAAGCTTGGTGTGCCAATGGTTTGGAGAGAACCAGCGAACCATTTTGATAACTGCAAATTCTGCCTTGTCGATGTATAAGGTTTTAATAAGAAAAACAAACATCACTTACAATACCCAAATATCCCTTCTGCCATTCGATCAGTTATGCACTGTGATGAAATACCTATACCAGTATTTACTAAACTACCAGAGATTGCAGATGAAGCCATCAGTAGATCAACTGGTACTACAGACGATGAATATATCCAGATTGATATTTTTGAGGTAACTGATACAGATTGTGATAAGCTTTCTCTGTTGAGTGAGCCAGAATTAAATGATCTACTCAGGGATTTGTATTTTTCAAAGATATCGGCTGAATTCAGGCTTTCAGGTTGCACGAAAAAAACCCTGCTGGAACGCGGCACTAGCTAAAATGTGCAGGTAACAGAGAAGCAGAGCTGCGTAAGTAGACTATTATTTTGGACTCTGCCGGTCCCTAACAAAGCAGGATTATACCCTTGGACCAAATATTCGAGGTAACAGCAACGCGGAACTCTCCTGTGCAATCTCTCACACCTCTCTTTAAGCCTCCGTCATTTGGCTTCACGTGCGCTCGCTGAAGGTCCTTGTGTGTATGGTGGTCGTCATCGCCCAAATCGCTCTTTGAAGCCGAGACTCGTGTAAATTTCCTATGTTTATATAACATAATTAAAACCCCTTTTAATTTTGTAAATATATGATTTGCATAGTAGTAAATTATATTTTGTACTCCGTCTCTATTACCCCAGAACCTTCCAAGATAGCTAAGCTTTGGCCAACCTAAACTCACTCTGAAACTTAATTGCACTCTGATCTGTATTTATAATTTCACCCACGCTCATAGCGGACTAATCCGTTAATAGGCATCTCTCTTTCAAGCTGAGGAATTCGGAAAAGGTTGGTATCTATCCTCAACCTACAACATATAGTAATATCTATATATATTATATTAAACTAGTGTCAGGTTTATTGGGGTTAATCTTGATAAATCAATTGGTTAACCTTGGTTAAATTGTTGGCGAGACGAAACTTGGTTCTGGTTCTGGAGATCAAAAGGTGAGGAATTACTATTGCATAACTACTTGCACAATTGTATTATTTTCGTTCCCATTTTGTGTGTGAGTGTGTGTGTGTGTGTGAATTTATGTTGCGTGACCGTGCATCACCATTATTTTATTCCTTCACGGAATTGAGTTTTTGTCCTTCAAGGCCCATTTCTTCTGCCTCAAGTTGAAGGTAGAGTATAAATTGCATTTTTTATGTATTGTTGTCACTATGCGTGCTGCAACTCTCGTCTCAATCACAGTGAGGGATTGTAGGTAAAATCTCGTCCCCAAAAGTTCTTTTCCCCAGTGATCATAGGGATAGAATTCGCACCGTGCCTAGTAAGTACATTATTTTTCGCGAGTGTTTTCGCCTTTGTTGTTCGTGATTTACGAGTTACGAGTAATCCCGCCACATTCATTGTCGTAGGTTAATTTATTTCTTGTTGTCGCTTCTTTCGCGTAAAACCGGTAACATGTCTTCGTTCGAAATTTTCAAGGCACAAGGCGAGTCCTTTGGACTTAACGGAAAAGACCTAATAGCCTTCATCTAGGAGGAAGAGAGAACAAAAGAGCTGAAGGAAGAGAAAAGGTGCACGAAGAAGGTGAAAAGGAAGGCAAAGAAAGTGAGAGGATTCGCTCCCACAAATTGGAGTTGAGCAGGGTTAGTAACGAGGCTCTCTCCATAAGTTCCGCAAGCTCCAGACTAGACGCACTGCAGACAGCGACCATAAATTCCCAGTATTTAAAGAAGGAGAATACTTCATGTGTTATCTCACCTAGACGGTGTAGCACAATTTTGGCCCCTGCTGAATTCCCAACTCAGGGATATTTGGATCTTCCTTCCATCAGAGGCAAGATTTGATTACTCATCATTAAAAGCCGATATGTTCGCCACCTATAATATGACCCCGGAATTCTACCGAGCTAAATTTAGGCATTGTTCATTCAACCAAACCAGACCTTCGGTCAGTTTGGCTACTCCTTGCAGCATTACTTTAATTTTTGGATTGACGCATCTAAAGTGCCTCATGAATCCGACGCTCTGGTCGATTTCGTCCTCAAGGACCAATTTCTTGCGTCGCTCCCTTCGGAAATCAGATCCTTTGTGAAGGAATGGAAGTGCCACACTCTCAAGGAATGCGTCGAGGAGATAGACGCCTACGCGGCTAGCCACAACTGATATCCGAAAAGAGGGAAGAAATAAGTACCTCCATGTCCCAGGTCCAAACAAGCAAGAACAAATATATTCCTAACAGTGGAAACAATTTCGTCAAGGTTACCAGACCTGCCAAACCCAAACCCCTCTTCCCGTCCTACCACCATGCTATAAATGCTTTTGGTCTCAAACCCCTTGTTTCGTCGTTTCCCAGGAGGACCATCGTTTGTTATTCCTGTAGAGTTGAGGGTCACTTAAGGACCAATTGGCCTCAGAACTCAGTATAGAAGAACTTCTTCTCGCCAGGTGCATCAAATCAGTGCCACTTCTGCACCCCCACCGTCGCGAAATGAAGCTCCCTCTTCTTAAAACCCTCCGTGTACCGGTGGTGACCAGGTAAATTTTGTTTGATAAAAGTGCACCTCGTACCCTCCAATTCGAAACTGGAGGATTAAATGGTGCCGGATCTCCATTCTCATCCTTGATTCAGGGTGCACTTGCATTGTTGTTTCAGATGAACTACCCGCTGTGGCTTTGGATCACAATAAGTTTTCCCTAGTGTATGATTACTTGGTGCGCGTTAATAAATTCTCCATTGTTAAGTGTTATATTGAGTGTGCATATTTTACTGGTTGGGCTGAAGTCGTTGCAGCCTCTATGTAGTTTTGCGCGGTCCTAATTGATCAGTCCCCCCGAGTATCTTGCACCCCCGTGGCTCAAACCAGTTATTACTCGTTCCCGCACAACGAAGGAACTTCAAGCCCCTACACCTTTACAACACCCGATTGCCCCCGAAAACCGGAGTACGATGAGCAGTGACTTTGTTAAAAAACAGAGGGAATACAAGTCTCTTCGCCCCCTGTGGATAAACGCTCAAAAAAACACGTGCGAAACCATTAGAGGGAATAGGGTGATTTCCTTCCTCATCAAGAACGATCTTCTCTATCGCGTGTGCACCGAGGAAAACGATACCGAGTCCCGCAAACTATGTGTACCTCGCTCCCACGTCCCTCCAATTCTTCAAACTGCTCACGATAGCCCGACTTCTGGCCACTTCAGCCACACGAAGACCGCCCAAAGGATCTTCAAATATTTCTATTGTCCTTGTGCGACCAACGCAATTTTACCGTTTGCCTTTCATGCGACATTTGTCAAAAGACTGCAATAAAAGGGCGAGTTAAACCTGCGCCTTTAAAAAAAGGGACGCTAATCTCTGAACCCTTCCCCCTAGCAGATATTGATTTAATCGGGCTGATGCACCCACCGTCGACTGATGGCCTTAGCAAAGTCTTAACTCTGGTCGATTTTGCCACCAGATTCCCCGATGCTCAAGAAAATTAACAGAATCTCCTGCGCCGAAGCTCTTATTTCCATATTTTACCGTGTTAGCCAACCCAAGGAAATTCTATCAGATCGTGGTCGCGAATTCACCTCAGAATTGATGGAGTATGTCGGTAAATTACTGATGATAAACCTTGGTTTACCACCCCCTTTTACCCTTCTGGGAATGGAATTCGTGAGGGGCTAAATGGTAGTCTTAAGGCCATTCTTAAAAAGTTATGTGCCGATCAACCCACTGAATGGCACCATTTTCTTCCGGTAGCTCTCTTTTCCTACCATGAAATCCTCATCGTACGTTGGAATTCGTCCCATTTGATCTTTTATATGGAAGGAACGTTAGAGGCCTCCTGGGTATCACAAAGAAACTCTACTCCAATCAGAAATTGGATCAAGACATGTTGACTTCTTACCCATATCTACTAGATTTGAGAAAGGCTGGAAAAATAGCCCGAAGTTGCGTATGAGAACGCCTACATCAATTTGAATAAGTACAAAACATACTTTGATTGTATGTCAAAGGAAATTAAATTTAACCCCTAAAATAAATTTTGCTTCTCCCCAGGGACAACAATAAATTGTTGAGCAAATGGAAGGGCCCATACCAAGTAATCGAGAAACGTGGTCCCGTTGATTACGTACTTGAAACCACCTCAGGAAGGCTTTTCCATGTTAACATGATCAAGCGGTACCACCGACGCGCGAGCATCAACTAGATAGTGGCAATTGACGAAGAGTCCCTAATGAAATCTGGTTACCCCCTGGGGCCCTTGTACGTAGTTCAAGTCATCTGCGTGAAGCAAGACAGAGAATACCCGTTGCATGTCTTGCCCGACACTAATAATTTCCCGTCTGCGGAAATTAAAATATGCGACCAGCTATCCTCTCTTCAAAAGAAATAATTGCAAGAGTTCCTGAGTCGCTTTGGTGACGTGATCACCGCAATCCCAGGTTGTGCCACCCATTTTGAGCACAACATTTAATAAACTACCCAGGAACCCATCCGTTTCAAACCATACCCCTTGCCCATACATATTTGGGGAGCATTCAACAACGAAGTGGATAAACTTTTAAGGTTGGAGATCATCCAACCTTCGGAGCCGAGCTATTGTTCCCCGGTTGTCATGGTTAAGAAGACTGATTGTTCTTATCGCATGTGCCTGGATTTTAGAAAGCTAAATTCTGTTATCGAATTCGATGCTGAACCAATTCCCCACCATAGATCAAAACCTTCACCTTTTTGAGAAAGCCAAATTCATCTCCGAATTAGAATTATGCAAGGCCTCTTATCAGATTCCCATGAAGAAGGAAGTAAAGAAATTTACTGCTTTCCCCACTGAAAAGAGGCAGATGCGGTTCTGTCGGCTCCCTTTTGGTCTGGTGACGGCTTGAAGCAACTATAATC
Organism: Ceratothoa steindachneri; assembly: GCA_963969495.1. Taxonomy (NCBI): domain Eukaryota; kingdom Metazoa; phylum Arthropoda; class Malacostraca; order Isopoda; family Cymothoidae; genus Ceratothoa; species Ceratothoa steindachneri. Next base: position 99,566,801 of record OZ018333.1, on the reverse strand, counting down.
GGATGATAAGAGGGAGCCTAGAAGGCCTACCCAACGTCTCCTTATATTTTGATAATGGCTATGTGGCCACCCAAGGCTAAGATCAACACTTCTCCACACTCCAAGACTTTCTGTATAGACTCCGGGAGCACAATTTGACAATTAGCCCCACTAAGTGTCACTTCGTTTTTGGCACTATCGATTACCTCGGTTTCCATATCAGAAAAAAAGCCGGTTAGGTCCGCAACTAGAGAAGATCCCGGCCATTGTGGATATGCTCCTGCCCACTAAGAAAAGGCAGCTGCAATCCTTCATGGGATCAGCGTCGTTATATAGTCGCTTCATATCAAAATTCGCGTCTATATCTGCCCCCTTGTGCGAGCTATTAAAGAAGTGGACCCCAAACGCCTCGATTAGCCACCGTTGTCAACTCAGTTTTAACCAACTCAAAGGAAAGTTGGCATCAGCTCCTATCATCCATCTCCGTAACCCGTTTAAACCGGTTGGCATTTGCACCAACGCTAGTAATAATGAGATTGGATTTGTCCTCTTCCAGTATGCGAATAACGATGAAAGTTTCCCCGTCGCTTTTTCCAGCCGAAAATTACTCACGCGCCAAAGAAATTATGCGAGAATTTGGGAGAGAGGCGCTCGCTATAGTTTGGGAATCCAAAGATTTAAAATGCATTTAGTAGGGAAGGAATTTGTAGTGGAAACATACTATAAACCCACTATCTTACTTACGCGGAGTCAAAAATAATAACGATTGTTTAATGTGATGAAGTTTGTTCTTCCAGGAATTCTAATTACGCATTTTGTATATAAAAGGCACCGATAACTGCATAGCCGATAGTTTTAGTAGAAACCCGTTGGACCCTCCTTTTCCAAACCAATTCTAAGACATTTCTTATTTTTTCGTATAGTAAATTTGTATATTCAGCCGTATAAGTTGGGAACACGTATCTTTCTTTTCTTTTTTTTATTTTGGCTTTGTTTGTATATTGTGAATTCCTTTTGTATCTTTTTATTATTAGCTTTGTATAACCTTAGGATGATATTACCCTTGGACAAGTAAGCCCCATTTAAGTGTATCATCGAAAAAAGGTATCTTTAGAGAACCATGCTGTAGTATTATATAATCTGTATATATGTACGACAAAAAATAAATAGAAAATAAAAAACTCACTAGTTCCACTCTTTTGTATTTTTGTTCCGTTTGAAAATTTGTTCCAGGTATCTTCAACTATAACCGCTATTGTCACGCGACTATAAGGTACAATCCCCTATTAATTATTTCTCGATGTCACTTCCTCCCCTGAAGTTACATCTGAGGATAGAGGCGTGTCAGAGAGAAAGCAAGAAAAGACGTGCGTGGGGTCCCCTTTCAAAGAGAGAGAGAGAAGACACACCTGGGCGATCTTTTAAATCCACGCTAATGAAGGCGCAGAATCGCGAAGGCTGTGATGAGCTGAGGGACAGAATTCGTGGAAAGCTGAGATGTGCCTAATAGCACGAAAGGTCCTGCCAGAGATTATTCTGCGATGGTGTGTGTCTGGCAAAGTTCACCTCGTCTGTCGAAGCATCTGTCAACTGGAACTATACCCCTTCCGCCTCACCCCTATAAAACGTGCGGCGCCAGACTTGCACGCCAGCAACCACCATCTTCCCGTCTACCTAGTTCTGCACGAACCCTTGCAGAAACCGACAAGCACCGTGTATTTTCCTAGAACTCACGTGATTCAACCCCGTACTCATTGGTACCTGTTACCCGAATCCGGCGCGTCAAATTCTCTATTCATTGTTTTAAATCCGAAGGCCAGATTTGAGTTCATCTCATATAATAGTCGTTCGTCAAGAGAATATTATTTTGGACTCTACTCCGTCCCCAATAAGACAGGATTACTCCCTCGGACCAAATCTTCAAGGTAACCGCAACGCGGAACTCTCCTGTGCAATCCCCCCCCTCCCACCCCGTCGCCTTTAAGCCTCCGTCATTTGGCTTCGTGTGCGCTCAAGGTCCTTTGAGCGTCCCATTGGTTAATTGTTCGTTTGTGTATATGGTGGTCTACACCGCTCAAATCACTCTTTAAAGCTGAGATTCGTGTACATTTCCTATGTTTATATACCACAATGACAAACAGCATGACAGAATCCGCAGCCAAATCATCAATATAACTATTCACCTCCATCAACCATGAATCAAACACACCCACCACAATTAAACCAAATTGACAAGCACACCCTTTGAACAAAACCCGCACCCTCCTAGGAATCCCGCTTGACACCCACATGACCTTCAAAGAACACACAAGCAAGATAATAAACCAAGACAATTATCACTCTTAAAACACAAGCCAACGCAGTATTTGGGCAAGAGGAGGATCGCTCTCCTACTTTTCAAACCACTAAAAGGAACCACCCTAAACTATGCTACACCAGCCCGGCACACAACACTCAAAATCACCCTGTCCAAACGGCTCCAAATCACACAACTCTCCTTTTCTTTATTACACACAGACTTGGCACACTTTCGTCCTCTTATGGGTTCTTAGTCGAAGGCCGAAAACTCACTGGCTAAGGCAAGTACTAGGCACAGGGTGTGTTGGGCCGTTGACTCTTCTCACTCTCTTCCAGTACACAGAGAAGGTGGCGACGCCGGCATCATTCATTATGGTTAAAACTCGAGGACAATTTCGCCTGAATGGCAAACCCCAACAACGAAGGACCCCTGGACCGAGTTTGTGTAATTGTGCTCATTATCTAAATTTGTATTCCTATAGGAATCCAAATGACCTCCCAACGCATTAGGAGGTCATAGTATCTATGAATTTAAGAAAATATTATCATGGCTACAACAAAAAGAAATAGAGGGCGACTAGCAGACAACCGCAAGCGCATAGGTATCCTCCTCCAAGCGCGACCTCCCCCTTACTTGGTGTCGTGGAGGAAGAGGGAAATGAAACTATCCTTCAACCGGTGTAGGCGGGGTCCCCTCATTTAAATTATACGAGGGGAATCTGCTTTCCATTCGTCGTTTTGGAGCCACGTCCGGGCAGCTCCACCTCCACCTCAAGGTTAAACTGAATACCTTAAATTTTACGTCAATTTTAATGGCCACACAAAAAAAGTTGTTTATTTCTAATTCCCTCACTGTAATTTCATTGTCCACCATTTCTACACATTTGGTGACAATAATACCAGTGTTTAGAACTTAATATTTATTAACTTCAATGGTTTAAGTCTCTACTTCCTCAGACTCTCTTAAGTACTACACACAATAAGAATAAATCCCCCGAAAGCTTCCCTACGGATCACAGTATTGAGGAGCCGTCTGTAGGATCACCGAAGAAGGCGCACAGCCCTGCGCCTTTTGGGGTGATCCTACAGGCGGCACCTGCACCTCCTGTATCTAAATCTCTCCTCTCCCATCGCTCTCATACTCTTCAAGAAGTCTCCTCTTCCCTTTTCTCGTCAAAGATAAATAAGTGAAAACTTTCCTTTGTGACGAACTCAAGTTCCGGCGACGTAATTGCTGTGCTAAGCTAATCAAAACCAATGTGCAATAGTAAAGATCAATGTCATAGTAAAGATGCGTAATAGTAAAGATTAATATTATTTTAACCCGTGAAATAAGATTCTGACCAGTGAAAATCGGTTCCTATTAATCTGTGATTTCAAAAAATAGTTCGTATCTAAAGAAAAGTTCCGTTGCTCAATTAATATTTCGCTTTGAAATGCTGATTATTGTAAATGACGAAATTCATCAACTCACTTTTGTGCAACACTCGAATGATTAACTTATTTTGCTTCCTGTTTACTTTAATAGGACTTAAAGGGTAGACAAACCCACATCTACCTCGGCAAGTTCAGGAATAGACAAAAGAAGAATCATAAAATGAAGAAAGTATCGCGATGGTCACTTCTTAACTGTTTGTTTATAAGTCATTGTTAAGTCGTAAATGAAGAGATGACCTAAAGATTAGTGGTATTAGCAGAATGTTAAACAAATCAAAGAGGTCTCCTTCGAGTGTAGGGACCCCAGTGCTTTCCGTGGTCCGGTGCCCAAATACAAATCCATCGTGGTCCGTGATCAGAAGTTTGAAAATTCTTCATCTCTAATAGAGAGGATACACTTCGAGGCTCTCGAACTCTAAGATACCGTCCCTTTGTGCTTCAAGGACGATCCATCTTGCACACTTCCACCCTTCAATTGTATATTCCACAGTTGCTTGAGGAGGAGGTCCTTTTTGTTCAGCAAACACTTCAAGTTGATCCAAGTTGTCAACATCGGGCGGAGAGACAGAGACAAATTACTGAAAAGAGAACAACAGCGGCCAATTAATAATTGCACTTGGATCCTGCGGGTTATTATAGATTTAACAAAGACAAATAAAGAAAAGAAACCTTTTATTACATACGAGGGGCGGTGAATAAGTTTTGCAATTCGGATATAAGGAACTAGATATGAGGAAAAGTGTTTTATTATTTTTCAATATAACTACCCTCGACTTCAATGCACATGCGCCACTTGTCCCTGAGGCTTCGAATTCCCGAAAACCAGAAATCTCCCGACTGCTGTTCAATCCACTCCTGGGCGGCGAACTGGACATCTTCACCGTCCCCAAACCGGCGTCCACGCAGTGCAACCTTGAGCTGGAGGAATAAAAAGTAGTCGCTAGGGGCCATATCTGGACTGTAGGGAGAATGGTTGAGATCTTCGAATCCGCACTCGCGCAGGGCAGCTTGTGCAACTCTGACGATGTTGAAGTCGATCATGGGGCGTGAGGTTTCTAGGGACCCAACGGGCATAGACCTTGGTCATGGCCAAATTGTCGTGGATGATGTTGATAACACTTCCATGTGATATTCCAAGTTCTCGCTCGATTTCTTCGACCTTCACCCGTCGATTTTCCACGATCATCCTCTCCACACGGGCCATATTGTCCTCGTTGGTCACGTCTGATGGGTGTCCTGGACGGGGGTCATCTTTAAGGGACTTACGACCATGGCGGAACTCCCTATTCCAGCGAGCAATGGTTGCATAGGAAGAGCCGGTGTCGGTGTACAGTGCAGCCATGCGTTCATGGATCTCTTTTGCATTCTTGCCTTCCTTGGTCAAAAATTTGATCACTGCGCTGTGCTCAACCTTGTCCATTGTTGAAAAACTTGTGACTGACGATCTGCGACCAGCTGCTGCTTCTTAAATAGACGAGGCAGGAGTGTGCAGCTGCAGTTCCTGACTTGTCATAACTTGTCCTAACACCCCCACAAACAGCCATCCCCCTTCCTCTGTTTTGCCCTACCGAATCGCAAAACTTATTGACCGCCCTTCGTATATAAAAATAACTAAAATAGCCCTTAGCTATTTGTTTATTTTAGGCAAATTTTAACTTTAAAAAGACGTGTCGAATACTCCCACCATCTCGTGAGCTTCTCATGGGAGGAGGGGGGGGATGAAATACCCATAAAACCCTTGTCTGGTGAAATAAAACAACTAAACCCGGATAGGGAACCACTCACTCACACGCGAATGTTTCTGTCTTGCGAACGCAATAGACGAGGTCATAAGATTAATAAACATAAATCTTCGGGGTCCGATTTGACCTTTGGAAACCCTTGAATCTTCTTTCTGGTTCAATAATTATGATTAATGAAGACCCGATGCTTTTTCCCCAGGTGAGACGCAATGAAGCACTTTGATGCCCTAACTCCAGTGGCTTAAAGCCTTCAATCTCATCTTTCATGCATTCATACGTGTTCAAATGCTTGAATTTCACTAGAAAGGAATCCAAGAAGTTTACCAACCTTCACATCTCCAATGCGATTCAACCACCTGCTTCTCACTGTTATGCGGATCTTTGCTACCAGAAAACCTTTCCCAGGTCGACCATCCACCACTGGTTGGGTCCAGAATTCGGTACACTATGGAAATAGGTACTCAAATTTCCATTGACCCCCATGTTCGGATAGTGCTGAGCCAGTGAGGAAATCTCGTATTAGAAGTGGAGAAGTTAGGGGAATGTAATTTGGAGCTGTATGGAACGGGTGGCGCTCTGTTCCACCGTGTGTGAGAGGAACCTGGAGTGCTGAATCGAGTGCTGAAAGCGAACAGTTGAGGCTAGAGGAGAGGACGCTTCAAGATCAGAGCCGCAAAGTTCTTTCTGCATCAAACCTGAAAAAAATATATACATATATCGTATCCTTGGCTAATTTGCGCCCAGGCCGGGAGGACGTGCACCTCCTCCAGGTACCAAGTGTAAGAGGATACACATGGTACCCCCCCCCCCCTGTGTATATAATCAGCCCCGTTTCATTCGCGGACTACATCCCCCGACCGTATAATGAAATGCGCATAAGGATCAGAATGACAATACATGGTCTTGGTTGGGGAAAGGGTGTATGTTTATGCACCACCAATCAGAAGCAAAGCTCCGCGTCCCAGCCCGTTCCACGTCGGGCGTGTATGGATCTAATTAGCACATCGGCATGTCCAGTGACGGAGGGTAGAACGGATGTGTTGCGTGCGCTCTGTGCATATTTGTATATATATACAACATATCAGGCTTCTTTATTATGTTTAACATTGTAAACAGCATAACTATAATAGTATTGATCCAATTAAAGAAAAATAAAGGTCACTCAAAAACTTGCTCGCCGAGTCAAGAAGTCTGCCTTGCTTACGCCATTGGGCTATAATTAGCCTTGTCTTGTAGTGTTCCTTTCTCTTTCATTCATCATTTAAACTAATAAGTTTTGCACCCTACTTGCCTCAATACATTGTTCAGATGATAACAGTGACCTAACTATAACTCTTCCTATTGATCCTCTGATGAGTTCAGCGAACTCAATCCATTTCATAAAGTACATCCAAAGGATCCAGAAGAACCTAGACGAAACTCAAGACTTGGTTCAGCGCGCATCACGACGTTCTTAATTTCCACGTTTGAATCTGACGCCACGATTTTTTGTTGTAGCTAAAGAGCCCCCAAATAATGAAAACTCAAGCTTATTATAAAATAAAGGGAAATTAATTTAATTATACCTACAGAAGGGCATTGAGTTGTCAAAGGAGTCCTTTCCTTTAGACCCCCCAAAACACTTTGTTAAATTGGACGGGAAATTTCACTTGACGAGAAATCCTGAAATGTCAAATAATTTGTCCAAAAAGTAGGAACATTCGAGGGCAGTGACAGAAACGAGTTTAGGATCGCCTAATAATAATCGATCGTAAACGTGGTCAGAAGTAACCGGGAACAGTTCAAAGGTCAAAGCCATTTTTAAGACTAAAGTCGAACGAAATGATTTCGTAATGACCCACAAAAATAGTTCCAAGTAAATCTGTAAGCTTTTACTATTAAATAAATAGTCTGTAATTAAAAAAAAGACTATTCCAAAATGCATGAAGTGTAAGAAATAAAAAAGTAGGAAAAAATGGGGGGAAAGTAAAATGTAAAAAAAAGTACACATTTCTAAGATTTAGCTTGAAAATAAGTCATTTAAGTATTAAAAAAACAAGGCCAAAAATGAAAGTATAGAAAAAAGAAATAATCGAATGTAGAAAAAGGTGGTAAAAAAGGAAAATAGAAAGTAAAAAAAATTGAATACAAATTGCACTCTTCTTCCATGCCTGACAGACCTACAACTAACCTCTGAATGGTGGATGAGGTTTGAGTGGAAAATACACAGCTAAGAACCTAACCCTGAAGCAGCGCATTTCTCGCCAAGTCCCCAAGAAGTCTCCTCCATATTATGGTCGAGCGAGGCCATACCATTTCATTTACCAATTTGTATCAAGGAATCGAACACCTGCACATATACCGTTACTATCGACTTCCCTCGATGGAGGGGGGAGGGGGGGGGCTTGTCTATAATTGCTATAAAAGAGGTTTAGGATAGCGACTACTCCTCCATTCCACCAGAAGGGGGGGGAATTAGAGAGGGAAGTTGGGACCATTAGTGTAGGTGTGTGTGTGAGTGTATGTACTTGGGAACCGTCTTTGAAACGAAAGGCTACCGTTTGAACCGACGTTAGCTTCCGTAGGGCCGCGTCGAGAAGTCGGATGCTCTTGTCCTCTTCTTCGTATTATTTCTCCTCCTTTTCTTCCCTTCACCAGCCTTCATCGAGGCCAGTTAAGGTGGGAAAACACTCCCGCGCGCACTAGCTGAGCCAGAAGCCGCGTTCTGGGGCTCACGCACTTGCAGCCGCAACACTTCTGAAAAAAACACAAAAATTTCCCTAATCGATACAGGCAATTTAGCGAAATCCAACACAATCCTGTCCAATTGACTGAAGCAGTCGTGCGAGGGAAACAAAGTTTCCTCTCACCAATTTATGAGTCAAGAAACAAACAAAATAAAGAAAGATACAAAGGTAACTTACAGTTAATTGACAAGAAAAAAGATAATTTGAAAAGGTGATCGATGATAGAGAGTCAACAACCGCACGGGGCGAAGGCATGATCGAATCTGTTGTGATCGTTACAAATTTACAAATTAGGTTAAAGTGGTGAAATTGTGTGGTAGGTATATAAAGGTGTGAATAAGTTTTCTAGTTTGCCCTGGTGTTAGGGCATCACTAGCATTCTTCATGTTGTGTATTTAAAAAAAATTTTATTTCCTCCGTCATAATATTTGTATTTCTTTTTAGGTATTTCCGCCTTCGAAGCATTCAAGCCTTTCAAGGTTGACTTTCTTGCTGAATGATTCTCAGTGTTGATTGCTTTGTAGCCTCTTAATATGGGCATTTAGCCTCTTTTCTTAGTTTGAATTTTGTTGACTTTTAGTTAATTTATTAACAGTTGGGTATTGGGAGTTGGGCACTTCGCCTCTTTTTATTCTTGACTTTTGATTATTATTAGTTTTGGGCACTTCGCCTCTTTTATATTTAAATTTAGTTTTATTTTATTAATTAATTACTATATTTATTTATATTTGGGGGGGGGGGGGACTTTTAACGTGGGCACTACGCCTCTTTTTTCAATATGTTTCTTAAAATTTGTCAACTTGGTTGTCCAATCATCAAACTTTTTAGTCTTGGTATCTTAGGGTCACATAATTTAAGAGAAGTGGACTAGTACTACGTAAATATAGGTAGTACCACTTCTCTCGCGCAGGTTCTACTGCTTGGGAACAAAGCAGTTCTACCTATAGCGCGTCTCCGGTTTGCACGAATGGTTAAGTTTAGGTTCAAATTCGGGAGTATAGTTAGATCTATCTTGTCCCATGTCTTTCTCCCTAGCCTTTGGATCTCCGTATTGATCGGCTTTAGACCGATTCTCTGGTGAAGAGTCGATTGCCGAGTACGGTCAATCCTTCGCGTGCCTGTAATCAGCAGCGTGGCTTTATTCTGCACTCTCTGCATCATTCTGAGAGAGGTACAGCTTGCCATCTGCGTGATCACGGCCGGGTACATCAGGACTATGCGTACCAGGGCCATATACAGCTTCTTGCTGTTAGGCACGCTGAGGCCTCTGAAGCGGTAAAGTTTCTTCAGCTCTCGTTTGGCTAGGGAGACTCTGGTATTTATGTGGGTCTTATATCCAGATTTAAAGAGTCGTAAGCCCAGGACATTACCCTCATTGGAGTACGGATAGTGTTCATTATTGACGACAACGTCATCAGTTTTTCGGCAGTTCATTGGAACGATCGTGAACTTCTGGCGGTTGGTCTTTATTTTCCACTTTCTTTCATATCTATTGATATTTTCTATTTCGACAGCTGTCGCCCTCGCCTGGCTTCCAGCGTTCCTGAATGGACTCAGGACGATTTGGGTGATGTCGTCTGCATATTGCAGATACATCGAATCGTACCTCACTGGAGCAGGCAGGTCTATTGTGTACACGAGGTACAGCAGAGGGCTGAGACAGCTGCCTTGTGGAACTCCCGCTTCTAGTTCGAATTCGGGTCCTTTGCAGCCCTCGATTGAAATTTGGGCTCTCCTATCGGAGATGTAATTGCAAAGGATCCTTTCCAGGAGTGGGTTAAGCTGGAGGTTGAGGATCTTGTACTGTAATCCTCTCAGCCAAACCTTATCGAAGGCCTTCTTAACATCACGCAGCACCACGTCTACGTACCGCCTCTCAGCTTTACTGCAAGCGAGTTTCTCCGCAAGAAGGGCGAGGGCTGTTTCCGTTCCTCGATCCTTGCGGAACCCGTGCTGCTGAGGGTTGTGGGCTCCCAGCTCGGCTAGTTGTTGTTGAAGCCTGTCAGCTAGGAGTCTCTCGTAGACTTTTGCAATGAACTCCAGCAGGGCGATTGGCCTGTAGTTTACCAGTTGATCAGGGGGTTTACCTCCCTTGGGTATGAAGATCATCTTCGCAATCTTGAGACCTTCCGGGAAGTAGCCCGTGTTCAGGGAAGCGTTGAAGATATTAACGATTCCCTGAATGATCTGCTGTGGGGCGTTAACCAAGTTGTTTCTGGTAATACCCGTCCAGCCTGGTGCCTTTTGTCGAAAGGCTTTTACAGTGGCCTTGACGTCCTCTGATGTTATGGGACGTCCGTGACCCGCCATCTCCCTGCCTTCGTTGACTTGCTGTAGTGGGTGTGTGCGATGCGTTTCCTGATTAAGTTGTTCAATCAGTTGGCCTTCGAATTCCTGGTCGAACTCAACGTTTTCCTCGGGTGTAATCCTGAAAACGTTTTTCCAGAAGTTCCTGAACATATCCTCGAGAACCACCGGGTTCTCAATGTAGTCTCCGTTCTCCATTATCCGAGTCTTGGGTCTTGGTGTAAGTCCCTTTAAGTTCCTGACTTGGCGCCAGAACTTGGCCGGGCTAAGTTCGCTGTCGACTTTGGCTATCAAGTTGTTCCATATTTCCCCCTGTTGGAGGTTGATAGCCTCTCTAAGCTCTGAAAGAAATAGAGGCGATGATCAGAAGAATGAAAGGAATGCAGCACAATTACAACAAAATGTAATTGGACGATGCCAACGGTGAAAGAAAATCAAGAAGAAATTGGAGTAATTCTCAGAAGACGAAACAAATCTTCAGAATTAGCGATGAAGAAAACGAGTGATAGAAGAAATTAATGAAAAAAGGCGTGTACCGAACCACCAAGTAAATGGGAGGGGGGGCAAGGTACATGAAGGTAAGGATGACGCCATATTGTCTAGCTGCTAACGATCGCAACAAATGGTTACAAGAAACACGGAACAGAAAGAATAAAGAAAGAGAAGGGTAGAATGAATGAAATTAAGAAACTTCAATTCGAAAAAGGAAACGAAAATACCAAGTTATGAAACAGCCTCCATTATTGTACCGTAGAATTGCAATGGCCACAATATCCAGATGCAACTTGATTAATTGCAACGCGTACGGAACAAAGCAATTGTTATTAATCGCCAATACCAGACGAGCAGAACGACAGAAACACAAAGATCTACACAAAGCAAAAATAGAACCATCAAATAAAAGAATTGAGAAATAGGGCGAAGAAAATTCTAGAAAAATCACAGGAAGAAAGAGGAGAGGCACTCAAGAACCAAATAGCAGGAGCAACAGCAGGACGGAGGCCACACCTGCTGTTTCCGATTGTTACAAAGAAAGCGGACGAGAGAGGCGCGGAGGGTATTTACGTAGAAAACACGATTAGGAATACCCGAATGAGACATTAAACCCCCCGAAAAACGACAAAACTCACCGAATCTTTAGCCATAACCGAGTTAAGTGAATGAACCTGATTGGGCAAATAGGGGTAAAATAAAGTCGAAAAAGATTGACTGAAGAAAAGGAACATACATAAAACTAATAGGAAACATTAAGATAAAACAAAGATACAAGAATGTGAAAGCAAAACAAAGGAAAAAAACTGACGTAATTTGAGAGAATACTGGTAACCAGTAAATAGAGAAAAAGCTAAGAACGGTTTGAAGGACGAAGACGAAACCTTTTTTGCTACTACTCATTTCGAACTTATATCTACACATAGCTTAAGTTCCAGAGATTAGCGTGACTGACCTCCACGCAGACTTGCAACTCTCTGCAAACCGCATTCCTCCTTACATTTCCCTCTAATACTTGTAACGCTCTTTATTCCTCGGTCCAAGTATTAACACAAGGGCAAGGGGCAGCAAATAACACGATGAAATAAGGTAAAATACACACTAAAACACCATGTTCCGTATCTTTTAAACTGTAGGTCCTTCCACCACCAAGATCAACTGTTATGTCTTTGACTTTACTTCCTTCAGTGTTATCCTTGACCTCTCCTCCTCTCCTTATATCTTATCCCCTCAGGAGCTCTTTCATCGAAGCCTACTAAGGCCCCAAGGGGAGGGAGTATTGGAAGACACATGGGCAGACCGCGGCCTCACCCTGCTTCCTTCTAGGAGGAGCAGGACAGGGTATGAGGGAGGGGCAGTCCAAACTTAAACGAAGGTGAATTCTTATAAATATCTCCATTTGAGAAAAGGAGGCAAATGCTAATTAAGGCGCGCAAACTTCTACTTCTATGACGGGAAATAGATTGGCAGCTATCTTGTCATTGATATCTTGTTTTGAAACACAAAAGAATTGCGGATTTAGGTAGTTTTGTTTATTTTCTATTTTTTCAGTGGAGGGGAACCAAGCAAGAAGCCTATTCTTTTGACACGGCGTTGCATTGGCTCTGTCTAACATGTCTAATCTCTTTGATGGTTGAGGAATAACTGTGGTTGCGTCCTTCCGTGAATTTTATGGTCGTTTCGAAACTACCATTGATTTTTGTCAAAAGTACGGCTGTTAGCCATTCCATTAATTTAAACGTTTACTCATTTTGACATTGAATTTGCACGTGTTTGGTCGTACTATTAAATATTATATAGAAAATGGGTACAAATTAAATCTATCCACTCATAATATTTCAGGCTATAATACTATTTACTTGATAGTTTAATCAAAGTCCACGGTAGGTAGTTAGTCTGAGAGCAGAGCAGATGTATAGTAACAACTACATTAGTCAAAGGTTAGAGATTGACCAGTATAGAGTTGCAACTTCAACGACAATCTAGTGACCTTTAACTAGGATATTACACCCCCCCTCCACCTAAGAATATTATATATAAACAAACAATATACCACCTCCCATATTCCCCCCTCCACAAAAAGTTTGAGGGGTAAAGCTTGTCTACAGGCTTTATAATAGGAATGGAATTTTGGGGAGCAGATGAAAGTGAACTCTGGCCACCAGGTTTAAATCACTTCACCTCTACAAGAAGCAGCATGGCCTAGCATCCTCACCCATACACCTATCTAGTCTATTATTAAAACTACCTACCCTACCAAGCTATTAGCACGGTTCAGGGTGTATAGGCCTATCTGAATTGTCTTTTGCTCTCCATTCAGCGCTCAAAGTATTATCTTTCAAGTTATTAGCATTTCAAAGTAGTATTTTTCAATACATAAAGCTACTATTTGCCGCTACTTTGACGTCATAGGCCAAGTAATTGACACAAATCGATTTTAGCATCGAAACGACCAAAATATTAACGCCAGTAGTTATTTTACAACCACCGCAAAGAGCAATCAATCATTTTGGAATTAAACTTATGGCACGCCGTACCACTAGAATAGTGCCACGGCGTGCCACTATAATAGGCTTCTTCATTTGTTCGTTTCACAGAAAAAAAGAGGACAGCGCTGAGAGGCAAGGGCCTCAGTATCCTCTTCCCTCGCACAGATTGCTGCATATCCAGTGGGGAGGTCAAGGAGCCCCACGAGCGCAAGGTTCAATTCTCCGGATATTTTCTAAAAGACTTTACTCCTTTCCGGCTTTTGGCGGCCAGGTAAAGTCCTTAGGGCAATGCCCGGGGTCTCCATTTCACACAAGGGAGGAACTGTGGAGGGAGTTTGGAAACGCGTTGGTGTGGGTGTGTGTTTGTTCGTTCGTCACTACGTTACCTTCCGTAGGACCGCACGGAGCAATCGGATGCTCTTCGTTTTATTTCTCCTCCTTTTCATCCCTTCACCAGCCTTCATCGAGGCCAGTTAAGGTGGAACAACACCCCCTAACACACTGACTGAGCCTAGAGCTGTGTTCTAGGGTTCACACAATTACAGCGTCAACATTTGCGAAAAACGCAAGAATTTCCCGAATCGAGGCAGGCAATTTAGCGAAATCCGAACCCAATCCGGTCCAATTGACTGAAGCAGTCGTGCAAGAGAAACAAAGTTTCCTCTCGCCAATTTATGAGTCAAAGAAACAAACAAAACAAAGAAAGAGACAAAGTTAACTTACAGTTAATTGAGAAGAGAAAAGACAAATTGAAAAGGTGGTCACTTCAGAGAGAGTCAGCACCGAAACCACCGCACGGGGCGAAAACCTCACCGAATCTGTTGTGCTGATTATGATGATGAGAGAAGAAGGGAAATAGTTAGATTAATAGCATAAGAGGTTTTTTTTATAAAGGGGGTGAGGGGGTAAGTGTAGTTGTGTGTGGGAGTGTTAATTGCCAGGATACTGGCTGTTCATTTTCTTGTGGATGTTCTTTCTTCTATTTATTTTGAATTTATTGCGTATCGTTTTCTTCTAATTCCTTCTATTTTTCCTTTTGATTTGCCGTTGTGTTTTGGGTTTTTGAGTGTTTAGATTTCAGGTAACGTTACTTCTAATTCTTGTCGTTTATAGTTTTTTTTTTTTATATATGTATACATTAATATTGTTTATTCATTGGTTTACTTCTAATTCTTGCTTAGGGTTTTCTTGATGTCGTGGTTATTTTTACTTTTTTCATTCATTCATTCCTTTGTATTGGGTTATGTTTGGTTGTCTTTGGTTTATTTTATTGCTGCGTTTGTGCCACAGCTTTTGTTCTCTATGATTATTGGGTCTTCCTCCTTCCGAAGGTGAAGCCTACTACTGCTCGGTAGGCTTGTCGGTCCTAGTTTTGGTGTTCTAAAATGAATGTTCTTTTCGTTTCTGCATCTCTCTCTTCTATTTTTGGCCAAATTTCTTTCACACATTTTTCTATTATTTTATTTATAGGTTCTAAACCAGCAGTGTTGATTTTCTGGTTTAGTCTTTTTCTTTCTCTTCGTCTGCTGTTCGTAATTATGTAGGCAGCTTTATTTTGTATTCTTTGGAGCTTTTTCTTGTTGGATTTCTTTACTGTGTGTATAGGGATCGGGGGATAGACTATCACAGACTCTACAAATGCCTTATATATTGTCTTCTTTCTTTTTTGGCCCAAGTTTTATAGGGTCCCATTTTTAGGGTCCCAGGCTTATTAGTCCTATATTGGCTTTGGCAATTCTTCCTTTTACGTGTGCGTGGCAGCCTCTTTTTCCCATCTGGCTTGCTATTTGGGGTTTATGGCGCGTCTGGAGATTACCTGACTGATTTCATCGGCCTACTGGATTTTCATGCAGCCTGGCGTTAATGTGAGAGGTAGGTTTGCCGTATAAATGAAGTATAAGGTCGAGATAATGCACCCCCTTTGTGGGACCCTAGTTTGTAGTTGGAATGTAGGCTTTTCGTGGTCTTCGATGTTGAGATATGCCGCGCTATTTGTAATATAATCAGCCAACATTCTCTCCATCCGGATATCGAGATCAAGTTGAAGGAACTGATGTTTTCATCCTTCAACCCATACCTTGTCGAAGGCCTTCTCGACATCCCGGAGTACCACGTCCACATAGCCTTTTGCAGATTGGACTTGTGCAATTTTCTCCGTTATTATTGCAAGTGCCATGGTCGAGTCTCTGTTCTTTCTGAAGCCGTACTGGTGTTCATTGAATTTTCCGGCTTTTTTTAGGTATTCTGCTATTCTTCTGTTTAATATTTTCTCAAAAACCTTTCCTAGGAAATTCAGGAGCGATATTGGTCTATAGCTTCCGACCAGGTTAGACGGTTTGCCTGGTTTTGGTAGGAAGATCATTTTCGCTCCCTTAAAAACTTCCGAGAAAGCTCCGATATTCAGAAATGCATTAAATATATCTGTTATGTTTCTTAGTCTATTTTCTGGTACTTTTTCATAGTTACGTTTGGTTATCCCAGTCTTTCCGGGAGCTCTTTGTTTAAAGGAGCCGATGGTACTTTTTAACTCTTCCAGTGTAACCGTCGCTCCTACTCCCGCGTGTTCGTTCGTGCGTACGACTCTTCTTACCGGCGTTAGCCTATCTCTGTTCACCCTTATGCTTTTGTTTACTGTTTCTTCTGTTTCTCTATCCTCTTTCATTGTCTCTTTCCTCTATGGTGTAAATTTTCTTCCAATGCTCTCTAAATTTTTCTTCTATTTCTGCGATGCTTCTTAGATATTCATTTTGCTCCTTTGTTATCTTTATCGGTTTTCTTAGTGGTCGTCCTCTTTTTATTTTAATCATCCTCCAAACCTCGCTTGGGTTTTCGAAGTTTTCTAATTTCCTTGAAAATTCCTTCCATTTTTCTTCTTGTTGCTCTTCTATAAGGAAAGTCATTTCTCTTTTCATCCTTTTTAATTCTTTGTTCCCTCGTCTGTTTGTTCCGTGGCCTATTATTTCTGTTTTATGTCCGGTCTTTTGGATGATCTTGCGGTGGCGCAGGTCGGAAAATCAAGGCCTACTCTCTTAAGTATATTTATTTCCATTAGTAGTTCCAGATTTAGTCTCGCGTTATTTTTCGTTTGGTACCCCGATTCTGGTATTCTGGCATTCAAGTCCCCCAGCAGTATGGTCGGATTATTCTTATTGAATAACTCCATTACCGAGTGGACCGGAATATACGAGCGCCGGGCCGGCTGGTAGGCCCGTACTACCGGGAGTGGAGTGTACTCCGTTTCTAGGGTTACGGCAACATAGGCCTCGTCCACCTCCCGTTCTTGCATATGCTGAAGAACCTTTTTGACTGCGAAGGATGTACCATCGTATCTTTCTCCGGTGGGTTTTTCTTTATTATGTGGTAGTTGAAAATTTTCATAGTTTCTTCGTCTTTTATTCCGTCTTTGGAGATGGTGATAAAGTCAGGGTTTATTTGTCTAAATATATTTCCTTGTTGTGTTAATTTTTCTTCCGACTGTGCTTGTCGCTTGGATTGCTCTCTTACATACTTGTTGTGCGGTAAAGTCAAATTGGGGGGAAATTTGATCTAAATTTTCAATTCGAATGAGATGTTTTGTTTTGGTAGACCGCATTTCTGTGTGTGACCGGAAATATTATCAGTGGTGATACGTTCGAAAGTGACTATTTTCTCCTTGACTGGCCTCATTGAAGGCTAGTTGAGGAAAAGAATGTGAGCTCTTCTTCGCTGTTTCAAGGTAAAGTGCTGGCATTGTTCATTGTACAGTTTGTTCCACCTTCCCCACATAATATTTTCCTTTTTCATAACGGATCCCTAAACACACCCCCACACACCAATATACACGCCCAGAAACTCGGTACTCACGATTCCGTTCCTAATTACACACTTGGGTGATATGAAGAAGTGATGAAGGAGACCAGGCGCATAGCCCTGAGAACCTTACCTGACCGGCCCAAACCGGACAGGTGTAAGGTTTTTGAAAAGATTTACGCTGAACTAAATATTGCTCTCGTACGCCTCATCGACATCCACAATGGATATTCGGCTATCTGTGCAAGGGAGGTGGACACTGAAGTCCTCACTTCCCCGCGTGCCATTGAAGCCCTACTCAAAATCAACCTCAAGCCACAAACACTACCTCAAATACGCTCATAGGAGCATTATCTTGCGCCGTCTCCACCCCTGGGTCGGAGAACACTAAAGGCGAGATAACGGAGGAGATTCTTCGGAATCACTCGTGGGCGAAAGTAGCCGAAGTGGTAAAATTCAAAAGCTACACCCACGTTTTTAAAGTAGTCTTCACAGGAACAACTATGGCGATCAAAGCAAAAGAAACTGGCCTCCTCCTTTTAATGTTCGTGTCTGCCCCGAGCAGATTGAACGGGAAGAATTCGTTGACCTGCAAATGTGCTGGCGTGATTGCAACAATAAAATCCAGAAATGCCTTAATTGTGGTGGCCCACATAAGACTATGGCTATGGTGTGTCCTGTCAAAAAGGAACAAATCAAAGCAGTAAAAGAAAAGAGCAAAAAAGAGGAAGAGAGGAAAGTTAACGCCACTTACGAGAAGGTTGCCAAGGCTGCGGTCGCAGAAAGTAGTGTGGCCTCAAAGCCTAATATACTGCAAATCGAGAACGAAAAATGAACCAAAATAATGTGTTGCATTTACTAAGTACACATTGCAAACCTAACCCGGCCTGATACCTTCGCGAAGGAGTTAAACACCATGCTCGTTAAAAACGGCATGGAGGAAATGTGGTTTCCTCCAAACCCTCCGTCGAATGAAGTCCTTAGAATAAATCTCCAACCGCAGAACGAGAAGGGCAGTCAAACAGCCCAGGGTTCGAGTAAGGCCCTTGAACGGGATCCTCGATTCAGGCTATGATTGCCCGGCAGAATGCTCCAAACAAACACACGAACACACACAACAGAGAAAACTCAAACAGTTTCACAAGTCGAGCGGAAGGAAGCCCAGACTGTAAGGCCCAAGAAGGTTGAGCCTACGCCTCGCCCTCAAAAGGCCTCGCAGCCACGTCGACCGAGTAGGTCCTCGTCATCGAAAACTCAGGAACCCAGGTACATGTACTACGCGAGGATGATTAACCTCAGGGTATATGCTGCCGAAGGGAACCAGTTTCCGGACGATGCGGGCACAGATTATATTGCTGATGGCCTAATGGCCGGACAGTACAAATGGGACTACACGGCCGCCATATCAGAAAATCTAGTTAAACAGGTTCTTTTCCGAGGACTCATCAAATTCTCAACAGACACTTACATTAGTCTCTCGGCAAGGGGAGAACCCCACTAGGTTCCACTCTAGGAACTAACTTTAAGAGATACTAAAACACGCCTGTACTAAATACAACTACGCTGACACCAACCCATATTGACATAACGAACCACAAAATAACAACCCGAATTACGACAAAAAACAACTACTAAATTTGACTTATGGTAGTGACGGGCTCACACCCAACCAGTACCAAGGTTTAAATGCCAACCAACATTGACATCAAAAACCCTAATTATACATTTATACAATGCCAGTGATACCCTATGACCAGGGATCTTAACAACTAACTTACTATGCTACTCTAAACGCTCTACCTATTTTTTCTAGAAATATCCTTCCACCAGGGAACAAAAATCTTTCAAACTCATAATAAACTTATCTTTACTATCATTTTCCAAACCCTTTCATCACTATACCTCTCACTTTTCTCCTACTAATCTATACTTTTCTGTCTTAATTTGTCCAATTTGTTTTTCCATCCATCGCTGTTAAGGTGCAGTATTTTTAGTTTTGTTGTCCATATTTTCTTGTTTCTTTCGTGCCTATTTACTCTTTGTCTTTTCCCACCTCCCGTTTAAAATTCGCTCCAAAGTCTCCTTCTTGATTATTTTAACATCGTGAGGGTATTTTCTAATTCGGATTTCTACGATCAATTTTTGGATTACTTTTTCTTCGTGTTTTGTCACGTAATTCCATTTGCAGGAGCCTCTTTCTATTCCTTTCTTTATTTCTTTCTGTTTGGTCTCTTTTGGAAGGGGGTAGGCCTCGTGTACAGAGATTTTGAGTTTAAAATCTTTGGCCTCGTAACGGCAGCCTTCCTCATTTTCGTTTTCCGTGTTTGTCTCTGTGTCAGATTAGGTACCAGTTTCGGTTTTTGTTATTGTTTTTCTTTGTTTTCTTGAGGCTTTTCTTCTTTCTTTGCTCTGTATCTGTTTTGTCTGTTTCTTTTCTTTCCTCAATGTATTCTTGTTTCTTTGTCTTCCATTGTGGCCCCGATCTCCAACATATCCTAAACCTGGAGAGTTTTGCCCGCTGTAATCCCGTAGACGAGGACTGATGGAGGGTCAAGAAGAAGAATTAATGTTTTTGAAAAGGTCTCTGGTTGGGCAATATTCTGTACGTGTGCGTACATTATGCAGGCGAGTATGTGTAGGTCTGTTCCTTCATTTACAGTGATGTTTATTTGGGGTTCTGGAGCCTATTTGATTTCTTTGAATAATGTCTCTTCTTTTGGGGAAGTTAATAGCCATAGTCCTATGTGGACCTTGGTAGTTTATACACCTCTTTGTGTCCCTGTACATTCTCGGAATGTATGTCCATTAGTTCCGCTCTCGGAACATATTCTTTTGTTCTTGCGGGGGCAGTTTTTTGTTACATGTTCTTCAATGGCGTAGCATTGGAAGCATGTCTGGACGTTGATGAATTTCTCTTTTTCGTTATCCTCCGGCAGGATCGTCATGCCAAAGACAAGAATTCCATCGTTGGTTGGTTTGTTTGCCATCTCTGCCGTGACACAGATGACTTTGAACACATGGGTATAGGTTCCGAATCTTATGATCTATGTGATTCTTATGTGTTGGTTTTCCTTTTATATCTCTTCCTCCAGTTCCTCCTTTTTATGTGATCCCACGTAGAGGTGTACCTTTCGACAGATGAAGGAGCGGTTGGCCAGAAGTTGTCTAAGTAGTTTGGGGGCCTTTAGTCCGCCCGGTGCCACCATGCGTTCGACATCGGCCTACTTGTGGAATGGAGCGATGTATCCATTGGGCACTTCGATCAACTTGGTGAAGAGAGTCCTGATCAGTATTCCTCGATGTGGTTTTTGGCTTCCGTGTTCTGTCCTCAGAGGGAGTCTTCTATACTCCAAATTATCTCCCATTTCGGTTTTGTGTTTTCCTGCCCCCAATTCCCCATCCCGAACGGAGCCACATATCCGTCAATCGGAAGTCACCCCCTCTCCTCCTCTTACCTCCCTACCATAAAAACCAAACAAAAAGAGTAATAATTAAATAGATGCACAAAAAAGGAAGTGAATAATATTAAGGAAAGATCCAATCGTCGAAGGCGGATTTCTTCGATATTTGAGCCCATTTTTATTCGCTTAATTCAGCGATATTTTTTGAGAGAGAAAAAGAGGGACCAAAATTGAGAACTAAAAGTACTCCCCAAATGAAATATATTGAAAGCAAACTCGCATCACCCCTTAACCATTCGAGGAAGCAACCTTAGTGTATGTTGTGGTTGATGGTTGGCTCTTTTTATCTTGAGAGATTCGTCCGTGTTGTGTGGATGCTTCGCTTGAAACAGGACTACGAACCACTGCTTCCTCACACTCCTTCTTTTCACTTCCATGACCTTTGAGGGAACCACCTTTTGGTTGTCCATGGTACCACATATCAATCTCTCTCAAACTAGTAGACTCCTTAATATTTGGGGACTATTGGCCTCTGTCCGTTCCAGACCGGAAAGTCCCAATTGTCCCCATCGGAGAAATAGCTCTAACAGTTTCTGATCCTTGCCCTCCCTCCCTCCCCTTCCCGGCTTGTCCTTGATCGATTGAAAGGGGTGCCGGCAGAGGGTCTCTTGTGAGGTTTTGAAAGAGGTTCTGTGACAACCAAGAGTCCCGGTGAGATAGTCTAACCCACAGGGGAATAACCTCTCTAGCCTGTCACACTTGGTACCCGAAGGAGCTGCACGGCCCCCCGGTCTGATTGCAAATAACATAATTTCACGGATGACAAAAGCTTAAAGGGCCTATCAAAGGTCATCCGCATCTGTCAAACCCCACCCACAAAATGCATCCATAGGATTGTGTCAGATCATGCATCTACCATTCGAACCATCCACAGAAATGCATCAAAAACAAAAAGCATCATCATAGAGACTCATCAAAATCAAAAGCAATCGTAAAATAGAATAATAAAAAACTGCATCCACAGGAATGGGTCCAGAATACCCCCCAAAATTAACCCTCCTTCCTCATATAATCATCTAATCTGCGTTTGAAAACATTCAAGTTTGGACAGTCTACCGTCTCAGATGGCAAACTATTCTAGTAATCTACCACTCTATTTTTAAGTGGTGACCCCTTCTGCCGTCTTAAGGCAAAAAGCATTAACTGCAAAAATGCGATTTTTGAGATTTTGGTACCGTTGGATTCGTCTCGACAAGACGCATCTAACTAGAAGGTTGCCAGTTATGCTATTTAATTCATTAAAATCTTAAGAGAGCTCAAAAAGCATTATCTCCACCTAAAATAAAAGGATTTTTCAGGCAGAAAGCATTAAGTACAAAATTTTTAGCTAGATAATGCGTTTTGCCTGCAAATGTCAATGTGAATTCCCATAGCAAGTTGCAGACAAAATGCATTAAGTAGATTATACAATATGATTCGCATTGAGAACTCAGCCTGAGCTGCAATTCCGTCATGTTTCTGCAGGTTCTGATCTGTTTGAACAAAGCAAAACATGATTAATTTCAGGTACCTATATCTCGATCATAATTTGAAAGAGGGATTTCATTTCACTTCTGTCCTTCTAATTGAAAGGTCTGAATAAATTGTTTCGTAATGTTTACCAGGGCACAAGCCGTTTTTAGGGAATTGAGGAAAAGGTGAGTAACTTCTTTTAACTGATGATATTATGTTTAAATTCTATAGCTAATGTTAATGTTGAATGTCAACCTAACTTTTTTGTTTGTTTTTAAATATACAGGGTGGGCCAAAAAAAGGGGCCATTATTAAAAGACTGACTAAAACTTTATTTTTCTATACCTATTTTTAAACTAAACATTATCTACGGTTTAGTTTTAAAAATATAAAAATAAATTTTAAGTAAATTTTTTAATAATACCCCTTTTTTTTGGCCCACCCTGTATTTTTCAAGAATGAAAGAAATAAAAATTGTACAGCTGTTTAACAAAAGACAGTGCTTTTCCGAAAAATCATTTCCTTTGTTTGAGCACAACATGATTCTTTGTACAATTTCTCTTAAATTAGTGAGGTTAATATACTAAAATTTATGTGAAATAGAGTTTTGGATGTCTTTCTGTGCATGTAAAAGTTATATATAGATCAAGTTTTTGGTTCATAACTTTTTAACCATTGGTCATACGGACTTGGAAATAGTTTTAAGCACCCCGCAGCCCCAAATTACATAAGATGATATATATTTTTTTTTCCCCAATACGCCCCCATTTAGGCTCTGCAGAGTGTGACACACACACACAGATAAGATCAGACTTATATCATAGTATATACATATATAATATATATAGCTCAATTTTCTATATCGTTTTCTATATAATTAATAAGCTAATAAAAAAATTTTATCCTTTACAGTGGAGTAATTCCAAATGAAGATGATGCTGAATCAAATAGGAGTATAGATGAAAATGAACATCAAGAAGTTTCTCAGAACATTCAAATTCCCCTTGAACAAAATCATCAAGAACCCTCTCAGAATAATCAACTTCTTCTCCTGGAACAAAGCCCTCAAGAACCCTCTCAGAATATTCAACTTCTTCCCCCTGAACAAAATAGTCAAGAAACTGCAGCAGCTGATGAAAGAAAAAAATCAAAGAGATTACGAACAGCTAAAGCTCAATTAGAAGCTCAAAGAGAAAAACATCCATTGCTTCCTCCCTGCAAAGATTCGTGTAAGTAACAATGTACTAAATCCACTTCTCCTGAATTGCGGAATACCATACATAGTGAGTTTTGGAAAATGGACAAATCTGTTCAAAAGCAGTGGCTTTTAGGAAGAATAAAGAAAAACCCCACAACTGAGCGCAGACGCTCCAATTCCTCATGCTTTACAAAGTCATGCACCTTCGTATACACTTTCTTAAATGAGTCAGGGTCAGAATTCAAAGTGTGTCAGACAATGTTTTTACACACAATAGGCTTTTCAAGTAATCGCATTATTTTGGATGTGTTTAAAAAAGCTTCTACTAGTTTAGGTGGATCTAATTCTTTAAGTGATTTTGAGTTTTTTGATATGAGGGGAAAACATGAACCTAGCAACAAGAAAAATGAAGAAATCATTATTTATCACATAGAAAAGATGAATCCCCAAATTTCGCATTATAGGAGGGAGCACGCTCCAAATAGAAGATATTTATCCCCTGAATTAACAGTGAAGGATTTATATAAAACCTTTATTGAAGAGAACCCTGATTTTTGCTCCTACGCTACATACTCAAGAGTGTTTAACAAACTAAATATTGGATTTGGAACTGACTCTACTGATCTTTGCGACACCTGTTTATATTTTAAAAATTATTCAGGTATATTAGATGAATTACTGAAAGCAAAATGGACTATGCATAATGAACTTGCAAAAGATGCACGAAGAGCATATGATTACGATTGCTCTCAAAAATGGGATTCTACAACCCAAGTTTTTGCTGTTGATATGCAAAAGATACTTCTTTTACCTATTATGAAAGGTTTAAAAACTTGTGTATTTACTCCACGCCTGATAATTTTTAATGAGACATTTGCATGTATCGGCCAAAAAGAAAAATCAACTTATAATCATTATGCAGTCCTCTGGACAGAATCAATTGCTGGCCGAAACAAGGAACATGTGGCCAATGCTTATTTAGACTTAATAAGAACAGAAAGAGATGCTGCTAATTTCATTTTTTGGGCTGACAATTGCGCCGCCCAAAATAAGAATTGGGCACTTTACAGCGCAATGATAATCCTTGTTAACACCAGTGAACAAGTCAATAGCATCACCTTTAAGTATCTAGTGCCTGGGCACACCTTCATGGCCGCCGATTGCATCCACGGCCACATAGAAAAAAAATATTAGGAAAAGGGATAATATCTATGACTATCAAGATTTGAAATCAGTTATTGATGCATCCGTTAAAAATTTGAAAGTATTAGATATTAATTTTAGTGCCTGTTTTAACGATATTCCGGATATTTCGGTCAAGAGAAAAACTCGGCTTCGTGAAGGGATAAAAGAAACAAACCTTCCATTGTTAGCAGAGATTGTGGAAGCAAAATTTGAAAAGGGTAGCCGTATCTTAAAATATAAAACCAACTACAAGGAAGACTTTAAAGTTGCAGACTTTGTTCATGCTAGTTTAAATTTCACAAAAAAATTATTGGAAAAACCTATGTCAGATTGCCCAAGAGGCTTATCTTCAAAAAAGAAAGAAAATATTTTAGACAAGCTTGTAAGTTTAATGCCTGAAAACAGGAAAAAATTTTGGATCAATTTACCAGAAAGCAAGAACAGCCCAGATCTTCTTGGAAGCGTATAAACCCCAGTTTTATTTTTCTTTTGATTGCAGACATTACATATGCAGCAATGAG
This sequence comes from Ceratothoa steindachneri, assembly GCA_963969495.1. Lineage (NCBI taxonomy): Eukaryota > Metazoa > Arthropoda > Malacostraca > Isopoda > Cymothoidae > Ceratothoa > Ceratothoa steindachneri. The sequence continues at coordinate 99,541,725 of OZ018333.1, read as the reverse complement.
GTTTCAATAATTGCAAGATTTTGTTTGTTGGAAAAAAAAATAAATTGATATTCTTACGTATAGGTAGGTAGCTCTATTCATATACCTAGGTATACTTTTGAACTATTTTTGCTCTATTATCCAGTTATAAGATTTGCCATAATTTTCATTATTTTTGCAAATATTTCTTTTTCATTATCGTGTTGTCTTTTGTTTGCTGCAATTAGGTATGTAGGAAAAGTAAAGTTTTACCAAAGATTTTTTTTATTTTTAGGTTTCCTGCATTAACTAAGGAAAAAATATTTTCAATTACCTACCTAGTTATGTTGTCTACAATGTTTTCTTTCTGTTTTCTGTAATAATATTGCTTTACAATGTATCTTTTTTATTTTCCTTTCCAAACTTTTCTGGTAAAAGTTAAAATGATAAAATATGTATTTACCAATAGAGTCTAATGATATAATAGGTACCTATCAATTATTTAGATATAGGTATACCTATACCATTTTTCCACAAAAATCATTTTATTATAAGATGACCCAATTATTATAACTGTTTTCAGGTAAAAAGCATTAAGTCAAAATTTACTGGACAAATTTGAATATATTGAAGTTATTAACTGATTAAACCAAATTATATTGCAAGATTCATATAGATGAATGCTTACAATTACCAAAAAAAAAAAAAATTACGATTAATGTTATCAGATCCTTATTTGAGGCCGAAATCAGTTTTTTGCGTTTTCCCAAAATTGACAATTTTGCAGTTAATGCTTTTTGCCTTAAGACGGCAGCCTTGTCCAATTAAAACCTTCTAACTCAAATAACTTGCTAAAATCCAACTTATCCATCCCAGAGCAGATTTTAAAAAGCTCAATCATATCTCCCCTCACACATCTTCTCTCAAATGAGAACATATTTAGTACCCTCAGTGTATCTTCATATTCAAGGTGCTTCAGGGAAAGTGTTATTTCTGTTGTCCTCCTTTGTACTGACTCTGGTAGGTTGATGTAATGTCTAAAATGTGGTGACAATTCTTGTATACAGTACTCTAAATTTGGCCTGACATACGAGTTGTAGAGTTTAAGGATAACCTCTTTACTCTTTAGCTAACATTCCTGTTAATGTATCCTAGCCCCCTATTTGCTCTATTTTTTGCCTCAATACACTGCTTTGAAAACTTCAGTGACCTATCTACTACTACGCCTTAGTCCTTCTCATCCTCAACTGAATTCAGCCAATGCCCATCCATTTCATAGCTAAATTCCCTATTATCCCTTCCCATGTTAAGAATTTTGCATTTTTTAAGGTTAAAAGTCATCTGCCACTTCTGAGCCCAAGCTAATAACTTATTTAAGTCACTCTGCACTTTAAAGCTACCCTCAACTTCTTTGACTACAGCTGTCAATTTAGTGTCACCAGCAAAAATTGACACCTTGCTATTTACAGCCTCCCCAAGATCATTTATATAAACTATGAATAAAAAAGGGCCTAGAACGGATCCCTGAGGTACACCACTGATAACGTCCCTGAACTGTGACCTCATCCCATTCAGCACAACTCTCTGTTTCCTGTCTTTCAGCCATTCAGTTATCCAATTCAAAACTTTACCACAAATTCCATGCATTTTACATTTGTGAACTAGTCTCCTATGTGGAACCTTATAAAAAGCTTTGCTAAAATCTAAGTAAATTACATCAACATTCTCTCCCTTATCTGATTGTTTATAAACATAATCTATAAAATCCAATAAATTTGTTAAACACGATCTACCTCTTTTCTACCCATGCTGAGCATCATTTATTAACCTACCACACTCTAGATGGTCAGAAATCTCCTTCTTAACTATTCTTAACTATCTTCTCAAGGATTTTACAAACGATAGAAGTTAAGCTTACCGGCCTAAAGTTATTCGGGTCCTCTTTACTTCCCTTTTTAAAAATTGGCACTACATTCGCTAATTTCCTATCATTGGGTATTTCCCCAAACTCTAGTGATCTAGTATAGATAAATAACTCAAGAGCTACTGCAATACTATCTACCCCTTCTTTGAGTAACCTAGAATGAATGTTGTCTAGGCCAGATGACTTACTAGTATTTAACTCCAATATAAGCCCTTTAATTATTTCGCTGTTCTCCTTAATGGTGTTCGACACTACTTCTCTTGACCTAGAATTCTCATCAATTAATCTATCTTGATTTTCTTGTGTAAATACTGAAGAAAAATGATCATTAAGAACCTCTACTATTTCCTCATCAAATTCTTTCAAAACCCCTTCATATCTAATAGGCCCAATTTTATCACTGTTAGATTTGTTATTAATTCTATAATAGCTAAAGAATTTTCTTGGATCGTTATTATTATTTTGAACTAAATTAATTTCTGCCGCCCTTTTGCTCTTCTTAATAATCTTATTTAGTGCATTTCTGGTCGACCTAAAATGATTTATATTGTCAAAAGTACTTTCTCTCTGTAATGCCCTCTTCTTCTCAGAGATTTTCCTAGCTATCTCCTGATTCCACCACAACGGCTTCCTACATTTCTTCCTAATATTCTATGATGGCAAAGAAGCACGATGGTTACCCGTATGACGTGGGAAAATGTCCTCGGTGTTATTGCGCATCTTTAGGTTACCGGTCTATGGGTGAGAGGTTGCTCTGACTCCAAAGGTTTCACGTAGTTTCTGCTTCTTGGCTGCGTTCCAGAAGGTGCCTTGGTTAGCTCGGGGTTAAAGGAAAGGACTCGAACCGAGGATAAATAGGCTTTTATTCTTGAATAGAGTCAACCTTATTAGGCGTAGCGAAATAAATAGAGGCTTATGCGGCTGTATGTAAGTTTACTTATATTGGGTGAAGCTGAGGCTAAAACGACAGGACTTAAGGACGAGGAACGGACTCGTGATGCTAGTAATGACAATAGGGTTAGGCAGATGCCTTTACTTTACTCTATCTGACCGAATGACTTAACTCCTCTTCCTGACTGCCCATAATGTCCTCGTTCGTTTCTTAAGGGGGCGTGACCTCTTTCTTTTTCTTCTCAAGGCGTGGGGTGGAGCTAGTGATCAGAAACGCATTTGTTCGTCTTTTCGTTGACCGTTGGGCGGAGTTACAGAGGTGTGCGCGTTCCTAGCCCAGTTTTAAAGATTTTCAGACCGGGATGGCAAATGCTATCAAGATACGACAGTTTTCTTTTCGACAGTTTTACGAGAAATCAACTGGTCAAAGCATATATCAATCTATATTTGCTAGGGTTCCTTAATTATAAAGCATCGGTATCTTTCCGTTTCGCAGCTGCTCCTTTATGTATATGTGTGTGTATGTGTGTGACCGCGTGGAAAAGCACTAGTTCGCTTGCCTTTCTTATGCTTTTCCTAATAAATGTACAGTTGTGATATAAGTATTTCTCTTTTTTACATTGATTTACTACTTATTACATGGCATATTACCTCATTGATTAATGCGAGTACCCATTTTTAGGATTTCATAGATCCTGCGAGCACCCATTTGTGGGCTCCTCATTGAAAGGCTACCTGGCGGTTTCTAGGCCACTGGCTTAAACCACTTTCTGGTTTTGAAATGCGGCTCTCTTGGAAGTGGTGGACTCGCACCGTTTCCTTGGTCTTGTATTTGACTGAAGCCTCACCTGGGAGGCTCATATTCGCAGCCTTAGCGTCTCTTGTACCCACGCTATTTATCTTCTTCATTCTGTGACGTTCAGAGCCTCGGGCGCTGATACCGCTACGCCTTATCGCTGCTTTGTTCTTTCGAAGCCTAATTTCGGATGCGAGTTTTATGGCATCCGCACCTGAGAGTCGATTGTGGAAGGTGGACTCAATCCACCACAACGGCCTTCGCCTGCCGGCCGGTGTCTTCCGCACGTCCCCCATTGAGAGCCTACTTGTCGATGCTGAGGAGATGCCACTCGCTATGCACCGAGCACAGTGCTTTATGCGCCTGTACGCGACTGTTCCCATGGACCTAACCTCCAATGCGCGACGGCTTCAGGTTGCTTTCTGTGGTCTCCAAATCGGACACACTAGTGAGACGCACCGCCATTTCATAGAGCGCTCGCCTGCACCCTACTGTGAAGACTGCGTTGGCCCCGTGACTGTTAGGTACATTCGCGTTGAATCTCCCACTCTGGGTGATCTTCGCGCACGTTACTTGTCCCGGTACCGGGACGAGCGGGGTCGCTACCGCTTGTCCCCTGTATTCGGAACTGATTCGTGCACACGGACCTGCGGAATATACCGCTTTTTGGATGAGACTGACCTACTCCAATTTATTGGGCTTCTTTCTAGGTCGTACGATGCCGGAGCGGGCTTCCTCTTTGTTGCCTTATTTTGTTTTTTGTTTTTATTTGTTCCTTTTTTAGTTTTTGTCTTAGGCTTTGTTCTTTTTCATCTTTATTTGTTATTTATATTTTGTTTTTTAATTTCGCCTAGTAGTAGTCTGTAGTGTGAGTACAGCGACTTTTTCCCTAGTAGGCAGCCGCCATATAGGCTCTTAAAATTAGAACAAAAAATCGAGGACCAGGTTCTCGAGTAGATGGAGAAGGAGGACGACAGGTTCATTGCATACAGACCCGCGAACCTCCCTCGCCTCCCTGGAAACTCACGAGAGGGCAACCAAGGAACAACATTAGGTGTGGTTAGATGAGTGAGTGTAGCAGCTCTAGGCAGTGCCATCGATAAAACATACAATAACCAAAATCTTCTGTTTCCAGGGGACAGTGTGGACAATACCCCCTGTGGGGGAACTCCACATGGAATTTCTTTTCCAGCACGGAAGTGAAGTCCTTGCGCTGGAGATGATTCTAGAATTTGGTTAGGCTTAAACTGGTAAGCTTCCCCCCCCCTTCATCCTCAAGCGGTATCCTCGAACCGCGTCCACCACGGACAACCTTTATGCGGGTTAGAATCGCCTCGGCGTGAAGATTCGAGGCCATTCAAGATTGCGCTGTTTCCCCCATCCGCGCGGGTGAAGGGGGGAGCCTCGGATATATATAGGGCTCGTCTTCCATGTGTGATACACAGAGTTGAGGAGTCTCGCCCGGACCCAAGAAGATTCCCCTAGTTCCAAGTCAGGTGCTAACAACAAAGCAAAGTGACGGCTGAACTATTTGTGTGTTGGAATTAGCCCCAGCCAGTGAGGTAAGTCCATTTGACGATCACTACCGAGCGATTTTTCCGACTCCACTCATCAACTCCTGCCGAAGCCCTCTTCGTTCGCCCCTCCTTTTCGGGTGGTCGAAATACTCTCCCCTGGACCGGACGTTACCCTCCCCCCTTTTGGAAAACCGTCATCACGTTAACTTCGCGCTTAGAAGCTCAGAGTGACCTCGCCATCGCCTCACGTTTATTGCCTGCAGAAGACATCCGTGAAGCCTAACTCTGACGTCTCCCCCTTCAGCAACCCAATTGAGTTAATCCTCCCCATTTGAATAGTCTCCTTCTGTAATACATTAATTTTTAACTTCATAGTCTGACGCATAACTCTGCAATTCCCCCCCTCATTTACCAATTTAATTTTGCCTATTTATTCTTATTTTTATGTAAATAAAATTATATTTTTTTACATGCCTCTTTAAGTAACCTTGAGTTTTGCCATTGCCCAAATTTTACCTGACCTCGTTGCACTCTTATCTCGTTGTTCCGCGCTTCGAAACTTGTGGCGTTCCGTTCCTTGTCGGTTCGCCTTTAAGTTATTGGTCCCTCACCCATAGATATAATATGGTATTGATATAATGTAATGTCATCCCACGACACCCCCGTATCCCTCACTTGGCGATGGGTGACGTTTATTGTCTCGGTCATTTTCCTTTCTGATCTTTCTCATCGTTATTCTCTCCTGTCTGTCCCCATTATCACACCTGACCAGTGGCGGATCCAAGATAAAATTCCCCTCCCCCTCTGAGTAGTCTGAGAAAAGGACATTGATGATTAATAATGATTATCTTACACAGCATTGATAACACAGGCCTGCGTTTGAAAAAATATTTTATGTTCCTCAGGATTTATTTGTGGTTTCTTAATGAATCAAACCTCCTGAGCTCAAAAATGAATGTATATTTGTTCAATCAGGTCAGATTTTCGCAGTACAGTATACACCATTTTCATTGAGATTACCTCATTTTTCCTGAAAAAAAACTTCCAAAAACCTTTCTCTATCTACTAATGCATTATTATTGTTATATCATAGAAACAGAAATAAACATGTGTAAACTATAATCCTTTTAATAAAACAAAAAAATAAAGAATGCAACATAATAAAGAAAATAATTCTAATTTCCAAGAAAAGACTCCCCTGACAATTTTCGTTTGTGTCTCTCATCTGGTGCATCACGCTTCAAACACCAACAGTAGTCAGCAAGCATGTTTACCTACCATTTACCCTGGTACCTGGATTCCATTGTTTTTATGTCCTGGTAGAATCTTTCCCCCTGTTCTTCGCTGTAATCCCCGCAGTTGTCTGGAAAATAATCTAGATGGAACTGTAAAATGTGTATCTTTATATACATTCGAGCTCCCAAATGTTTGAGACTTGTTAGGAGCTGATTGGCCAGGCCAACATATTCTGGGATTCTTTTATTGCCTAGAAAACTGTTAAGTAGAGCTTTGAAAGCTTTCCAGGCATCTTTTTCTATGTCTGTCATTGATGCCTCAAACTGCTGATCTCTCATCAAGTTCCTGATCTGACGTCCATCAAAAATTCCCGCATGGAACTTAGCGTCACTGATTTGTGGAAATTTTTGAAGAAGAAATTTAAAAGCTTGGCCTTCTTTATTAAGGGTTTTGACATATTTTTTCATTATACCAAGCTTTATATGCAGTGGAGGAAGCACTAAAGGTTCAGCTATCACATTGTTTGATCTAATTCTAAATGCTCTCGTAGAGGCCAAACCTTCTTCTCATAGTGCATACTATCTGCACGACTGTCCCATAAACATAGGAAAAAGGGATGCTTCGTGTAGCCTGTTTGCATCCCAAGTATAAGAGACACTACCTGAAAAGAAATTTAGCAGGGTATGTAAATTCAAAGTGTAATATTTCTAAAAACAAACTCAAAGTAATATTGCTTAAAACAATAAGAATATGAATATGTACTGAAAAATCCTGTATGCCGATGCATTAAATCATTGTATTAGAACTAAATGGATATATATACCTCTTATTTTGAGTTTATTGAGTTATGTTGTATACCTTCTCAATTAGGATAAGTTCCCCATTAACCCAAAGGATGCATTAACCTATAGGGACACACTTCAACAAAAAACTATAACTCAAAAATGACTCATGATTTCCAGATTTGCATTCTTGTAAAATGTAAGTTGACCAAAAGGTGTATACAAATATTAACAATTAAAAATGAAAATGTTAATATCAAAGAGCTTAGAAATGCTAAGTGTAAAATGATCTTACCTTCAAGTCATCACATATCCTCCAATTGTGGGTAGAGTAATTTATTGCATCCATCAATTATTTCATATTTTCATAACTTTTTAAGTTGGATTGAATGACCTATAGGAACGGAAGCTATCTTGTTACCATTATTCAGTAAGACAGCTTTTAAACTTCTACTGGAGGAATCTATGAAAAGTCTCTATTCTAATGGGCTGTAGGGAATTCCAAGGGCCTCAACAAGTCCTTTAATATTGGCGCAGTATACTAAAGAGCTGGAAGAATGCTGTAAGAAATAGCTTCGAAACTCTTGTTCTCTATTTTTGTACCCCCCAAAATGTTGTTTCTTTAGCGAGAAGATTACTTTTACGAAGTCGAGAGCCAGGAAGTTGTGCATTTTCCTTTGAAACACTCAGATCCCTGGTCAGGTCATTTAACTGAACTTGAATGAATAGTATTTCGACCATATCATGTGTGGAAACCTGATAAGACTCAGATGTGTCATAATCTTGATCAACTTCCATATTAATCTCTTCATGGAGCTCTATATGTTCAGGGGGAGAAGGTATAGGAATTCCTGGACCATGGGGCAGGGGTTTGATGGCAGGAGGAACATCCGGATATGCCACACTATGTTTATTCTTCTTATTTATACCTGTGGAAAATATAATTGCATATTACATAAAGGAATTGATTTGGAGTTGCAGGTAGTACACAAATGTTTAGCAAAAGCTATTGTTCATGCTGAAGTGAACTATGTTAGTTTTTAATTTTATGCTAAGTCTATGCATAATAATGACATTTTCAGGAGCAAGTATAATAGAGAAAGCTTAAATACTTGATACAATGCTCACCTTTAAGATTTGTCATGCAAAAATAGCAGTCCGTAGTGTGGTCCTTGCCCTCTCTCCACATCATGGGAACACCAAAGGAGAGAGACTTCTGTTCGCCCTGACTCCAGCGTCTTAAACTTATGTAGCATCCCTTGCAGCAGATATGTGGTGCAAAACCTTTATCTTGATCTCCTAGCCTTACTCCATAATACGAGTATGCATGATACAAAGATTTAATTACGGGAGAAATTGTACATACATTGCTGCTCGGAAAATTCATTTTGCTGCAAACATACAAAATCTGTCGGAGCTATTCTTACATTTTAACTCAACCACTATTATTATTATTATTATTATTATTATTATTATTATTATTATTATTATAATGCTAAGCAATTTCTAACCTGCAAAAATATAAACTTATTAACATAATTACTTAAAATGCAGACAAAATGTACTGCGAATACAGTAGTGCAAAAACTATTGAAATTTTGATGTAAAATAGGACATGTATAAACTATAAAATTATTATCACCTACTGTATCGCAAAAACTGAACCTGATAGAGAAAAACGGATGCCACATTCGGATTTAGGAGGTCAATTTTATTAAGAAACACTATAGAAAACCTAAGGTACATTTTTGACGCAGACCATTGTAATTAATCATGGTTATCTTACACAGCATTGATGATGAATAATGGTTATCTTACACAGCATTGACGATTAATGATGGTTATCTTACACAGCATTGATGATTAACAATGGTTATCTTAGACAATATTGATAATAAACATCATCATCTCATAAAGGACTGAGAACCAACTCTCTCAGATCCGAATTTTTATCCACACATCAGAAAATTATGAATTGTAGTTTTTGGACGTCAATTGAGGTATAAAACTGAATTTAGTCATTATTTTTGAGATTTACCTCCATTTTAGACATGTATCATATAAGATACATTCAATCGCGACGGTTTAAAAGACTCTTTTTAGATATTCTATATTAGTATAATAACTTTCTAGATGAAAAATATACAAGCATTGCTTAAAAAAGAATCATAAATTGGTCTGTAGTTTGGGGGCTTCAGGCATCTAGCCCCCCTCCACCCTCGTTGATCAACGCTTGCCTCTGACTAAGGAGGATTTGGGAAGTTCCCTACTTCCAGTCTCAGCTTCTATTATGCGCGTAGGCCGTCATATTTAGTCCCCCCCCCCCACGACCCCCAACCTGCATCACGCCGGTGCCATTCCCGTTCCCCTATCAGAGAAGTGAAATGGTGTGAAAGAGAGAAAATTCGATTGTGAAAATGCGTAGAATCCTCACTCATTGTAAATTGATGGCTTTTGTTTTGTTTTAGGTGTTTGGTAGCGGCCGTTTCCTGAGTGGTCCAATTCTGCTTGAGAACCATCTTTGGTCCCAATTAGTCACCACCCCGTTGTCTCCTCGCCCTTGAAGAGAAAATGACAAGGACAATTGAAGACCTCCCTGACTTGGTCATGGAAGGAATCTTCTGGGTACCCACTTCGTCCTAAAGGTCCTTGAGAAGTGTCGCAATTTGGAACATTTGGTGATCATTTTGTCAGATCCACGGTTTTCGTCGCCTTATTTATCGACTCTAACAAAAGTGTGCCTACCTCGATTACATCCCTATTTTTCTATCAGATTTATTCAGAAATTGAGGACATGATTTGTATTATTAAGGGCGCTCCGCTTCTTCGACGTGTTCATTCTGAAAGGGGAACGACACGAGCATTGGTCGATGCTATCTCTGAGCTGAAGGAATTATCTCTCATCAACCTGAATCATCCAGATGAAGGTATATCTTTATCTCGACTCTTTCAAAATGGTTCCAACTTGGAAGTCATTAAAGTTCGGGGCTGGTTCAACTGCCATAGAGAAGACCTTAAAACCCTCCTTAGTAACCACTCCACTACCCTAAAGAGTCTGAGTTTGATTCCGATGGAGGACGACGACGTCATGCTCATATCAAGATGCCGCGCGTTGTCCGAGCTGAGTCTCATCTGTTGCTGCCTTACTGATAACTCCTTGAAATTGATCCAGAAAATCTCATCTCAAGATATAGCGTCCTTTTTTTCATCAGAGCCTCTCGAGCGATTCTTTGAAGACGGTTCCTTTCCTAAAGTGAAGAGACTCGGTCTCGTGGACTTAGATGAATTAAACGACTTGGTCCTCGATGCCATATGAAGGAAGTACCCAAATCTGGAGACTCTGAAGCTGTCAAATAACAACCTTGATTCAAGTGATGGATTATGTCGCGTCCTGCGACGTTGTGGTCGCATACGAGTACTTAAGCTTTCTCTTCGAGAGTTCGATTTATCTCTGTTTATTAGCAACCTTTAAAATTACCTCTCTTGATTGACCTATCTTGAGGGGGACCTTTATTCTGGAGTTGATTCTAATTTTGCGGAGAATTTCATCAAGTCCCACTCGAATTACAGGGGCGATGAATATATTAAATTTGATCTTGCTCATAATGAAAGGATAGAATTCTATAAAAGACACCTCAAATGTACCCATTTGACCCCCCATCCTGGTAGATGGTGGTCGTGATAGGCTCTATAGAATCCTGCCTGGTTACCAACGTCGGTGGCGGCTCTAAATGGCATCAATGATGCTTCACACCTTATCATTTCAGGGGTGAAAATCTTCCATGGGTACAAATAATACACTTTTCTCTCCTTAATTTCTATTCTTTTGAATTCCCCTTTGGTTTCACAAGGCGAGGTTGGTTGGTGATGACACACCCGCCCATTACCGCCATTGATCCCGTTCTCACTCCAGCGGCCACTATCAAGGTTTAGTCGTCTTTCCTTCGCAAGGGAGATGAAGAACGCAGGTCCAACCCCCGCCCCAGATACGTATTCAAGAATCCCCTCAGTGACTACATCAAACCCCCCCTTCCTTATCTTGGCCCCGCAACAGGATCTTAGACAACCCCTGAATACTAATGTGCCCTCCAGACCTCAACACTGAAGTTTGCCTTTCACCTTAGGAGGAGGGTCCCCTAGGTGCCAAGGATAATCGAAACCTCTTCTTGTCCTTTCTTTGGGTCCTTTATTTATTATAACATCAAAATACAAAGAATAAAAGAAGAGTAAAAAGATGCGAAAATAAAAATGGGGAAAAAGGAGGAAAGGTCCGAGTGGGCGGTTGGGAGAAATATATCCCCGGGGGTGGTGTTGATGGTCGTAAGGCGAAGACGATAATGTGGGTCCCGGGTAGAAGCGCCCCTCCTGGAGGTGATGGCGATTATTATGATCACAAAACTGAATCCAGAAAAAAGGAAGTCGGAGGATGGTTAATTTGGCCGCTCAGCCGTTGCCAGAATTTTGGGTGGAGCGTTGCAGGAGAAGGAGGAGATGGTTCTGTGTACCTTAGCGTGCATGGGTGGAGTCAGGGCGGTCAAGATTTAGGCGGATCCCGGGGTATTCGATACTGGAGGATGGTGAGAAGATGGGTTTAGCGTTGTTCAGTTGTATGGAGCTGCCATAGAGACATCTAATGTATCGAGTAGGCCATTCAAATCAGAAGCGCATCGTCTAGGTCAGTAAAGCCTGTATATTGTTAGAGCTGGTCCAGTGGATAGGGATACTTTCCTAGCAGGTCTGCATCAAGAAGCGGGGCCCCGTAAAGACCATGGACAGTCTTTCGAATTACCAACACTTGTCCCCGATCTTATATTCCGGAAGATCTTGGCAATCTTCGGTAGCTTCAAACTCGCCGGGGTCAAGTGGGGAGTAAGAGTGGACATATCATGGACCCATCTGGCTTGGGGACGCCTTAAAGAGGGTTTTAACGGGTGACTCGACTCATTTCTTCTAATTTATCTTGATAAGTAGTTCGACTGCCTCCACCATTTGCGGAACCCTCCATTGGAAGTGGCGATACCTCTGGGGTAGGACAATCTTAATTCCGTTTCTCTGGACGCTTTTGATGATATTATTTACCGGTACGATATTGGATAAGTCGCCGGGGTTGGTAATTTTCAATTTGCCAAACCATTTGGTGATCTTTGGGTGAAGAGGATCGGCCACCGGGCTCACTTGATGCTGTATGGCGTTGTGGTTATTTCCATGGTTGTTGATTGTCATCGGTTGTTTTGGCGTCTTTTCTTCCTATACTCCTGTCATCGAGAGGCCTCCTTAGAAAGTCCCCTCTTTGACTCGAGGTAGTAGAATCGCTATCGTTAATAGAGGCCTTTGGTTCGTTGCGATTAATAACCGTGAGAACGGCAAAGCCTGGTTGTGGAATCACTGTGGTGAGTTCTGGTTGTTGTCACGTGGTGTATTGGGGATAGCGGCGTATCCACAATTAGCAGTGGGTCACCAGACTGGCGGAGGTGATGTCGCTAAAACCAACCAATAAGTAAGTAAACAATTATATAGGCTTCCCGAGGTAGCAGCCATACACTCGAAGTAGGCCTGAGGAGAGAGGAGATCGGAATTGACCACGACATCGTACTCTCACGAGTACCCGAGTAGTAAGAAAGGTATGTAAAAATTAATGTCGTCCTAATCGAATCATTTCGCCATGGATGGTATGTACCGTTCACATGGCATATACCATTATAGCTGGCACCGGTAACTCTGCAACAACGCAGTGGAAGTCCCCCGCGTCGAAATCTACTGACGGGGTGAATGTACGCAGAAATTACAGCCGGTCTCTGCCTCAGCCACAAAGGGGGTATCGGAAATAAAATAACAGAGACATCAGCCGGAACCCGTGATAGTGGGGTCGAAAACCCCCTTGTGCCCCTTAAAGGGTGTGCAGGGATATCGATCCCTGCATGGTCTCCTGCAGAAAGACAGCAAACGGCGAATTGGAGGAAAAGAGGATCCGCGGATCTTCCGAGTTGGCTTCTAGTCTACAGCAATTCCCAGGCAGCACTGGGCGCGCCGGGACCAAGTCCTTAGCATCGCATAATTGAAGAGGATCCGTAGGAATTTCTTCCCCAGAGTATAAACACTATTGCTTTGAGGAAGAGGTGTACGTAATTGACCAACTTAGCCATACATGATTGGGGCATCGTGTACAGCTCTGGAGCAGGTCACACAAAGTTCAGGTAAACCCAACTTTACACGAACGATTCGTAGGGCCGAAGTGGTGGCAGTTGTAGCACCTCTGAGGTATTGGCCCGAAGGGCTTGAGAGGGTATCCATACCAACCGAAACGCACCATTTTCTCATCGTACGTTTGGCCTTGACCTATCCCCGGTTGGCCATCTCTTCGGAGATATCTTCCAAGGACCATTTCGTGGCTTCCCTCTCATACCAACCCCACACAATTTCACGAATTTCACAAGTCAGTTGATGCAATTTTGGATCATACTTAAATAGTCTACTATTCTCAGAGTTCCTAAGCTATCTGGAACCTCCCGACATAATTCCTCACCAACTTGAACCTAAGTTAGTAAATAATGTTTCTGCTCAATTTCGATCTAACAAAACTTAATTTCATTTAAAAAAAATCAGACGGCTAAGATTTAAAATGGGCAATTTCGTTATAAATAAGCCTTTAAATAAAATTAGGCGAAGAATTAATGAATGAACATTCAACAATATTTCCTTGAATAAAGTCATCAGATTTGTCAATAAATTCAGCCGAATTCCAATTGATAGGGCGACTGTTTTCAGATAGATGGACAAAGAAAGCACTACTGCTATCCCTCCTCTTAATATTGTATTTATGTTGGGTCAAGCGTAGGGGTAGGAGGGGGGAACACCGACTTATTAGTAGCAAAACTACAATCAAAATTCCATTTTGTATTTGAGCGAGTGCAAACTGTGCCCAAAACAAACCACAACATGGCCCACATATGGTATACTCATAAATCCTCAACTCAGAAAATAAGTAATTTTTAGCACTTCAAAATTGGGGGGGGCTCGGTCGGTGTTTCCCTACCGGGGAGGAACATCCGTCCGTATTTTTGCAGCTCATAATACAAAAGACATTGTTTTTTGTTTGCCTGAAATCAACATATACGATAACCCTAGCCCTCCCCCCCATATCATTATTAAGTGATGAAATGAAAGATAAGCACAAAAAATTAAGATTTATTTGACAAAACGAAATTAACTTTGGCAGACAAAGATCATTTTTTATTTTTTTATGAATTATTAACTATTTGAACCAGAGGCGGAAGTTAAGACACCTTAAAGTATATTTGAGCAACTTATAACCTAATTACATACAAATAGAGGAAATTCAAGACATAAACAATATACAAATAAATAGCTTAACCTGTAGCTACTACAGGCTCAGAAGTGCATGTTGAAGGCAATCAGAGGGGGTTGCACCTTAACCAGGTCGGCTTGCCTCTCGGTGGCACCCTTGGTGGTTACCAGGACACCGTTACACTGTCCTGGCTCGACAGATGCTTCGTCCAAGATGGTAGGGAAGGTAAAGGTGTCCTTTGAGAAAGCTGACTTCATGCGGAAGAAAGAAAGATTGAACTTCACATCCTCCATGATTGCTAAGACCTAAGCAACATCACACACTAATGTGCCCACGTTCCTTCCCTCTTCTAGCTTCTGCTCAACAAGAACAAATTCTCCCACCTGGAAAAGAATTAAAAATTGAGATAAAACAAAATAAATATATAGCCAGATTATGCTAGTCCTAATAATGAGTTATGATCATTGATCAATTTTAGCTGCAAAAATATAAGGTCTCTCACCTCTGGTGCCTTCTCAGCAAAAGATAATTACAATTCTGACCAATTGTCCTCGTCTGAGTACTCTGCGGAGTCATCGAGCTGCATAGGAACATCATCAACGTCCTCCTCACCATCTTCCTCTACAGGGACAGACTTCCTGCGCTTTGCACACTTTTTCTTCTCTCCTAATGCTTTCTTGCTCTTCTCTGTCTTCATCCTCAGATCAGTGATGGCCTCCTCATTCTCAGTCAGAATGCAGGCCCGTACCCTCTTGCGTCCCTTTCAATAAAGACGAGGAGCAGCCTTGGGAAGGCAAGTTTTGAGCTGCTAGAACCTGGGGTGGCAGAGTTCCACCATCACATCAGCAGGGACAGGTCATCTTCAGGATCAGGGGTCGCCAAGCCTTTTTCACAGTGGGCCAGATCACAGAGAATGACGAGCGCGGGCTGTATAACGATTTTGTTCAATACAATATAGTGAATAGACAAAAAATAAAGAACCAACATATTTATTTACCAATACACAAAAAATAAAAAATAAACATATTTATTTACTAAAAGGTTATCAAAGAAGCCGTCGTTAGCAATAAGAGTATTATCACACCCAGTCCACACATATGAGTCTCACAAACTAAGCAATAAAAAGGGTTACTGGCATTTGTGAAACTGGCGTTTAGTTTTTAAGATATCAATATTTGCTTTGTAATTGTCTCATCAAATCAAGAGAATTGCTTTCAAATGTTCATTTGTGGCACAGTGCAGCAGCGGGCCGGATGAACTGACCTCGCGGGCCGTAGTTTGGAACCCCTGATCTAGATGCATGGGAGACGGATAAGGAAGGTCTACTTCTGAGTTATGGCCTTCAGCTAGTCCTTCTCCATCAGAAGAAGTTTAAATAACGTCTACTGCAAAATTCACAGGTGGTGCCGGTCGCTCTGTTACCTGTGCTCCTACAAACGCATCATCTGGGAAGATGTTGCGATTGATAGGCTAGATACCAGTCGACCTGAAACCACCGAGAATGTTGGAGGGGGTACTGACTTTATTCTAAGCCTCAGAGGCAAACTCTGGCAACTGGTGTACTGCTAGGTATTCGTTATGGTGCATGAGAGAGTGGTCGTTCAGTAGGACGCACATAAACTCCTTCAAGGGACCAAACACACTCATCCAATGGCTTAAGTTTGTCTGTCGTATGTGGAGGCAAGGTAACAATCACGATACCATGCTTGATCGCAAACTCTACAACATGAATGTTAATGTGACATTCAGCATTGTCCATGATAAGAAAAATCTTCTCTACAGAAGAATCAGACTTCTCATGAAGATGCTGAAGTATCTGCACGAAGCATTCACCGTTCATCCAGCCATTAGGATGCAATATGCCTTTGGAACCGAAGATCGTCTTCCTCATGAAAGCTGAGTTCCACCTGCATCTGAAAATTCTAAACACTGGAGGGATGGACTGCCCCACAACATTTATAATACTCACAAACGTCACGGTGCCCCCTCTTTCCTGAGTTACCTGCGTGGCTACTGGCTGACCCTTCGCACACACAACCTTAACAGGCTTCATAAATGTGGACAAAGAACTCTCACCCGAATTGTATATCCGGTCCGGAGTGAATTCGTACTTCTCCATAGCTAATGTGTAAGCCCTAAAGAAGGTTTCCACATTAACTTTGTTGAAGGCCATAATCTTGGCAATCGACATGCCTTCCGGAGCCTTCAGCACAAGGTTTGGATGACGGTCCATGAACGAGTAGTACCAGTCTCGCGTTGCCATTCTGTCCTCCCAGGCATCAGGGATGGTCTGGCTCTCACAAGTTTTGGCATACTGGTATACCATCCTTCGCACCTCGTTCATGGGCAAGCCATAGAACATCTTGGCAGCTTCTGTTGTGGGGTGAAAACCCTATTAGTATGGGGCTGTACAGGTACATAAGTGACCCCGTCAGACAACTTCTTGGACCGATTGAATGCATCCTGTGACAAAAGAAATGAACTGGGACTTAGAAAGCCCTTGCTAAAAAAATGAAAAAAATAAAATATATAAATCTAGGCTACAAAATATAGTAAAAAAACAAGGAAATATGGTTCCGAAAATGCTAGCAGACTTGCCTCTTAACAGAGGAAATGTTAAACGAGTCTGGAAACACAGAATGAGAAAGTGAATTCCAGACCTTTGATGTAACCTACATGGGATGAATAAATTTTTAAACTTACCACAAGAGTTTTTTTCTTGACCCCGAATTCCTCAGCGGCCACTTTGATGCTGCAATTGGTTGCAACCCGGTGCTTGAATGCAGCCTGAAGGTTGGGGCGGTCAAGCTGCTTGATCATCATGCGAGGCATGATGATCAAGCTTCCAAGAGGGCAGTAGGCTAGATCTGAAAGAGTTAATGATATTAGACATATGAATACGTAAAGTTGAATCCCCCAAAAACAAATTTCCTCTTAGTTTAAGAATTATTATTCTTGTGTATTTCATATTAGCAATTAGCCATATATATTACAGTATTTAAACCCTTATTGGTATTTTAAATATTTTTTTTTGAAAAATCGTAGTGATGTGGGGGTACCCTGACCACCATGCCTCGAATACATCCAGTGGTAAAATTGTTTTGGCAAATTGAATATTAATCCTAGTCATTTTAATAACCTAAGTCACTTTATATAATAGTCATTTCATGTGCTTATCGCATAATGCCACTGATATCGCATCAAAATTCACTAAAAATCACCTTCAACTTTACACAAAAAACACTGTTCCACGTCATTTAAATGCTCTAGTTCACCACCACCGTTTATTTTCATGCTAATATACATAATCAGTCACTTTTTGTTATGTTTTTCCAAGTATTTCAAAATATATCGAATTTTCAAAATTTCACACATCGGTGTTCCCCCACATGTTGGCGGTCAATGTTCTCCTGCACTACATTTTTTTCACAAAAATGCCATGGAGGTCACTTCGAAAGAACGCACTTCATTTCACTCCATGTAGAAGTCTAAATACCGCGTACATAAGTGTACGCAGAAATACTCTGACACAAGCTACGTGTCCCTCCCGTATTTCCAAATGCACCAGTCTCGAATTCTCTATCACCTCTTTACGCACCATCGTAAACTGTGAGGTGGCTCGAAGTTGTGAAAGACATACTGTCTGCCTACAGATGAAAAAAGGTCTTTCGCACGGCGATACGGATTTTATGAGAATTCGGTGCTCTCTCTCGATTTCTGCTCGCGAGGAAAATAAAAGGAAAACTTCTCCCTGGAGTCAGGCAGAAGACCTTGGATCTACGTTTCGAGGTGGAGCTCGATCCACATAGGAAACAGTTCGCCCGTTGCAAGAAAGAAACTTCTCGGGGAATTGGTTGTTGCCGTCACGGTACTTGTAGGTGCCAAACATCTAGCTGAGCCCCCTCCTTCAGAGTCAGAGGTTCCGCCTGACCTCCCTCTGCGGATTACCCTAGACGTAACTAGGTAATCGGTTTTGGCTACCCACTCAAGGAGCCGAATAATCGGATAGTCACTTCGATCCATCCATGATTGGCTTTTACTGAGTGGGTCCACACTCAAGGGATCATCATATTAGTTTTGATCAAAAGGGGACGCACCGGGTTTATTCTTATTCACCGGAAGAGGCTAAGGTAGGTGTATTGGATACACTTCACCTCCGCTTCACCTCGTTTCGGTAATAAAATATATGTCCAGGAAGTGGGACTGGCATTACCCACTCACTAAACCTCGACACTCTATAACAGGTCAATATGGATAAATATCGTAATGAAACTTAACTCAAAACAATCACGCTATATTCACCGACGTGAGACACTATATGAGAACCGTGAAAAATAACATCAGACATCCGAAAAATCAATTTTCTTACCTGGTAAACACAGACGTCGTGATGGCGGTAACCTGTTGCTCGCGTGTTGTTGACTGAGGATGGGTGCTGTGTTGGTGGTGAGTGGCGGCGAGCAATTTGAAATAGTTATCGTACCAGAGCATTGGGTCGGTATTTCCCCTCTTCACCCTACACAGGATGACTAAAACAAAAGGCTCTATTAGAGTCGCAAACGCCACCTTGATTTTAATGTTCGAACGACAGGAACTGCCGCAGTATATTAAAGTGGGTACTTTCGTGTCCCGGTAAGTCCCTACGTCGAACTACTCAGACGTTACTTAAATTGTAATCAATTTGGACATGTTGGTCCTACCTGTCGACAATTCCCGGTCCTGCGTGAATTGTAGTTCTAATTATTATGGCCTGGAATGCACCAAAACACCATGCTGTGCCAACTGCGGTGATACCCACATAATTGCGTTAAAAATCTGACCAATATTCCTTTATGAAAAGGTGGTCCTCGCTTTGTGCGATTCTCTGCTTCTGGACGTGAGAGAGGCTCACCAACGTGCACGAGAACAAACCTCTCCTCTTGGCAGCCTCTTCTCCGACGTTTTGCGTGACACTGGACGAAACCGACCAGCACATTCAAGTACCGACTCGCCTGAAGCATCTCGCCATCTATCTACCCGTAGTGTCAGAAGCATTCACTATATACAGCAGAAGAATCGCTCTCACACAGAGATACCTAATGTTGCTACCCTCTCTCTGGCAGCTCAGTGTGAAACACTTTAAGACATCAGACGTTATCTGAAAGAATCTTCTATATCGACCAGCAAAGGTTCGTCCACCCGGCCCCGCTATCCAAAGCCCAATAGCAAGAGGAAGGAGTCCTTACCAGGGGCATCGACCACCAATAAGCATGCAGCCTCTAGAGCTGAGTCGACCGAGCCTCGAGAATCTTAAATGGGCTCTACTGTTGCTGAGTATTCTCTGCCCACAAGTACGTCCCGCCCTTCACAGGACTTAGGCCCCCTCCCAGTCCAAACGGTGGCAGAAAAACACCCAGTTCCTCGTACTTTGCCCAGATCGCCTGCTCCTTCTACTCACCCACCTACTCATCATCCGATGGAAGCAGATGATATTCCAACATCATCAGCCGCGGTTGTTGGATCATCTTCTCAGAAATCGAAAGTGCCCTCGGCCCATCAATCCAGATCTACCATCCGAAAATCTCTTCTTGACCTCCCGATTCCGCCTGGCTGTGGGCCTGAATTACAGTCAAGGGTTTCAGCCGGTTCCTCGAAACCATCGAACATACCCCATATCACTACTCCTTCCAGGATCTATTCCCCTGCTATAGCAATCCCTTCAAAATCTGCTTTCCGTTCCCCAAGCTCCTTGGGATGCACTTCAAACTTAACCTCAGCGACAAAAGAGAAAAAGATATCTACTGTGGTATCCAACCGTTCCACATACTATCCTTCATTTTACAATGGAATTGTCAAGGCGTTCTTCCCAAGTGGGAAGAACTCAAAGTTCTTTTGACGACACCCCCCCCCTCCGCTGTTATTTGTCTTCAGGAGAACAACTGGGTATACGGCACTTCCCGACGGTACCCGGTTTTCTTATTTTCAACTCTATTGCTCCTGTCGGGGGCTCGTCTCAGGAGGAGGGGGGGGGTCAGTTATGGTTTCCTCATCCCACTAAGTATCTCATATCCCCGTACATAGTACCCTCCAAGTTGTTGCAGTGAGGGTTTTTCTTAGAAGGCTTTTAGCTATTTACTATATTTGCCTCCCTCCTTCTTTACCATTGTCAAGACCCGACCTTTTAAAACTTATAGATTAATTGCCATCCCCATTTTTACCACAGGGAGATTTTAATTCCCGTTACTCATATTGGGGCGCCATCACACGGAATGCCAAAGGCGGTGTTTTAGAGTTTCTTTTATTATCTGACTTTCTTTGCGTTTTAAACCCCCGCGATTTTACCTCTTACCATCTACAGACGGATTCCTTCAGCTGTGTCGACCTGCCTCTCTGTTCCCCGGAGTGCGACCCGTAACGGGTATATCTCGAATTATGCGACAGCCGGCAAAAACTACAAGTGAGCTTATGCCCGATTCCGGCAAGACCCAACCTTGTTCAATAAGGTTGACCGAAAGCGAGCACAGGCGCTTCGCCGAAGAACACTTCGTCAGGCTCGCCGAATTTGATTGCGCCGCTACGTTTCCGCAATTTCCTCTATGACTTCTGCCGCAAAGAACTGGAAGAGGATTAAAAAGATCCGGGGTTGTTATTATGGCCATAATACCCTCACACTCAACTTACAGGGACCCTTAGAGAATGACAGCCTGGTGGTCATCGATAATTTCGCCGACCATTTCCGTGCCGTCGGCAGCGTCAACCGTTACAATAAGGTTTTTCTACCTTGCAGATCAAAGGAAGAGTCTCATTCTCTCAATTTTACAACAAAATCTAACCTTCACTATAATGCGCACTTCACCCTTCCACGAGTTGCGTGGGGCACTGTCCCTTTGTAGATCTACTTCCCCTGGCCTTGACGAGATCCATTTTGATATGATTCGGCATCTCCACCCACACTCTATCATTTCTTAGTTGATTTGTACAACCTCATATGGGTGAAGGGTTTTTACCCATCATCATGGTACGTTGGGAATGTTCTTCACTTTGTCAAACCAGGCAGAGACAGGTTGAACGCAGAGCACCCTATAGTTCTCACCAGATTTTAGAGTAAGTTGCTGAAGAACATGGTGTTGGAGCGCCGGAACTGGTTTTAGAAACCAATCACTTACTCTCTCCATTTCAATGTGGTTTTCGCAAGAGTCATAGTGCCCTTGACCTCCTAGTACATTTCGAGGGTTCGGTTCAGAAGGCTCTCTCATTAAAGCAGAGAATCTCGGCCGTATTTTTCGACATTGAGAAAGCTTACGATACAAAATGGAGATCCAGTACCTTAAAGCAACTATATATTTGGGATATGAGACGTCTTTACCGTCTTATATTCAAAGATTTTTAGCATCTCGATCCTTTATGGTGCATGTTGGAGACACTTCCCCTGACCTGCAGCCCCAAGAGGAGGGAACTCCGCAGGGCAGTGTTTTAAGTATTTTATGTTTTGTAATTGCGATCAATGATATCATTTCCTCTCTCCCAGAAGGTATATCGGCGACCTTGTTCGTCGATGACTTGGCAATATACTGTTCCGGATCCCGCCTTCCATCAGCAGCGCGTCGATGCGGTCTCGAAAAGTGCAAAACTTAGGGGATCCCACTTTTCCCCGAGCAAAACTAAGGCAATGTATTTCCATCGGGATGGAGGGGCTCTTGTTCCGCCACCTATCTCCCGATAAGGTGTAGAGATAAGAGTTAGTTTTTGAGTTTCGGTTTCTGGGCGTAACTCTTGATACCAAGTTATCCTGGTTACCACACCTACGCCGTCTTCGAACGGACTGTCTGTGGGTTTTAGACATTTTGAAAGTCCTCTCCCACACTTCGTGGGGCAGTGGTCGTCAACACTGTGGACTTTATACACTGTACTCATCCAATCCAAATTGGACTATGGATGTCAAATTTACTCTTCGGCTTCCCCCTCCGCCCTTAAAATGCTGAACCTCATTTGCTTCCTCGGATTTCATCTCTCCAGTGGAGCCTTTCGCACTTCTTCCGTCAACAGCCTGTACTGTGCTAGTGGGGTGCTCCCCTTACCCTATCATCGACTCCAGATCTGTATGTGATATCTCTTACGTGTACAGCAGCCTCTGTATCAGAAGTCTACAGATGCCTGTATGCTGCCGAGTCAACGGGCGGCATTCGATAGGTTGCTATCCTTACCCCGCCCTTTGAGCCTCTGGATAGCAGATCATCTCTCCAACCTGAGTGAAACTAAGAGCCGTTGCCCTTCCGTCGTCGCTGACCCCTAGTTGGCGTGTTCCACCTCCCATAGTCTGTTCCAGCATGTGGAACCTGGACAAGTCCTCCGTGACCCCTTGGATCCTTGAGAGCCTATTCCTAGAGCATGCGACCTCTCACATATAATACTGCCCGATAAATACGGATCGTTCCAAGTCAGACAATGGCGTGGGGAGCACAACCACCTACTCAGGAGAGTTTCTAACTTTATATCTGACCCTAACAGCTTCTATTTTTACCGCTGAACTTTCAGCCATTCTTTTAGCTTTTCGATTGATCCACATCTAACCTTTTAACGATTTCGTCATTTTTTCAAATTCAAGGAGTGTTTGTTTTACAGTCAATTCGGTCTTTTAATGCTTCCCATCCCTTAGTCTTAGAAATTTGTAACTGGCTGCTCCCGACTGCGTCCCCATATAGAATTCTATTTTATTGGGTCCTCGGGTTCCTAGGCAACGAGATGGCTGATCAGCTGGCCCGCTCAGCCTATTCTGTGTCCCCGGAAAACACTGCTCTACCTTTTCGAGATTTCTTTCCTTCTATATGAAAATATATTTTTCATTTGTGGCTCCGGTCATATTCGACCTCAAAAAACTGCTCAGTGGTACCAACGGATCTCTTGCTGCTTTAATGAGTGCAGCAGAAGTACACGAGGCTGAAATCGAGGCCTTGAGCCTTGTCAAGCAGAAATGGAGCGATGGTTATCGTCAACTGCCAAGTTTGACTCCATTAGAGATGCCCTTACTCACGCCCAGGATCGAATGTATCCTAACCTGGCCAAGCTCCTCTAAGTTCTGATCACGCTCTCAATCTCGAACGCGGAAGCTGAGCGCTCATTTTTCAACCCTGAAGCGTCTGAAAACATATTTAAGGAATGCCATAGGTCAGCACCGCCTGAACGGACTGGTACTACTCGCTGCTCACAACGAAATTGAAGCTAAAATAGACAGTGTAATCAACCTATTTACCCAAGGAAACAGGAGGTTGATTCTCGTGGAAATAATAAATAGCGAATATCATATTTGCTATTGTAATATTTATAATTGTTCTTTATATTTCTTTATTTTACAATATAAAGCAATCTGAAAAATCTTTCTTTATTTGAGTGTTATACCGCAAACTTCTCAGATGGGAAAATTTTAGTTAGCCCTTCCCCCTAAATTTTGATCCTGGATCCGCCCCTGCTACCTTGAGACGAAACCAAAACTAAAATCTATCAAAAATATTTTTTTCTTTTTCATTCGGTGATAGAAATTTTCTTACCCCCTCCCCCCGTGATCTACCTCGCCGGCAATTTGTTCCCTATACCCTTACACACAAACACACACAAAAGAGGTATTTCTCTGGCCCCTCCCGCGACCTTATGTGGTTTCCGGAAACTCCGCCCTCGGAAGAAGTTATGCGTTGCTCCACGGAGTGAGGCCACGTGGGGAAGACTCACCCCCTTCCCCGAGTCACCCACCTGCCACACGCGACTGCAATAACAAACAAACAGACAAAGTAATTCGCCTTTAATACACAAACAGACTCTCTCACAACGACTCCGATAATAAAGTGAAAACAAACAATGAAACTGAGTCAGGGGTATTTCCCATGGGGGATCTGCTGATTAATGTGGGTTCCGAACCACCTTTTAATCTTCACTCATTCTTCTTTTGCACGCGTAGAGTTCCTGAGTTCCTCTGGCTAATAGGGATCGGAAGATTCAACTATTCTCTTTCACATAATTGTTTTATTCTGTGTGTAATGACATTCATGCCTATGGATGCATTTTTATGTTCTGTATTTCGTGTTTTTATTTTTATCGATTTATTGTTGTTTCCTTATTCGGTTGTTTGTTCGATTTCCGTTTAGGTTACCTTACTTCCTGCGTCTTCTTCATGTCTAGTCCATATTCGGTTCTCTTAGTCCAGTTCTCATTCCTCGGTTGTCTTAGTTCGGTTTTTATTCGCGTAGAATAATTTGGTTCTGTTCGGGAATCTTCGGATTTCTTCTTTTCTCCTTATCGGTGAGTTTTCCTCTTCCTTTTGCTCTTCTTCCTGATTTCATCACGTAAATATGGGCTCCTCTTCTCTCCTCAGCTGATGTCTTGAGCCTTGGAAATGAAGTGATTTCGTGGGTCGTGGCGGAAAGAGATTTGTTCTGCCAATACTCTTGGCAGGTTGTTCATTTTCTGCCATATATCTCCTGCCATTTTTATGAGAACTTATTTATTGGTGGTATTTTACTCATCGTCTATTTTCTTTTCTCTCTTCTTGGGGCTTTATTCTTTCCTTTTTGCATCTCCTTTTTCCTTGATTGTGACATCCTATTCATTGGTATGTTACTATTGCCCTGCCCAATGCCATATATATTTTTCTCTTATTCTTCATAGGGATTCTTCGGAGTGAATGTAGTAATTGTAAAGTTGGAATTGTTCTTTGTATCCTTTCTTGCTGGTGGCTTATGTATCCTCTCGCTGTTAGTTTTAGACCCACAACTTTACCTTCGGGTCTATAAGAGTCCTTTACTCCTTCATGGATGACATCGGCTGTTTTTCTTCTTGCAATAGGAATGGCGGTAAATTTGGGGACGTTTGTCCATTGTTTCTTTCGATGTTACCAATTCCCAGTGCCGTTAATATTGCTTGCCGTCCTTCATTTCTGGTTGCGGATGTTATACATTGGCTGATATCATCCGCGAACTGGATGTTCAGCGTCTCTGGTCCTATTTTGTGGTGGCATGTCCGCTCTATATAGTGAATATAACGTGGGAGAGACACACCCTTATACACGATTTTAGCTTTTCTTTCCGTGATATAATCGCAGATAATTTTATCCCAATTGTTATTCATTTGGAGATTTAGGATCTTATATTGTAAGCCTCTGTTCCAGACTTTTCAAAGGCTTTCTCGACGTCTCTTACCACTAAGTCGATATAACTTTTGTTCGCTTTCGCTAATTTTTCTCTTATTGTTTCGAGGGCCAGGGTAGTATCCCGGTTCTTCCGCAATTATAGGCCTCTATTAATCCTCTTGACTTTAATTTTTCAAATACTTTGCTGTTAAAATCTAATACCGATTTTGGCCTATAACTATTCAAGAGGCTTGAAGATTTGCCTGGTTTCGGGAACAGAAATATTTTCGCTATTTTTAATGCGTCGGGAAAGTATCCGGTATTTAAATTTGCATTAAAGATGTTTTTTGAATGTTCTAATGATGGTATTCGGGGCTTTGATGAAGTTGATCTTTGTGAGTCTTGATGGTCCTGGCGCATTATTTCTTCCTCCGTTGTTATTGGCCCCCGAGGCCCCTTGTTCTTCCCTGTTAGGGTCTACCGATATGGTGGAGTAATCCTGTTGATGTCATTACGTAGGAACAACTCATGCATCACCCTTTCTTTCGTCTCGGCACAGAAGTCCTCATTTTCTTAAGGTGAAATTGGGAAAACTGACTCCCAGTGCCGTTTGAATGTTCCTTCTATTTCCCGATCATCTTGGATTACGTTACTATTTTCCTACTTTATTTTCATTCTTGGTTTTTACCATCTCGTTTGCTAATTCCTCTCTAATTTCCTTTGGTGTCCTGTTTAAATCAATCTCCTTAATAAGGTTATCCCAGCTTATTTCCTCTAGAGCCCTTCGATATTATTAATGGATTAATTCTAATTCTATTTAGCGGCTATTTATGCTACGTTATTTTCATTCTTGGTTTTTACCCTCTCGTTTGCTAATTCCTCTCTAATTTCCTTTGGTGTCCTGTTTAAATCAATCTCCTTAATAAGGTTATCCCAGCTTATTTCCTCCAGAAACCGTCGATATTATTAATGGATTAATTCTAATTCTATTTAGCGGCTATTTATGCTCCGTCTCCTATTGGAATTTCTTGTGTACTTGAGGCCTCTTTTGATTGCTATGGCCACCCCGTCATTTCTTTGTCCTGTTGGATTTTTAGTTAGATATTTTTAATATATTTTCTTCGCTAATTATTACATGTTCCGAGATGAGCACAGGATCGGGATCGATCTTTCTGTTGTTATCACCAATTGTTCTTCCTTAACCAATCCATCCGCTTGTATTTACTATATCTTTCGCTTGTCATTTTTCCGTATTTGACTTGAGTAACATTTGCTAAATAGGATCATAATTTTAATTTTCTTTATTGGACATTTCGTCGCGTAGTTCTCTTTCCGGTTTTGTCAGTTTGGTTAATTTTTTAACTTTTCACTTTTCATAGTTATCATTTGAGAGAGTTACCACATCACCTGGGTATACTCTTATTCTGCCTTCCCTCAAAAGTTTTTTAACCTGTTTTTCCTTTTCTTGACTCTTGTATGACCATTTGCACTTATATTGGGCTTGCTTTAGTTTCCTTGGCAGTGACAGGGCTTCGTTTGCATAGATCTTCAAACGGAGATCTTTACCTTCGCAGACCATTCCTTTTTTTTTGTTTAGGTCTATTTTTGAATGTCGTTGCATCTCCCCAATTTCACTTGAGGATGGAGTTTTCTTGATTTTTCTGTATCCATTTATTTTTTCAATTTCTAGAATATTTTCCTTTTTTAGTCTATCCATTCCTACCATTCTGGGTTTTCTGGTAACCACATTTCCATGATTCCATTTTTTAGCAATTGATTGAGTTTGTATGCGAAAGTACGTCTTTTGGCTATGTTGGCCAAATGTGCCCATAGTATACTCCTACATAGATGGTCCGAGCCTACTCCTTGTAGTATGGTTATAGTTGTTTCATTTGTTTTATGATGGTCTTTGCCACTCCTGAATTCGTGACACTTTGCACCCTTTGTTTATCTTGAGTTTCTCTTTTCTTTTAGGGCAACTCATTGCTAAGGTACATACTTTTCTTCGCATTTTGAGGGCTAAGGTTATATTCCTTCCATCCATGTTCACCTGAACACTCAGAATATATTTTCTCTGTAACTGTCAAATTTATGGTAGTAGTGCATATCAATTGTAGCACATTTGAATTTTTTTTTCTTTTTGTTTGTGGCTATCTTGTTAGCCATATTCGTGGATGTTATCTACCTCGACTTGAAGAAGGCCTTCGACAAGGTGCCCCACCGCCGATTGCTGAAAAAGGTTCGAGCGCTAGGCATCGCCGGAGCTGTAGGTGACTGGATCGAAAACTGGCTGCATAGTCGAAGGCAGCGAGTAGTGGTGAACGGGCAAACGTCCGGTTGGCTACCGGTAACAAGCAGCGTTCCCCAAGGCTCCGTGCTGGGCCCCCTACTCTTCATCATCTATGTAAACGACATAGATGATGGCATAACTGCGAGGATTTCCAAATTTGCCGACGATACCAAACTAGGTATGAACGTGGCAGACGCGGAAAACGTCGAGAGACTCCAAGCCGACTTGAGGAAACTCGGGGAG
This sequence comes from Ceratothoa steindachneri, assembly GCA_963969495.1. Taxonomy (NCBI): domain Eukaryota; kingdom Metazoa; phylum Arthropoda; class Malacostraca; order Isopoda; family Cymothoidae; genus Ceratothoa; species Ceratothoa steindachneri. The sequence continues at coordinate 99,513,687 of OZ018333.1, read as the reverse complement.
TGGTCAGACAAATGGCAAATGCCGTTCAATGTCGAAAAGTGCAAGGTGATGCACATCGGCCACAGAAATCCCCAAGCCGTCTACAGCCTCAAAAACTCGGCGCTTGAGAGCACAGACATGGAAAAAGACTTGGGAGTCGTGATCACCAGCGACCTCAAGTTTTCCAAGCAGTGCATCGAGGCGGAGAAAAAAGCCCAGAGAAACTTGGGGTACATCAAGCGACAGTTTGGGTATCGGAACAGGGAAATCGTTCTCACTCTCTTTAATTCCCTGGTCCGACCTCACCTGGAGTACGCAGTCCAGTTTTGGAGTCCATCCCTTCGGAAGGACATCGCCCGACTGGAGCGAGTACAAGCCAGGGCGACCAAACTGATCCCCTCGATCAGGCACAAAAGTTACGAAGCCCGCCTAGAAGAACTAAACCTCTTCTCACTGGAAACCCAAAGACGGCGCGGTCAATTAATCGAGGTCTTCAAAATCCTCCGAGGTATTGACCACGTAGGGCAACGGGGACATGTTCCAACTAAGCGAGGGCGTAACGAGAAACCACGGCTACAAAATTGAGCTGCCGCGTTATCACCGGGACAGATGCGGGAACTTCTTCAGTTACAGTATCTGCAACGAGTGGAACGCGCTTCCGCCAGAAGTCGTGAACAGCGACTCTGTGGAGCAGTTCAAAAGGCGCCTGGATAAAGTCCTGGTTCGCTGACAGGCTCACGAGTCCCTGACTCGTAACAAGTACCCTCTCGTATGGACCGTAAGGTCTTCTAGGGTACTTCTTTTCCTTGTGACTCCTTGTGATACCTTAATCGTGTGGGTGTTTTGTCAAATTTGATTATTTGGTTGCCTTTCTCAATTAATTTTTACAGTTCAGTGGGATCCTACCTAGAAATTGACTTTCCAGCAAATCACGCTTCTATTAGCGATAATCTGAGGGGAAATTGCTGGGGTGAGCCCAATTTTCCTTCGCTGCCTTCTTGGAATACTCGCGTTCCTACGTCTCTCTCTTGATGGCACATGGCGATGTACCATGTGGCGTTATCAATTAGTCTTTCTAGCGCCACCTTCACATCTCGGCACACAGTTTGCACCTGTCCAGTTTCGAGGCTCCCCCCGTTGCTCGATGCGCAACTCTGTTTCACTTGCATCTCTATTTTACCTGGATATTATTTTTTTCCCTTTCTCTTTTTTTGTTTTTCTCTTTCCTACCCAAAAGAATTCGGTAACTCCTCGATCACCCCACCGACCTATTCCCTAGCAACAGTTCACAGTTCGCTTTAGGCTCATTCTCGATTTTTTCCTGCCATCTTTTCTGTTCTTTTCCTTAGCGTTAATTCAAGATGGCCGATCGTAGCCATGGCCTGGAGTGGCGACTTTCTGCAGCGCTCCCGTCTACGTCGTCCTGTTATGATGAGGAGTGTTTTATTGTGCATTGGTTGAAGTTTGGCCATGTTAGTTTTGGACGAGGTGAACAAAGTGGTAAATGGGAGTGGACTGAATTAAACATCTTCTTTTGTTCAATCCTCTAAAACGGAAGAGGGCTCGGAACGCACCTTTCCTTTTACCTAGGGGTAGCTCCCTTGAGGCCGATTATCATCCTCTTCCGTATCGATGGCACCAGTTGCTCTTCTGAATGAGGGATGACTTTAAATTAATCATCCTTTGTTTGGATTTTCCATTTCTTCTCGTCAGCGTCGATAATGACGATCCCTCTCATAGAGGATTTGTGTCCGATCTTCGGCGAAGTGAAGGGCTGATTGGCCTGGAAAAAATGATGGGTACCTTTAGGTATAATGGGGGAATAAAACTCGCATCCGTAGTTAATCTTCGAACGAACAAAAGATCGATGGAAAAGTAAGGCAGTAGCCCTATCAGTACCCCAGGTGCTGGACGTCACAGAGCGAAGAATGTCCATGGCGCAGGTACAAGAGAACCTAAGACTGGGAATATGAGCCTCCCAGGTGAGGCGTCGGTCGCAAATAAGACCAAGGAAACGATGCCTAAGACGGGGGCCTCCGCTGTCCAGAAGAAAGACAGTCTAACATTTACCAATTTCTCCATGAACTTGCACACGCAGGAGATTAGAGAGATTGGGTGGAAACCAGCAGGGGTATAAGGGTCTTTCCTTGGTTCACGAAAAAGGACTACCGGCTCCCAGTGAAGAGTTGCCAGGGGGCAAACCTTTAAAATGGAGTAAGGAGGAAACCACTAAGCCCGTCAATAGAGGAGAGGGAGAGACTCTCTCTCCACTAAGACTCTTTAGAAATAAGGGGAGAAACTCCCGAACCCATAGATATTGGAGGGCGAAAAACCTCGGCAAGGTGAATATTGGAAGGGCTTTGAGACATCACAGGGTCTCCTTAGAAAAGGAGGAGCTAGCCGAAGGGGACTCCAAAAACCATAAAGGGAAATCACCCTTTATTAATCAGAGCCGTTTGCGACTGAGGGGGTCGTCGGACTAGCAGGTATTTTCATTTCCTGCCCTTTGCACAGCGTAGCTCGAGCGTCACCTCGTCACCTCTCCACCATCAACAACCACCCCCTAAATTGGGGGTGTGCGGAAGGCAACGGCTGCGAAATTAAATTGGTGCGGTTGATCGTCTCCCCCTTCAGCAATTTACGCCTTTGCGGATGCATACAATTCGCATCAGTCGAGTTTGGAGGAAATAAAGGGAGGGTAGAAGAGGAGGGCATTGCGCTAACAACATCCCAGGTGCTTAATCTTGGGGCTCGAACAATGTCCATGGTGCGGGTGTAAGAGAGGCTAAGGCTGCGAATACGAGTTTCCTGGAGGAACATTCGGTCGAAAACAAGACCAAGGTAAAGGTGCGACCCTACCATTTAGGATCAAGTCCTCAACGAAATGAAGCCGTGGTAGGCGGTCTAATTGCATTACCTTAGTCTTAGCCCAAGGAAACGGAAACAGATGCCCTTGGCGACAGGGGAGATGTGGGTCAAAGCCTGGTGGATTGGACGCTCCAGAGTTGTAGTAAGAGGACGAATGTGTGAAGCTTTTTGATTGTAAGAGCAAAAGAGGAATAGACATAGACAGACGGGTCCACTAAGGAGGAGGGCGAATGACACTACACATCACCCGAAAGGTGGATGGCGTGGTAGGTGATGGTTTCCTTCAAAGGTGAAGGCATTTTCACATGCCCAAAAATGAAAGGGGCCAATTTTAGAGACAATTCGAGGCTGTTTAAAAGACTTATTTTCATTTACCACAATTAAAAAAACTTCTTTTATAAAGATTTAAAAAGGGAGACACTTTCAGAGGTCATTTTATAAATAAACAAATAAATCTCAGTTTAAGGTTTGAAGTTCACTGTTTTCAGTCCTCCATCAAGCTGCTGTGTTGCTGCTTCTCAGGCGGACACTCAGCCAGGGCAAGCCCCAACTCCCCACTGTGGTGCCCAGTCACGGTGGTAACCTCCCTGGTAAATAGTGTCAGCTTAAAAAGAATCCGGACAGAGAGATTCGAACTGCCGACCCAGCGATTGCAGGGCAAGCACACTAACCACTATACTAGCCAGGAGGCTAGAAGGTTTTTAAAGCTAAAAATTGCTAGACCTCCTTATTCCTTCTTATTTATTCACGCGTGACCACTTTCCCTAAAAATATCGTACGATTCAATAAAGTTTATCACCTATATTTTTTTTTTTATCATTCATTTCTTCCTAATTCTCTTCTTCTCTTTTATGGTTTCAAGTCGTGGGCTTCTGGAAACCCGAGTCGTCGATCGATCAAAGGGAATCGCTCTATCGTAAACCTGACGTCTAACGTCATTGATCCCTGGGGAATATTCCTCCTGATCCTGGTCCCACATCCTTCCAATGGCATCGAAACCTTCCATCTTTTATCACCATCATAAATTAAATGGAAAGGAAGAACAAAGTCCGGAGCTTGTGAAAATAAGGCGCTGGATCGGAATCAGTTTCCTCCACAACCCACCAAACACAACCGAGCCATGAGTTATAATGGGTGACAGAGGGTGTTACACATTATTTGAAAGAAAACAAGAAAAAATATTAGGCATTGTTCTGGGTTCGCTAAGAGGTAAGAAAAAGTGAATTTCAACGAGGGCATTTCCATTCAGGAAGGATATTTGGGGTGGGAATTGAGAAAATAAGAAAAAATGAGTGAAAAAAAGTTTGATGTAGGAACGATTGTGACTGTGCCGATTGACCCGAAGGCGCGGGTGAGGGGAAGTGTTGTGGCGTGGAAAATAGAGAGGTGAATCGGCTACAGGTCCACCCCCTCTCTCGGGGGTATTTTTAGTTCCTTGGGAGTTGGGTCGTGATCTTTGGACGCTTGCTATAAAACAACGGCTCATTATTCCTTTGTTCTTCTGCGGGGTTGTGGTGAGCCATTGGCTACTATGCATCGTTTCGGTTGGTTTGTCTGGTGGACCTCTTGGTTTGGTGGCACTGCCAGCCTTATACCTTCCACATACCAAGTCTTTGTATGTTGTACCGCGTTGGGTAACTCGATCGCCAAGGAAGATCCTCATTCCGTCATGGAGGAGTAATTCCTCAATAACATCATCCTCTTCTCTTGTCTTCCCGTTGAAGCCCATTTGCATGTTCCTTGACGTAGGGCTTTGATTACGTCTCTTGTTGTCCCCCGCCCCCCAGCTTGGTAGGGTATATTCTTCAATAACGTATACTTTGAGGTTGAGGGCAGCTGCCTCAATTTTCTTTCTTCTTCTTCGTTGGTTGCAGTTCTTGTTCGGGGGAATGTTTCTTTTTGCATAATTTCTGCCGTATTAATCTCTTTCCTCGATACTTAAGGAAAACAAACATTTGCTTTATTAAGAAAATTGCGTTTCTGTATGTAAGGAAAATAGAAGTCAAAGAGGAATATCCCCTTAATTTGTTCCTTAAATTTCTTCCCTCACTCCGATCTAAAAATCTAACTCCACGTGTAGTAACGTGAGAGTCCAAAGAAGCGGAGAAAGAAAGAAAGAATTGGAATATCAGCCAGCTGCCTCGTAGGTGCAATTAATTAAGTTGAGCGGCTCAACAGATTTAATTCCACCGTGAAAACGCTAATCTCTGTATTTTGGAGGCTGCTCGCAGAGTCTCCCGCACACATCGTTGGCGGCCATTAAGACCTAGGTCGTGCGACCAACGCTAATCCCTCTAGGCGCCAGAAATCTTCTGCCAGACGTCTGTGCCTTCCAGTGATTGAGCATAAAAAATGGCAGTCATATAAATATGCTGGGTTTTCGAGTCTCTGGTTAGATTGAGAACCCGTCGCCTTCGGTTCAGATAGTTGTGTCAGTTTCCTCAAATTCCCCGGTATTCACTTATACCTTGAGATCGGATCTCACCAGGAAGACCCATCTCTTTTGTGAAGCCTTACTATGTTCAGAGCAAGCCTCGAATCGTTTTCATCCCCAAGAATTGGCCGGGAATCCTCTCGTCTCATTTGGCACCCCCTCCCCCTCAAGGAATTTCAGTCTCCCGTGTGAGACTCCGTGCCGAGCCGCTGCAGAGTTTCGATTTGGAGGTTGTACTTCTCTGGAGCAGAAGTGCCATCGTCCGTCTTCAACAAGTATCGTGAACTCGTCTTCTGCCTCCCCCCCTCCCCTCCGATTCATCCTCGTCACAATTAGGATATTCGACCTGGGGCCACGTCTGTTGGCCTTCTCGATTCCTCGCGCCAACCCGCTGAAGGATATTTACTCGAGGGCCGCGTCCGTTGGCCTTCTCCTTTCCTCGAGCAGATCCCATTAAAGGTAAAACGACCGTTTGCTTTAATCTCACGATAATCGACTCACTTTCCGACATTTAAACATTCCCTCTGTATAAATGATCTGTAATATTTCATTTAAAAGCTGATTAACGAGTAATTAACTTTCCGATTGCCCATTAACTTATATTATGTCGGGGTGATTTGTAATATTAAGCTGATTAACGAGTAATTAAGGTTTCCCGATTACCCATTAATCTGTATTCTGTCAGAGTTGTCCTATATTTACATTACCTATATTTCCCGTATGTATATATATGTTAAATAGTGACACATTGAAAATTATATTTGGGGTTTTCATTCTTTAAATATACCTTTGAACTGCAACTTGGTAAACTCAGTTAAACGCTATCGGCCTCTGTAGTAACCTTGTAACTAACGGATTACTTTTACGAAGTGAACATACTTGTACGTAGCAAGGGCATGTACGTACATTAGAGAATATATGTATGTATAACTGCATATATACATATCTCCTTGTTCTTTATCTCTTTCCTCCCAACCAATATATATATATATATATATATATATATATATATATATATATATATATATATATATATATATATATATATATATATATATATATATTATCTAGTGAGGTAACCTATTCCTCGACAGTGTATTAACAGACTTAATATCAGAGGCAATGTAATACAAAGTGGAGGGATGAGGCCTGATCCAATAAACCTCCAGGCATTGCGCGATATACAAGCTCCCGACAGATTAAAGATGCTTCTACGGGTTCTCAGACTGTTCCCATACTATTCACAGTGGATAAAGGATGTCTCTAAAATGCTCCGCCTTCTCATTGCTACTCATGATTTCCCAATTTCAAGTTATGCGACATGCGTTCATTCAACTCAAATGTGACGCCGAGAATTGTGATCAAAATCATTGAGGAATCCCTACCATTTGAAGATGAGACGGATGCAGCCGATATCCCAATAGCGGAAACACTGAATCAGGGACGCACTGCAACATTTTGCTCGCGCACTTTGCAGAGACCTGAGAAGCGTCAACTCTGAATTGAAAATGAGGCTCAAGCTTTTACTAAGACTGTTCGTCCTTAGAGACATTATCCTATCGCCAGATGATTTACACTGAAAACGGATTAAGTTGTCTGTTTGACATATGACACCGCAGAAAGATACAAACGTTTATTTAAGTTCCCTCGAGTTCGATAACTGTGAACATCATCGGTATCTTGGTTATGTTCACTTAGCCCAGTTCTGCTCAATAATCAATGTACAAAAAGGACCATCAATTAGAGGAACCCCAGCTACTCTAGAATAATCATCAGTCAGCATAGCTTCGTTAATCTAATCTTAGAGAAGCCAGAGGGCGAACTCGTGGATCATTCTAGTGGCGCATTGCCAAACAAGAGGAATGTTGAAATTACGTATAGAAAGATTATCAGCAGGAGGAAACTACGGTGCCAAACGGCCCGACATCAAGCAATACCGTGCTATCGAGCTCACGAAATCTGCCACGCTTCTTATCAAGCATCCAGCGACACGCAACACCTCCGACGCTCGGAACGTTGACATCATTCTCTTAATCATTTAAATAAATAATTCTATTTATTGCTTTGTCACACTTCAGGAGAAGACAGAGGAGTGGGACGACAGGGAACCCGACTACTGGAGAACGTCAGAGAAGAGACAGCCGGAGGGGGCGAGCTGCCCCCGCACCCTACGATGAGCCTCACGCAAGTCCAGCCTAAGGAAGTCCCGAAGAGCCAGGATCTCCTCAAAAAGGAATACGGGACAAGTACGCGAAGCCACAGCATGGGACCCTCCATAATTGGCCCAACATTCATGATTCCCACAAGAGGAGCCATGGTACACCAAAGCACAGGTCACACAGCGACGAGCCTGCCGACAATTGCTGCTCATATGACCAAACTGGTGGCAATTAAAACAATGTCCTAGGAGCTCGACATAACGGGACACAGGGACACGAAGATAACCAGCACTAACAAACTGGCGCAGAGCCTGACGCTCAAAGGTGACGATGAGCGAACTCGTAGGAACCTTAGCGGGACCACAGTCTTAGACACCCTATTAACGTCCGTAAGCCTCTGGGGCGAAAGTTTATCCTTTAGTGTCGAGACACAAAACTGCAGTAATTCGTTGGAGCGAATCACTCCCTTAACAAAGGATCTAACAAACGCGAAAAAGAGGACTTATTGACCGGAGTATTACGAGAAGCAGAAGTTTGCGACTTCTGATTAGAGTGGTAAAATCGTTCCTCTAAAAGAATATAGGGCGGTCCACGTGTGACTATTTCTATTTACTGACTCTGATTTCCTCCATTTAAAATTTTGTCAATTCCCGCCCCCTCACATACCGTTTGTCCGAGAAAACCTCATACCTCTGTCGCCCAATTCCTTCCTAGAACTCTAATCTCTTTTTCAAACTCTCTGAACTGGACGACCATCTGTGGGAAGCCTGAACTAACCCTCACGAAGAATTAAACAAGTTCCTCTTGCACCTTACTGAAAAGTTAGAAGCTTTCCAGGAAATGTGGTATTCCTCATATCTACTAAGCTTGCGAGGGCACAGCCGAGACATTTTTCACAGTTCCTGGGTAAATCGGTGAAGGTGGGGGGCATAGTTTTAATTTTCATCCCATCTTAGGCCCGTCCCTTCTGGCAGATGGGGCGCATCCTCGAACTAATCCTGGGTGAAAACACTAGAGTCCGAGTCGTTACCCTAAGGAGAGGAGGATGGACAGGTTTTACGGTACCCCATAAAATTGCTCTATCCACTCAAGCTATCTATTACACATACTGGGTCGGCAGGGCTCAATCCAGCCTCCAGCGATTTGGAAGGTAAGGAATTTTTTTTTTTTTAATTTTATAGAGCCCATCTGGCAACTGCCCACTTGGGCATAAGTCGCCGAAAAACCGACAGCCTAGAACTAGGCAACTTTAAAATAAAAATATGAAAACATAACAATGATATAAATTGGAAAAACTTAACAATCAGGAAGCAATCTCCGGCAGCGGGAAGAGGTCCCCCTCACCCCGGAGCAGGAGAGTGCAACCTACAAAACAACAATAACAAACAAAAAGAACCTTAATTTAAGAAGAGAAGCCCAGGCCTCCCCCCAAAAGTCAACAAGTCCACAAGTCAATGTGCACGAACTCGTCCCGAGCACAAGGGACAGGCGGTAGCGACCCCGCCTATCCCGGTACCGGGACAGGGACAGGTATCGTGCGCGAACATCACTCAGACTGGGACATTCGACAAGAATGTGGCGAACAGTCTGGGGGACGACGCAGTCGTCGCCGGCGAGCGCTCGATCAGATAGCGATGCGTCACACGAGTATGTCCGATTCGGAGACGACAGAAAGCGACCTGAAGCCATCGCAGCATTGGGGGATAGGTCCATGGGAACAGTCGCGGCGCAATGGCACGCAACTTAAAGTTCCCTGCGACCGTCTCCCATCTTCTTTGCCAAGCAGTCCGAAGAGCTTCCCGTAGAGCTTCGCAGAGTCCTCGTGGACTCTTTGGTGCCCTCATCGGCGCGCTCATTCCCCGTAATTTCTACATGTCCAGGAACCCAGCAGAAGATAATCTCGACATCTGCGCGGCTCGCCAAAACCGTGGCGTCACGGATATCGCGAACCAGGAGATGCAGAGATTCCAATGCCCCGAGAGCACTCAGGGCGCTTTTTGAGTCGTTATAGATCACAATCCGGTCTCCGAACCGGGCACGTCGCAAAATCTCCCATACTGAGTGGCGTATTGCCACCAGCTCTGCCTGGTAGAGCCCCGCTGACTTCAAACAGAGGGGATACGGCGTGGAAGCCGACCCCCTCTTCGGAATTGGAGCCATCCGTATACACTGGCACGGTTCAAGCGTGACACGATGTGTGCTCCAAAAAGGTCGAACGCAATACTCCCGTTGCCGTACAAGGTTTGGGAGCAGAGGCATGGCGACAAATAGCCAAATGTAGTACCCTCCAGGGTGGCGTCCTGGGCAGAACCAGGGGCATCACCTGCCCGAGAGCTATATTTACCTCTCGAAGGAGTTTCGTGGCCCTAAACCCAAAGGGCTTAGGGTATGACTGGCGTCTCTCGGCGGCATAGGCACCATCGAGATCAGCTGCGGATGCCGTGAGAGCTGTTGGCGACTGAGGGAGGCGCTGGGCTCGCGCGTACAGGCGAGTGATGCACTGCACGCGGCACAGAGCGAGTGGCATCTCCCCAGCATCGACCAGCAGGCTCTCAATGGGGAAAGTGCAGAAGGCACCGGTCGCAAGGCGAAGGCCGGTGTGGTGGATCGAATCCACCTTCCGCAATAAACGCTCGGCGGCGGATGCATAAAATTCGCATCCGTAGTCGAGCTTCGAACCAACAAAGGATCGATAAAAAAGTAGGGCAGTAGCCCTATCAGCGCCCCAAGCGCTGAACGTCACGGAACAGAGAATGTCCATGGCGCGGGTACAAGAGACCCTAAGGCGGCGAATATGAGCCTCTCAGGTGAGGCGTCGGTCGAATAAAAGACCAAGGAAACGGTGCGATTCCACCACATCCAGGCGCACCCCATTAAGAAAAAAATCTTGGTAGGGATGAAGCCGTGGATGGTGGTAGAAGTGCACCACCTTAGTCTTGGCCAAAGAAAACCGAAACCTGTGCGCTTCGGCATAGCGAGAGACGCGGTTCAATGCCTGTTGGAGTCGACGCTCCAGAGTTGGTATCTGGGCCGCGCCAAAAGAGATCGAAAGGTCGTCCACGTAGAGCATTGCGAGAACATCTTCCGGCAGCACCGAGATGATGTTTTTGATGCTCAGGGCAAAGAGTGTGACACGGAGGACACTTCCCTGCTCCTTTTGGCCGGACAGGGCTCCCCCCACCCGTACGCGGAATCGACGATCTCGCAAAAAATCAGAAATAAACATTGGGAGGCGTCCCCTCGCCCCCATCGTGTGGAGAGTCTCCATGATACCGTATCGCCATGCGGTATCATAGGCCTTCTCTAGATCGAAAAACACCGTGGCGTAGTGCTGTCTACGAAGGAAAGCCTCGCAGACGGCATTTTCCAGTCGGAGCAGAGCATCCGACGTGAAATGGAACTTGCAGAAGCCGCACTGTGCAGAAGACAAATGTCCTCCGCTGTCCAGGAAAAAGGCTAATCTAACATTTACCAATTTCTCCATCAACTTACACACGCAAGAGGTTAGAGAGCTTGGGCGGAAACCGGTCGGAGTAGAGTGATCTCTCCCCGGTTTGCGAAAGGCGAGCACAGTAGCGATTCGCAAGGAGTCTGGGAGAAGACCCTCCACCCAGATCCTGTTAAACAAATCTAACAGAAAGGCCATGCCTCGCTCACCCAGGTGTCGAAGCATGGCGTACGGGACATCGTCCGTCCATGGGCAGTGTCCACGCACGAAGAAAGAGCGGAGCGCATCTCACTCACAGTAAACTTGTCCTTCAAGGGTTCTCCGTCTCTGGAGGTAAGGACCAGCCGACGGCCTTCCGCGACATCACGACGTGCATTGAATGCTGGCGGAGCAGCATCCCGGCTAGAGAATGCGGAAAAAGCGGTCGCTAAAGATTCCGCCACGGACAAGGGGTCCGAGATTGCGGTCCCATTCTCCTGAAGAACGGGAAGGGGGTCCTGCGAGAACTTGCCCCGAATCCTTTTGACTCGCTTCCACACCTCAGCTAAAGGGGTCTTTCCCGTTAAGTGAAGACACGAATGCCCTAAGAAAAGCGGCGGGCGTGCTTCGAAATATACCTGAACCTTACCATAGCCCGACGAAATTCAGCGACAGTGAAATCGTTCGGGCAGCGCTTATAGCGCATGTAGGCATAACGCTTCTGTTTATGGGCGTCTAACACTCGGCCGACCACCATGGTAGTGGTCAGCGTGCAAAACGGCCAGACGTCCTTGGAATAGTAGTCAGGTCCACGGCGATGAGGTTGCCGGAGAAGAACTCAACGGCCTCATCTACCGACCTGAACTCCTCGACTGAGGTAGAAAATTCAGTCATTTCCTAAAACGCAGGCCACCGCGCCCGCACCAAGCACAACCGAGGTGAGCTCTCAGGGGGGTTGCCCTGAAAATGATATTTGAATGGGAAAGTGATCACTACCATGGAGGTCATCGACAACCCCCCAATCAAAATCAGGCTGTGCATCCGAAGAGCACAAAGATAGGTTAAGGCAAGAAAATGAAGCGGTTCTCGGACAGTGATGCGTAAACTCATCCACGTTTAGGACACCCATCTCAAGCTCTTCGATCAGATCGGCAAGGACTTGTGCCCTGGGATTTATGGAGTAATCTCCCCAGAGAGGATGCCTGCCGTTCAGATCTCCAAGCAAGAGATAGAGCCTCGGCAACCGTGCCACGACGCGGCGGAAGTCCCCCACGTCGAAGTCAGCTGACGGTGGAATGTACGCAGAAATGATAGTATACCTCCTATCCAGGTGCAGCTGCACAACCACTGCCTGAAAGGAGGTCATCGACAACCCCCCAATCAAAATCAGGCTGTGCATCCGAAGAGCACAAAGATAGGTTAAGGCAAGAAAATGAAGCGGTTCTCGGACAGTGATGCGTAAACTCATCCACGTTTAGGACACCCATCTCAAGCTCTTCGATCAGATCGGCAAGGACTTGTCCCCTGGAATTTATGGAGTAATCTCCCCAGAGAGGATGCCTTCCGTTCAGATCTCCAAGCAAGAGATAGAGCCTCGGCAACCGTGCCACGACGCGGCGGAAGTCCCCCGCGTCGAAGTCAGCTGACGGTGGAATGTACGCAGAAATGATAGTATACCTCCTATCCAGGTGCAGCTGCACAGCCGCTGCCTGAAAGGAGGCATCTACAGAGAAAGGAAGAACGGAGACATCATGCCGGGTGTAAACCGCGCATCCCCCAGCCCGGCCATTCCGCGGTGGTGGGGTCGCATGACCCTTATACCCCGGGAGGGTGGGCAGGGAGCACGCGCCTAGCATGGTCTCCTGCAAAAAAGATAGCTAACGGGGAACGGGACGAGACGAGCATCCGCAGCCCCTCCCAGTTGGCCCGGAGTCCACGGCAATTCCATTGAAGGAATATGCCCTCCAGGTCTAGCTCGGAGGAGACGCGGGGGCCCTCCTCGAACTGAAGACCCTGACGGGAATGGCCGTACGCTTCCCGGGGGCAGAACCTCGGGCGCTGTGGCCGGACGAAGCGCAGTCGCCTTCGAGGACTTATTGGAGGAGGTTGGGCTCACCATGCGAGTCTTTTCCTCCCTCCGCCTCGAAATCTTAGGCGGGCGTTGAGGCTTCGGAGGCGGGGGGCCAACTTTTCGAGGAACCACCGTCTCCGAGCTACTCGCTCCACCTCGGGGCGTGGGCGAAGGAGCCGAAGCTCCTTTGTTGCTCTCCTCCTTTCGGGGGACAGCTTTAGGAACCCCGGAAGATGGCCTAGCGACCATCTTCAGGGGTGTTGCCTTCTGTGAGTCTAACGACTCGGTGTAGGCGCGTGGCCGTTTCGCCTTACGAGAAACGGTCACGCTGGGGGAAGAGGGGGGAGCCCTAGTTTTAGCCGGGGCTAGGTGTGAACCCTTTTTGCCGCCAGCTTTACCAGGGGAGCGCCCGGGTTAAGTAGAGCCCGCAGAAGGGCTCCAAATGGGCGCGGAAACAACCGTGCTCATTGGCCTGGACGGGCCAGGAGCAGAGGGTGCCTTTCTAACTATTGAGGCATATGACGTCCTAGGCATAGCCGGGCACGCCAGGACCAAGTCCTTAGCCTCGCGGAATGAGAGTCGATCCTGTGCCTGAACGGCCAGGATTTCTTTCTCAAGGAGATATGCACCACATTGCTTCGAAGAAGCGTGGTGCGGCTCTCCGCAATTGACACACTTGGCCACACACGATTTGGACTTATCGTGTGCGGCCTTGGAGCAATTTACACAAACTTCGGGTGACCCCGACTTTGCACGTCTACAAGAACGATTTGTATGGCCGAAGCGGTGACAGTAATATATACGACATTAGGTCTTTTCCAGTCAGACCCAGCGATTCTCCTTGTGCCTTTATGGTTTCGAATGAAAACATGCGTTCGTATCAACTGTTCGCACTTAAAAACCCGAATTAATCATTTTATTTAAACGCACTTAGAAACACTGACGGAAGTGCCACCTCGTTTTACTTGACCCAATAATAAATAAAATAAACAGGCGAGAAAACTCATTTCGCACAATACGAATTCTGTGATTGAGACTAAAAGTCTCGGCGCCTCCCCCTTAGGTAGGCCAAACAAAACAATTGTTACAGAATCTTTGAAATGACGAGTATACGAGGCCGAAAGAAACAAATAAAAACTAAGTTTGGGAAAGCTATTAATGCAGTCACCCAAGATAATAAACACAGAAGTAAATAAATTCAAATAGTCAATGAGAGCGTGTATCAACCTTTTGAAAGTAGCCTAGCAAGAAAATTATTGCTTCACGGTTTCCATGAAGGCCAGAACCAACAAACTTATCAAAGCCTTTAAGACTCTTAAAAAAACCCCCCTAAAACCCTTATGAACCTGACACCAGTTTAATAATGAAGTATATATCTATATTCTATGTCGTAGGTCAGATATGAGCTCCCTGAAGTTCGCTTGCCTCCCTGGGTCACAACGAAAATATATACGACTGCTTATTTTACCTTTGGCAGATTTCAGTCAAATGGCTATGTGGTTCTGGGAATCAAACGGGGTATACACAAATAATATTTACTACTAGACAAACAATAAAATTTAACAACAAAGGAGACATTATTGGAAATACACCAGACTAATTGGAAAGAAAATGGATTTAAACGGATGCTTCGGCGCGAGCATGCACAAACTTCAAGGTCGAATAGCGTCGCGCCTCTTCGAAGTTGATAGAGAGAGAAAACGTAATTGTCTTACAATTTCTGTGGTGAGCCTCGAGAGTATGGAATAATTTTTTTTTGCCTCCTGCGAGTTCTTGGGGTGCGGGAGTCACCTGAGAATTTACGCGTCGTGTCCTTGGCTGATTCGGGCGAATACTGGTTTTCTCATGCCCGTGCTGGGAATATTATACAGGGTCGCCAGAAGCGCATCTCATTCCATCTGAGCGGACGCGGCGGACGTGAACTCCGCACCCTCTCGTTGATCTTTGCCTGAGTTCCAGTTGGCTCGTCTTATCGCCCCGGAAGTTTACCCAAAGACGCCGATTGAATGTCTTTTGGTCTGTGAGATACTTCCTAGGCCTCTGCGCACGCGTGATTCTTTGTCTCTCACTGATGTTATGTTTGAAGTGAGTCTCAAAAATCTTCGGGAACGAAGAGCCTGCTATTACAGGATAAGAGATCCTGGAAGAAGCAGTGGCAGGTGAAATGTCCGTTGGTATCAAAGAAGCGGCAGAGGGCTCTGCCTGTAATTGGGGCGTACAACCCGGTAGAAACAGGGGGTCAAGTAGTAGTTTTCGGACGGTAGATCCGGAATCATGGGCCGAGGGCGCTTCGATGCCTGAGGAGGTGATCCAACAACCACAGCTGACGATGATGGAATATCATCGATTTTTTTTTCCAGTAGGAGGGTGAGCAGGCGATATGGGTAAAGTACGAGGAACTGGGCGGATTTCTGCTACCGTTTGGGCCGATAAGAGGCCTAGGCTCTGTGAATGGCTTTAGGACAGAGGATATTCAGCAATACTCTAGCAGAGCCTTCAGTTTTAGTCACCCTGTGTTTGTGTGAATCGTTGGGTACTAACCTTACTCTTGAAACGGGTGAGGTCGTAGTTCCTTAATGCGTTTGAATGCATGGCACTTTTGGCAAAATTCAGACGTGGATGGGGTTAAAGGGTTAAGCGAACTTGTGCTATCGAAGGCAGATTTCGCAAAAAAAATCGTGTTGAGTGTGAGATAACACCTCGACTACGATATCACCACTACCTTATGGGCACATCCGGCGGGGTTCACAACAGCGGAACTCAAATATTTGGTTTACGTCGAACACAACATCCACTTTTGCAAGTGGCGTTGACCAAAAAGCGGGGATAATCCAAATCCGGGTCCACATCGTTGGCATAGAGATCCAACGAGCGAGGAAAGGCTGAAGAACGTTTGGCATTAAGAGAAATAGAGGGATGCATTAAAAGTGTAGTTCGCAGGACCAGGGGCCAGATAGAGGAGCGGGTGGGGCCCCCTCTCCAACGACAAGGCAGGGAAACTGTCGCGATGAGCCTCTGAAACACTGTGAGTGAGGAAGGGTGGGTGCTCTTAATGACATTAAATCTAACCACCCCATATATGCCCTATTAAGCAAAAGGACACCGATAACTTTAATATAATACGGTTACCGAGTCATGATAGACAATCCAGATTTGATGAACTTTGTCTTGCTTAAAGCCCATATCTGAATGGGTTTCTTAAAAGGAAATGGCGTGGGTTTGGATTACCATTTTGAGATTAAGACGATGACAGGAAAAGATAATTATGCCATAATTTCTAAAGTAGATGCCGTGGAGTTTATTTATTATCAGGTTTGTTGTTTGAGGAGGGAGTTTACTAAGGTATATTCTTCTTCTCCTTGTATGTGGGGCACAAAGACTACCCATATCGGCTCCGGCGAGTGTCGTGAAAAGCGGCTAAACACAGATAGGGGCCGGTTACTTAGGGGCTGCGCAGCAGAATTTTCGCACCTGCGAGCGATATACGTAATGGCGGTAATGGGCAGGGATGCCACGGACATCACCATTCATACCGGTTGTGGCGCTGATGAGCACCAACACAATTTTTAGGGAAAGTGGTTTCAATGACATGCTTGTGTACGTCTTGTCATCCTTTGTGTTTTAGGGTTAATATTTTTATTCCAAGTTCTTAGAGCTCTCATGCTGTCCTCTTTGGTCAACTCTGCGCTTTCTTTTCAAAATAGCAAAGACATTCCCTTGTTTCTCGCCAGCCTTCCCTGCCCAGAGAATGCGACCACCACCGAGTCAAATAAAAAGGGAGTAGGGCCGCCTCACGCTCGGCTGACCAATACGGTAACAGTCTATGAATTCACCCACAGTACAAAGGCTTCTCTCTCCTATGAGTAAATGAATGTCTTCGAACATCTCCTTTCTTTGCAGCCTGATAAGGGCAAAGACTACATTTGAAAGGTTTCTTCCCTGTGTGAGTATATGAATGACTTTCAAGGTGACCTTTCGTTGCAGCCTGATAAGGACAAAGACTGCATTTAAAAGGGTTCTCACCTGTGTGAGTATATGAATGTCTTTTAAGATTATTTTTCTGTACAGCCTGATAAGGGCAAAGACTGCATTTGAAAGGTTTCTCACCTGTGTGAGAATATAAATGGTTTTTAAGACTAACTTTCGTTGCAGTCTGATAAGGGCAAATCAAGCATTTGAAAGGCTTCTCTCTAGTGTGAGTATATAAATGGTTTTTAAGAAGAACTTTCGTTGTAGACTGGTAAGGGCAAAGTTTGCAGTTGAAAGGCTTCTCACCTGTGTGAGTATATAAATGGTTTTTAAGATTGACTTTCGTTGCAGCCAGATAAGGGCAAAGGCCGCATTTGAAAGGTTTCTCTCCAGTGTGAGTCCTTGAATGTCTTCTAACATCTGTTTTATTTGCAGCCTGATAAGGGCAAAGACTACATTTGAAAGGTTTCTCCCCTGTGTGAGTATATGAATGGCTTTCAAGCTGACCTCTCGTTGCAGCCTGATAAGAACAAAGACTGCATTTGAAAGGTTTCTCACCTGTGTGAGTATATGAATGTCTTTTAAGATTATTTTTCTGTGCAGCTTGATAAGGGCAAAACTGCATTTGAAAGGTTTCTCACTTGTGTGAGAATATAAATGTTTTTTAAGATTATCTTTGGTTGCAGCCTGATAAGGGCAAAGGCTGCATTTGTAAGGCTTCTCACCTGCATGAGTATATGAATGGCTTTTAAAACTAACTTTCGTTGCAGTCTGATAAGGGCAAAGCAAGCACTTGAAAGGCTTCTCTCTAGTGTGATTATATGAATGGCTTTTAAGAAGAACTTTCGTCGTAGCCTGATAAGGACAAAGTTTGCAGTTGAAAGGCTTCTCACTTGTGTGAGTATATAAATGTTTTTTAAGATGAACTTTCGTTGCAGCCAGATAAGGGCAAACACCACATTTGAAAGGTTTCTCTCCAGTGTGAGTCATTGAATGTCTTCTAACATCTGTTTTCCTTGCAGCCTGATAAGGGCAAAGGCTGCATTTGAAAGGCTTCTCGCCTATGTGAGTATATAAATGGTTTTTAAGAGGACCTTTCGTTGCAGCCTGATAAGAGCAAAGGTTGCAGCTGAAAGGCTTCTCACCTGTGTGAGTATATGAATGGCTTTTAAGATTATTTTTCTTTGCAGCCTGATAAGGACAAAGGCTGCATTGATAAGGCTTCTCTCCTGTATGAGTCCTTGCATGTATTCTAACATCTATTTTCCTTGCAGCCTGATAAGGACAAAGGCTGCATTTGAAAGGCTTGTCACCTGTGTGAGTATATAAATGGTTTTTAAGATGAACTTTCTTTGCAGTCTGATAAGGACAAAGGCTGCATTTGTAAGGCTTCTCTCCTGTATGAGTCCTTGCATGTATTCTAACATCTAT
Organism: Ceratothoa steindachneri; assembly: GCA_963969495.1. Lineage (NCBI taxonomy): Eukaryota > Metazoa > Arthropoda > Malacostraca > Isopoda > Cymothoidae > Ceratothoa > Ceratothoa steindachneri. The sequence continues at coordinate 99,495,349 of OZ018333.1, read as the reverse complement.
TTTCCTTGCAGCCTGATAAGGGCAAAGACTGCATTTGAAAGGTTTCTCACCTGTGTGAGTATATGAATGTCTTTTAAGGTGACCTTTCAATGCAGCTTGATAAGGGCAGAAGCTGCATTTAAAAGGCATCTCACCTGTGTGAGTAAATGAATGGCTTTTAAGAGGACCTTTCGTTGCAGCCTGATAAGGGCACAGACTGAATTTGAAAGGCTTCTTTACAGTGTTAGTCTTTGAATGTTTTTTATATCTTTTATGGCAGCCTGATTAGGGCAAAGTGTTCGAGGTGATATCATACCCCTAAATTGTGGAATAGCCTTAAGGTTACTGGACGAGCCCAATTTCATCTGAAAAGTAAACAATTAGTTATTTTACAATGATATTTTTGGTGAACATAAGAGCATTCCTGCAATAGGAAGAAAGGGATGGACCCACCCATCCCAAATTCATTCTTTAGGTCTCCCACTTCCTTATGACTTCAATATAAAATGATATATCATGAGGCATTTCGCGTCAGACACCCACGAATTTCTTAGACAAAGGGGATAAGAAGAGACGAAAGAACGAAGGGATTCCAAAAGTTCTAGAATCAGTATGAATAATATAATTGTGAAAAGTAAAAATAAGGCGGAAATTTAAAGGAATATATAATTCAACAGTTAAATAGAGGATATCCTAGGCAAAGTTAGCTGCAGTGATGACTGATACACCGTTGCTGCGCTCAAATTGCGACTCGACTTTGATCCCTCTGTATGGATTGAGTAAGAGATCTTTTTTTAAAATTCAAGAGCGCTATCTCTGTTGGCGCTCATCGCCGAGGGCATGACCACTGGGACATGTTTCAGAAAGAAAGAGAAGAGTAGAACAGGGTCGACGAATCCTTTTTGAAAATGTCATATTCCTCTATATATGTTGGAGGAGAGGCCCAATAGGGTGGACATATTGATAGAAGAGAGGGCACAACACGGACACCCAAACACGAGATAGGGTCACCTATTCTGTGCCCTACAGGATTGGCTAAAGAGTGTAGCCCATCAGAGAGCGCTGATGAGGGAAATGCAAGAGGGAGTGAGTCGTATGACCAAAATGGTGGCAGCAGTAGCATCTCGGCGGCAGTGGAAAAATGCCTTCACGCCGTAGCGATACCTTTTTTTGGGGGGAGGGGGGAACCCATCTTGCTACTGTCTGCTTGGGCATAAGTCACGGAACAAGACACAGTCTACTACTAGGCTATGTTAAGAAACAAAAAACAAAACAAATAACGATAAAAAGGACAAGGGCTAAAAAAATAAAGAAATTAAAGCAAAAAGGCAAGGAGGTGCGCTCCGGCGTCGGGGGTATGCCCGCCTCTCCCACCGGCGCACGAATATGCAACCTACGAAAAACAACAGCACTCAAAAAGTCGTAAAGTCCACGAATAAGTGTGCACGAATCTGTCCTGAGTACAAGGGACAAGAGGTAGCGACCCCGTTCATCCAGGTACCGTGAACGAAGATCACCCAGATTGGGGCATTCAACGAGAATGTGCCGAACAGACTCGGGGATAACGCAGTCTTCACAGTAGGGCGCAGGAAGCCTACTCCATAAAATGACAGTACGTCCCGCGAGTGTGTCCAACTGGGGGGAGGGGGAAGAATGAATGAATAGTGCCGAAAATAAATGCTGCTAAGCCCAAACGGACTAACCCACAGCCAAATTCAAGGACGGGTAATTTGCATATAAATTCTCAATAAAAATATAGAAATCTAGAGAATATCAAAAAATATAGTATGAAATTAAAATCAATAGAATAGAAGTACAGGAATTTAAAACCATCAAGGGGTGTAAAAGGATATCAAAAATAAACTATTGAGGACTCGACAAAGGATAAAAACATAGACTAAAGATGGATCAACAATAGAGAATATAAAATCATGAAACAATATATTAAATTTTGGCTAAAAGATTAGATTCTTCTAAAAAGTTAAAAATTCTATTCCCACCCAAAGAGACACGAGTCTCAGACAAGATGCCCCGCAGAACCTGTTGGGGGGCCATCTGCCCAGTAATGAAAGGAAAGACCCTCCTCCCAAGATTTCTCAGAAGGAGACATTCCTCAAAGATGTGAAGGATGGACAGCTACACCCCGCAAAGGATGCACAAAGGTGGGGGCTGCCAATTCATCAAGTGCCCATGAGTGAGGCACAAAATAACTTCCATTCTACATGGTCTTATGGTACGTGGCCATGGGAGGACTGAAGGTTTTATGGAATGAAGCTTGGTGGGAAGAAGCTCATCCCACATCTTCTGCCATTAGCCAACTACATATTCGGTGATGAGGGGGATAGATATCACGAAGTGGGACTGAGGCTGATGGGGGTGTCCCCAATGATGCCGCCTCCTTAGCTGCAGCATCCGCCCTTTCATTAACTGGGATGCCTACATGACTAGGCACCCAGCAAAAATAAATCTTATGAATAGGACCAAAAGCACTCAGTGCCTCCAGAGAACTAAGGGAGTCAGAGAAAATCATAAGACAACCGGATGGCATAGGAGCAATAAAAAAGAGTGCAGCAAGAATGTCAACAAGTTCTGCTGTGAAAACAGAAGTGCACTTGGTAGGCGAACCAATGCAGTCTGTGATGGGAAGACAGCAGCAGCTCCAACCCATTCCGATGACTTGGACCAGTCGGTGAACACAAAGGTGCTAGGCCAATGGTGGGAGTAGTGTTGATCATACATCGTTCTCAAGGCTACAGGCAAGAACTGATCCTTGGGCCTACCAGTAACCCCCTTGCATACCACTACAGGTCGTATGAGCAATGGGGGAATCTTTGGTAATCAAAACGGAATAACAAAAGACTCCCTTAGACGTCCTGTGTGCTCGGCATTGCGCAGAGCAAAGGGGCGAGCCAGGGATGGAAATCTATCATATGAGGCCACTGTTCGCAAATTGAACGTACACTCATATACTGGCGACCATGGTAATTGCTCAAGTCTAAAAAGATATTTGAGGTTAGACTTGAGCCTGTGAAAAGGAAGAGGAAGAGCCCCATTCTCTGCATAGAGACTCCACACAGGGGAGGACTTGAAGGCTCCAGAAGCCAGGCGAACACCCAGGTTACACACAGTATTTAATTTTTCAAGAATGGACGGCCAGGCAGAGGAGTACATCTGTGACCCATAGTCCAGCTTTGCCTGGACCAATGCTGAATACAAAAGCCACAGGATACGTCGATCACTTCTCTAAGAAGTGTGTGGCAGTAGTTTCATTATGTCGATTATCTTCAGACGAGACCTTTTCAAGGCGTCCAAATAAGGCCTCTAAGAAAGCCTCGAATCAAAGATCACCCCTAGAAATCTGAAATGGGACTCAAAGGTGACAGGGACACCATAGAGTGACAAATGGGGAGGGTTCCATGTCACCGATCTATGATTGTAAAAGTAGACAGCCTTGGTCTTCACTGCGGAAAAGCGCAAGCCCTTGGAAGAAGCATTATTAGCTACGGTATTTTGAACCCGCTGTCGCTTAGGGATAACAAATGGAAGTCTAGGCGATGAACAGATAAGCGCTAAGTCATCCACATATAGAGTTGAGGAAATCTCAGCTGGGAGATTTGCGATAATGCTATTGATGGCCACAGAGAAACAGGTGACACTGAGGACACTTCCCTGTGGCACACCCTCAACTTTCTCTACGGACTCTGATAGGGCATTTCCAACTTTTACTCGTAGTGTGCGCCACATGAGGGATTGCTCGACAAACATGGGGTGAAAGCCCCACAGGCCCCAATCATGGAGTTGCTTAAGGATACCACGCCTCCAAGTTGTATCATATGCTTTCTCAATATCAAAGAAATCAGCAACAGAATGCTGCCTCTTTGAAAAAGCATCTCTTAAATAAGACTTCATTCTAGCAAGCAGGTCGATGGTAGTCTTGTTTTTTTTCTAAACCCTGATTGAGAGGGAGATATAAGATGGTTTGTCTCTAAAAACAAGACGAGTCTTATATTTATCATCCTCTCAAACAATTTACATGGACAACTAGTAAGGGCAATGGGGCGGTAATGGGTGGGTTCCGTCCCATCCTTTCCTGGTTTTCAGAAAGGTAAAACCACAGCCTCCCTCTACATAGAAGGGAAGCAGCCCCTAATCCAAATGAAGTTATAGATGCCCAGCAAATGTGAGAGGAGGGATGGATGCATATTCCTAATCATATCAGCGGAAATGCCATCGATCCGGGTGCAGTGGATCCACAGTGATTCAGTGCATTATGGAGCTCATGGATAGAAGAGAGCTGGTTATAAGGCTCATTATCCATGTTTGGCTCCATAAAGTTGAGAGGATGCTGCTCCTGTTGGAGCTTAAAGCACTGGAATTGGATGAAATAGTTGTCTGGGCTTGAAATATTAGCAAACGATCTGGCAAGACATCGGAAATGTGGGATAAGTCCTCCAACAGTTCTCCACGGCATGAACAATGTTGAGAGCTGTAAAGCGATTGGATTTCTCCATTAGCTTTTTGACCCTCTTCCAGATTTTGTCTACAGGGGTCTGCCAACATATCGACACGATATAACCATCCAACGAGGTCTTTCGAGCTCGTCGAAGGGTGCGTCACCGTGCTGCCCTTGCTCGTACTTGACAATTGTGAGGCACCGATGGTAACGTCGGCAAGCCTGTTTACATTCAGCAGACCACCAGGGCAATTGTGGTCCATGAGCAGTTGAGCCGGAGAGCGGGATGGAGGAATTAGCTGCATGATTGACGTGGGCTAGAAAATCATCAATAGCCACTTCAATATCTTCATGATGGAAGGACCCATCATGGCTCGAGAGGTGCCTGAACTTAGGCCAGTTTGCTTTTATAGTGTAGTGTCCATTTTTAAGAGGGAAAAAATACCTAAATAACTTTAGGTCAGTTGGTTTGCGAGTTTGTAAGCGTGTGGTCAACGATGCTCACAGCATGGATTTAGAATGGCTAAATCATGGCTAACAAACATGGGCTGAACTCAGTTGAGGTTGAAAAGGACTTTCAAGTAGTAATAGATGAGTCAGTCAGGTTTACTAATTAGTGTTTTGAAGAAAAATAAAGAAAATAGTGTGTTGGGCATCATTAAAATAAATGTTACTAATGTAAAAATGTTATCTTTAAACTTTATAACTCAAATGATAGGCCAGATTTAGTACATTTTATAGAAGCATGGTTAACACATTTTAGACATGATATCAACCTGTTAGTTAGTGCAAAGGAGGACAACAAAGTTATTACCTTCCTTGAGGCACCTTGAATATGTACACTGAGGGTATTAAATATGTTTTCAATTGAAAGGTGTGCGAGAGGGACCAGGTACAGGTAGTAGGAACCCCACTCATATAGATGGGAGAGGTACTGTCTAAAGAGCACTAGATGAAAAGGACATTCAAGCAAGCATCATAAGGCAATAAACTATATTATTATTTAATACTAAGACATGGCAATTTTGAGTGATAAAATTGGTGTGAAGAAAATATGAAATAATGTTTGCCATTATACAAATAAATTCAGCAAGAAACTAAAAATAACAAACATTACCTTTTCTTGATGGAGGTCTTGTTGCAAAAACTCAGTGGTATTGTTTGGCACAGAGTCTTCAGATTTTGCACACAATACATCAAAAGTAAAAGAAGAACTCATCTCTTTATGAAAGAATTCTTCACTAACTTCTTCCTTCAATGAAATCTCCCCAAAGTCCTGCTTGAAGAAGTACAAAGTTAATTCTTACAGAGCATCCAGAAATCTCTGTTGTGTTCTTTTCATACATTTATATTCATGTTTTTAATGTCTTACTTTGGAGAATTAGATATGTTCACTTTCAGGTTAAAATAATGAGTGATGGATGAGATTGTAAAGATTAGTGTGTGCAAATAGCAGAAGTGTGCATGCTAACAGCTAAATAGTAGTGTCAAATGTGATGATGGGAGATACGGCGTGGAAACCGACCCGCTCATGGGACTTGGAGCCATCTTATACACTGGCACAGTTCCAGCGTGACACGATGTATATTCCATAAAGGTCGAACGCAATACTCCCGGTGCTGTAGAAGCTTTAGGAGCAGGGGAGTGGTGACAAATAATCAAAGATGGTACACTCCAGGGTGGCGTCCTGGGCAGAACCAGGGGAGCGACCTGCCCGAGAGCTATACTTAGCTCAAGATGTAGTTTCTAGCCCTAAACCAAAAGGGCTTAATGATATGACTGGCATCTCACGGCGGCATAGACACCGTCGAGAACAGCTGTGGGTGCAGTGAGAGCTGTTAGCGACTGAGGGAGGCGCCGGGATCGCGCTTACAGGCGAATAACGCTGTGCAGTTAAAAAGTAAGGCAGTAGCCCTATCAGCGCCCCAGGCACTGAACGTCAAGGAACGAAAAGTATCCATAGCACGGATACAAGAGACCCTAAGGCTGCGAATAGGAGCTCCCCATGTGTCGATCAAATACAAGACCAAGAAAATGGTGAGAGTCCACCACTTCTAGGCGCACCCCATTTAGAAACGAGTCGGCGTCAGGATGGAGTCGTGGATTGCAGCAGAAGTGCAGGTAGCTGAGTCTTGGCCAAGGAAAACCGAAGCATATGCGCTTGGGCATAGCGAGAGACGCGGTTCAATGCCTGTTGGAGTCGACGCTCCAGACTTGGCATCTGGACAGCACCAAAAGAAATCGAAAGGTCATCCACGTAGAGGGTAGCCAGAACATCTTCAGGCGGCACTGAAGTGATGCCGTTGATGCGACACTGAAGACACTTTCCTTCAGAAGACCCTCTTCCTGCTCCATACGGCCGTATAGGGATCCTCTCACCCATACGCGAAATTGACGATCTCGCAAAAGTGAGATATAAAGATTGAGAGGCATTGGGAACCCTCATCATGTGCAAAGTCTCTATAATACCACATCACCATGTGGTATCATGGGCCTTCTCCAGAACGAAAAAACTGGCGTGGTGCTGTCTATGAAGGAAGGCCTCAGTGACAGCATTTTCAAGTCGGAGCAGAGCATCCGTCGTGGTAGGGAACTTACGGGAGCTGCAATGTGCAGAAGACAGATGACCTCCACTCCAGAAAAAAAGCTAACCTAACACTTTCCAATTTCTCCATCAACTTACACATGCAGGAGGTTAGAGAGATTGGGCGGAAACCGGCCGGGTAAGAGTGATCTCTCCTCGGTTTGCGAAAAGCGAGCACAGTAGCGATTCGACAGGAATCTGGGAAGATACACTTTACACAGATCCTGTTGAACAAATCTAACAGAAAGGTCATGCCTCGCTCACCCAGGTGTCGAAGCATGGCGTACAGGAAAGAATCCAGATCAGTGGCTGTGTCCACGCACGGAGCGAGAGCAGAATGCAATTCACAGAGAGTAAACCTGACGTTGAAGTATTCTCCACCTCTGGAGATAAAATCCAGTCGGCGGCCTTCTGCGACATCACGACACGCATTGAATGTTGGCCGAGCAGCATTCCGGCTAGGGAATGCGGAAAAAAGCGGTTGCTAAGGATTACGCCACGGGGTCAGAGGTTGTGGTCCCATTTTCTTGGTAAATGGGAGGGGGTCCTCCGAGAATTTGCCACAAATCCTTGAGTCGCTTCCACACATCTGCTAGAGGGATCTTTCCGTTAAATGAAGACACATATGCCCACCAAGAAGAGCGGTGGGTCTGCTTCAAAATATACCAGAACCCCATCCTAGCTCGACAAAATTGACCGACAGTGAGGTTGTCGGAGAATAACTCAATGGCCTCATCTACAAAACTAAACTCCTCGACTGAGACAGAGAAATCAGATATTTCTTGAAATGCGGACTACTGCGCCTGTGCTAAACATCACCGGGGCGGGCTTTCAGGCGGCAGCGGCCCAGAAAATGCTATTTGAATGGAAAAGTAATGACTACTATGGAGGTCATCGACCACCCCTAATTCCAAAACTAAAATCAGGCAGTGCATCCAGAGAGCACAAATATCAAGACAGGAAAAGGAAGCGGTTCTCAGGCAGAGTGCGTAAACTCATCCACATTTAGGACATCAATCTCCAGCTCGACAATCAGGTCAGCAAGGACTCGAACCCTGGGATTAATCAAGTAGTCTTCCCAGAATGGGAGTAGAAGAGCCTCCTCCCAGCCGTGACTAGGTATGAACCCTTTATGCCGCTAGCTCTACGAGGGGAGCACCCGAGGTGGGTAGAACCCACAAAAGGGTTCGAATGGGCGCGGAAACGACCGCGCTCGTAGGCCTGAGGGGCCAGGAGCAGAAGGTGTCTTTGTTAACGTTGATGCATAAGACGTCCCAGGCAGAGCCAGGCTCGCCAGGACCAGGTATTTAGCCTCGCGAAATGAGAGACGATCCTGGGCCTGAACGGCCAAGATTTCCTTCTCAAAGAGATACGCACCATATTGCTTCAGAGAAGCGGGGTGCGGCTCTCCACAATCTTTGGCGCCATACGATTTGGACTTATCATGTGTGGTCTTGGCATAACTTACACAGACTTCGGGTAATCCCGACTTTGCGCATCTACAAGAACAATTAGTATGGCCGAAGAAGTGACAGTAGTAGCACCTCCACGGAAGTTGCAAAAAGGCCTTCACGCGGTAGCAATACCAACCGGCACGCACCAACTCAGGCAGCTTGTCACAATCGAATGTGAGGAAAAGTGTAGGGGTGGCTCTCGACCCACCCACCCTGTTTTCTCTTCACACGTTCGACCTTGACCGCTTCATGGTGATGTCATCTATAGAGTAGTCCACGAGTTCACTCGCAAAAACTAATTTCACGAAGTTCATGGTAGAGTGCGGCATCACACACCGGTGTGCCATCAACTGTCTGAAGGGAAATAATCATGGCTGCCTCAGAGGGATTCAACGCATTCACCAGAAAGTTCCCATACAAAAAATCGGTCACCTTCGGCTCTCTACCATTCAGGCTAGCTAGAGGTCTCCTTTGATGCATCATGTTGCCCTTAGCCAACATGGTGCAATCAGTGGAGCGAATAATGAGGAAGCGTTGAAGCCAGCGGGCTTGAAAATACGAGGTAACCTCTGAATTAGGCTCCCCGATGTAATCGAGGCTCTGTTCTCACCTGCACTTTTGGCCTTGGTCAGGGCCTCCTCGCACGGGGGAGTACCAGGGCCAGATGTGCCAATCTTCATTTGTCGCTTGCCGAAACGGCAGCGGACTCGGCAGTCCCCATTGCTCCCGCGGAGGAAGAGGAGCTCTTAGCCTTGTTCCTCTGTCTTTTCTTTTTAGGAGAGGAAGGTAAGGAATGAACCTGCTAATCTCCTCCCGCGGCCTAAGGAAGCATAGGGGTGGACTCTGCTTTTGTTTGTGGCTGAGTCACGTCCAGGACTATGTGAAGGACCGTCCACTACAAGGGGAGAGTCCTCTCCCATCAGGGAAGTTTGAAGGCGCCCCTGAGAAAGCACAGGTTGGGGAGTGGGGGGATGGGGGCTTCTTTTTCTGTTGTGAAACTGCCTGAGAGCAGCTCCGACGATGGTAGAGTGGGAGAAGGGGGGATGGAGTACTTGGTTGAAAAATCTTAACATTGTGCATGGTGGCCCTATCGCTTTCACGGGATGCAAACACTAATCACCCCACGCAGTAGCACACTCTGGACGGGGTGAAGACGGGGTCGGCAAAGCCAGCTGCCACCATTCGAGACCACTCCTCCCACCCAATGCCTGGCAGCCCCGTGGAGGATGAAGGTGAGGCAGGTTGTTAGAAACCCGCCAACCCAAACCAAACTGAGCAGGGAGGGTATCACCACTAGCCCCAATCCAGGATGGCTGGGTGAGAGGATGCTGATCTGCGTCTACCCGGTAATATTTGAGGCGAACAAAAGAAAGTTGTGGGAGAGGTTGTAGGGAATGAATGAATAGTACAAAACAGACGGGTGCTGTTTAAGTCCAAGTGGGCAAGAAAGAGGTGTTTCATTAAAATTTCAAATGTTCTTTAAAAACATAGACTATGGTTAACAATCTAAAAGATATATAAAAAAAAGGAAGAGGCAGTAAAAACGTAGTAAAATAAATGCTGTAAAATCATAAGACCCGACACGTCTATCTGGTTCTCAAAATGATAAAACATTAAATTTCCTTTAAGAGATTTGTCTCTGAAAAAATGTAAACACTCAGTTCATGTTAAAGGTGCACTCATGTTCGGAAAGGATGCTCCTCAGGACCTGCTGAGGACACATCCCTTGGCAAATGAAAGGAAAAAACCTTTGCCTCAGAGTATGGAAATGTAGGCATTCAGCAAATAGGTGGAGTACAGACATTGGTACTCTACAGTGAGTGCACATTGGAGGCTGCTGAAGGCATTCCATCAGAAAGCCATGTGTCAGACGACAATGCCTAATTCTCAGATGGCATAAAATAACATCCTGAGTACGGGTCCTAGTAGTGCGTGGCCAGGGGCGGACTGACTGTTTGATGGCATGCAGTTTAGTTGGGGGGAGTTCATCCCAAGTCTTCTGCCACTGGTCGATCACGTACTCACGGATGTATGGCACGACATCACTGAAAGGAAGAGGAGCAGGGGTGGAAGTTCCTAGAAATGCAGCTGCTTTGGCAACAACATTGTTCTCTCACTTTCTTTTATACCTATGTGGCTAGGTACCCAACAGAATAAAACTTCGTGGAACGAGGATAAATAAAAAAGCCACTGTTGGATTATTGAAACCAGTGGGTGATCTGGAAATAAAAAGACTAAAGCCTCCAAAGAGCTGAGAGAATCAGAGAATATTGTATAAGATCCTGGTGATGAAGAAGCGATGGTATATAGTGCAGCCAGTATCGCGACAAGCTCAGCTGTGAGGATAGAGGCTGTATTGGGCAGGCACACAGACACATGACGGGAGGGGAAGATAGCAGAAGCTCCTACCCCATCAGAGGATTTAGATCCATCTGTGTAGAAAAAAAGTGCTTGATTTGTGACACACAGAGTGTTTATAAAAGAGGCTTTGTAGAACCGAAGGCAAGAACTTGGTCTTCGGTTCACGTGCTAGAACCTTGCAAACCCTCACGGGTGGCAATAGCCATAGGGATACTTTAGGGATCTGATATGGAATAACTGATAATTCCCTCAGTTGACCTGTATCTCCAGTCATATGCAGAGCAAAGAGGCGAGTCAGTGAAGGAAACCTGTCATATGAGGCCACCGAGTGAATATTATAGGTGCACTCATATACAGGTGAGTGGGGGAGCTGTTGCAGCCTGAGAAGGTACTACAGGTTAAAATTAAAATTAAGGCAGTGAAAGGATAGTGGAAGGACCCCACTCTCTACATGGAGACTCCATACTGGGGAGGACTTGAATGCTCCCAAAGCTAGACACACTCCCTGGTTCCTAATAGAGTTGCGCTTATCTAGGTTTGAGGATGAGGCTGAAGAGTACACCTGTGACCCATAATACAGCTTAGACTGGATCAAGGTTGTATACAAAAGCCACAGGGTATGGCGATAATTTCCCCATGAAACATGTGATACAAGTTTTAAGATATCCAAAGATAACCCCAAGAAATTTACAATGAGGCTCAAACGAGATGGGGGAGCCATACAAAGATAAGGTTGGCTGTTCTCAGTCAACAATCTGAAATTGTAGAAATGAACTGCCTTTGTTTTTGAGGATGACAGTCGGAAGCCTTTTGCGGCGGCATTCTTGGCAATGATGCAAATGGCCAGTTGCAATTTACGGATGACAAATGGCAGCCGAGGCGATGCTGATAAAGTTGCCAAGTCATCCACAGAAAGAGTTTTCATTAGCTCTGCAGAAAGATCATTAATAATGATGTTGATAGCCCTCTATCTGATCAACAGGCTCCGATATGATATTTCCTACCCTAGCCAGTCATATAGTTGCTTCAGGATACCATACCTCCAGGTGGTATCATATGCTTTTTCTATATCACAAAAGACAGCAATGGAGTGTTGTCTCTGACCAGCAGGTCTGTGGTGTATTGTTTCTTTCTAAAACCTGACTGTGAGGGAGAAATAAGGAGTGTTTCTCCAGAAACCATACCAACCTGGCATTCACCATCCTTCTAAAAAGCTTGCATGGAGAACAAGTGACGGCAATTGAGCGATAGTTGGTCGGAAGTGTCCCTTCCTTTCCTGGTTTACGAAGGGGAAGTATGATTGGTTCCCTCCAATTGGAAGGAAAATGGCCCTTAATCCAGATATAAATATATTGAGAAAATGTGAAATGAGTGTTGAATGCATATTCCTGATCATATCATAAGAGATACCATCAGGACCAGGTGCGGTGGATCTACATCTTTTAAGAGCACTTCTAAGTTCATGAATGGAAAAAGAGCTTATTGTATGGTTCATTATCCATACAGGGATCCATGAAGTTCAAGAGGCACTGCTCTTGTATCTTCCTGACATGATGAAATTCTAAGGAATAATTGTTAGGGCTGGAAATGTCAGTAAATGTCTTTGCCAGGACATTTGAAATTCTGGCCAAGTCTCCCAAAAGCTCACCTGCTTCAACTATATTGGGGGCAGAGAAACCACTTGCTCTGCCTATGAGCTTTTTCACTCTTTTCCAGACTTTGTCTGGTGGAGTTTGGTGGTTGATAGGGTTGATGTACCCTTTTAAGGAGATTCGGCGAGCCTGGCGAAGGCTACGATGTTGTACTGCCCTGGCTCGGCTACGAGCATACTTACTGATGGCAGTAGGATTTCGATGGTAGAGACGACAAGCTCGCTTACACTCTGCCATCACTTTGCTGCATTTCTCAGACCAAAAAGGAAGATGGGTCTTGTGGGAAGCAGTTTTGGAGAGGGGCATGGAAGAATTTGCCGGCTGGTTGACATGTTCATGGAAGTTCTCCAGGACCATGTCAATGTCGCCCTGAGGAATGTGTCCAAAATGGTGAGAAAGGTATTTAAACTTTGTCCAATTGGCTTCTTGGTGTTCCACCTATTGCCCGGTGGGTCAGGAGGGCGACCCAAGCATGAGGTCAGAACGACTGGGAAGCGATCGCTTACTCTCAGATCAGGATCCACCGACCAGCTGTAATCTGCTCTACAGTCGAAGGAACACGGTGACAAATCTACACAGTACTGTTGGTCTGGACATGGAAGGATGTTGGAGTGCCATCATTAAATAATGACACATCCAAGGTCTCCATGTCTTGCAATTAGATTTCCCTTGGGGTTGTTATCATAGTCTCCCCAAAGGTGGTGTCTTGCATTAAAGTCTCCAACTAGTAGAAATGGGGTCGGGAGTTGGGAGATGAGATTGGCTAATTTGTTAGCCAAATCTGAAGCAATTACTACTTCACCAAGAGGAGGATACAGTGAGCAGACTGTGTAGAGATGATTGGTATACACACGAAGCGCCACTGCTTGAAGGTCTGTTCTCAACAGGATTGCTAAGTGAGAACAGCCTTCATGGACAAAAATAGCCAAACCATGAATGGGTTCTGGTAGATTCTTAAAATATCCCACATAGTGATGGACTCAAGGCAGATTCATTGGGAGGATGGTGGATGTCCAAAGGTGAAACGAACACCACATGAACATCCTCGGAGTCTGCCTCCATGTCTTCAGGACATGTCCACGGTTGGTTAGATGCTGATTGGGTGGAATCTGAGGAACAGCGAGTCCTCATGTGCCTTGGTTTAGTAGAAGCAGGAACCTCCCTAATGATTGGAGAGGGAGGAGGATCACCATTCTGAGGCAGAGATTCTATTAGGGCTTCTTGATGGATATTCTGCAGCTGTAAAAGTGGAGGTCTGAATCGTCTCTGCTGTCTGTTATGGACTGTTCTGGTCGATCTAACAACGTCCACAAAACTAACTCTTGTGTGTATGCATAATTCTTTAGCTCTCCTTCTAGCATCCTTAATGCTAATTTAAAAGTTATTCCGAAGAGCAACAACCTCTCTCTTATACAAGAAAAAGGTGCACTGCTTAGATGTGGCTAGGTGATTGCCACCACAGTTGGCACAACAAGGGGGATGAGGGCACGGTGTTCCATGGAAATCAGAGGAACAATTGACACATACCATCTCCTGTCTGCAGTGCTTACTGACATGTCCAAAACATTGACAATGAAAGCACCTATGGGGATTCTCCATGTAGGGCTTCACGGGAATACACAGATAACCAGCCTTGATATTCTTAGGAAGTTCCAACCTATTGAAAGTTAATATAATAGTAGCGGAAGGAACTCTGGTGCCATTAACATTACAAGTGATGAGGTATGCACCAACTACCTTCTCAAAGGTCAGTTTAGCAAAAAGCCAGTCCAGATTATATTCAATAAGCTACCCGGAACTGATAACCCCCTTGCATGTGTTAAAGGTAGGATGGGCTGAAGAGGAGATATTGAGGGAAGCAAGAGAATCTAGTGCTTGGATTTTTTGATGCTGATCAAATGAAGAGGACTCACCAACAGGGCAGTCATCATTCCTAGGCCACATTCGGGCAAGTTCACCACATTTGGCAACAAAGTCTTCATAGACATTGAAAATGTCAGCCTTACTTAATGGTGTATCATTGTCTGATTTTAAAACTACAAATCTATCATAATCAAGATCATCATTAACCTCAGAACCAAAAGGATCGAATCTACGAAGATCACAGTCATTGGTGGCAGGGGGACCAGAAGCCTGGGGCCTCTGGGAAAAGTTTTTATTATTTTTACCAAATATTTGTATTAAAGGAACACGTATCCCTGGGGAAGTGGTCATGTTACTGTAGTTTCCCCCAGACTAGCCGCTTTACACCGTCCTCAGGGTAGCTCTCCCCCACACTACAGCTGTCATTTTAAAAACAGTGCAATGTCATGAATGGAAGTTTGACGACGGCTAGGCTCAGACCCACGCTGTGAACCGCTATCAGCCCCAGAACAAGTGTGGCCTTCAAGGTGATACCTCCGGTGAACATGATCAGGAACTCGTATAGCGGTACTCAACACACGGGTGTGAGGATCTTTAGTCTGACTCCTCCACAGTGGCCTGTTCAGCAAGGTAGGACCCCTGAAGACAGACTGATGGACAATAATGTCCATCACTGTCTTCAGTGACAGCCGACTGTGTCATTGAAGTACGCAAGCCCCTCCACCACGACACGGTGATCCTCAGGGAGGGGCCGGTTATAGGGAAAGTGAGAGAGCAGGGTAAGAAGAGAGGGTCTCAGAAATAAGAGGCTAAGCTGGGGCCAGACGGTGCACTAAGTCCCATCAGCAGTGGGGCCAGGAAAGCAAATCACCATGCCCCTTACAGGATAAATGTGAGCGAATGATGAAATAGAATAGGTCATAAAATAAAGAAATTGATGATTTTTTTTCTATGGAAACATTTTTCCTTATTACAAAAAATCCATGATCGAACCAAGAACACTGAGAAACAAGCACCACTTTAATCTCAGTTTAAGCAGTGCCTTAGACCACTTAACTAGCATCTGAAAATAATTCTCATGAACTGGCTTTCAATAAAGGAAGGGAAAAAATTGAATACTCTCCACTTATTTCTCTTTAACCAATAACAGGTTGTAGAGAGATTAAGCAACCATGGGAACATTGCTAAATATTATAAAAAGCACCTCATTGTAAGTACCTCTTTCACTATGCATTCTTTTAAAAATTCATTAGAACCATCAACAACTGCTCGTTCTTGACCTGTGATCAATTTTACTTCATTTCCATGATCTGAATCAGACAGCTCTTCCTTTATTTTTTTGATGGCAGTTTCTTTATAAATATCCTAATATAAAAAAATAGGGAATTTAATTTCTGTAACTCTACACAAGTAATGATTTACAAGTTAATTATTAGATAGGTAAAAGTATATTGACTTAAATGAATACAAAATAATGATGTTGAACGCTAATATAAATAAGAAAATCCTGAGATACTTACATTTTTATCATCTAGATGAAAATTAAGTGGATATTCAATAACTTCCTTTTTCATTTCTTCCATTTTTGTAACCTCTGAAGAAATCCTATAACAAATGAAAGCAAAGTTGCTTCAATCTTATCAAAAATTCAATTCATTGCCTCATTAGTTAATTAACGCATCTGTATTTTTGGTGGATAGTTGAGTGGATGGAGCTTAGTTGTGCTAAAAGTGCTCTCTCTGATATGTGGTGTAATTTCTCTGCATAGTAACTCATTTAGTCTCATTTAGTGGTAGGTTGTTTAAGTGTCTGTGAGTACAGGGTAGAGTGGATCTGTTTTAATAAGTTGTGAATTGGAGAGGGAAGAGCAAAGCTATTATGCTGCTACTGGTAGGACTGGGCTTGTGATTCATTTTGAAGATGGGTGGAGGTATTTTTCTTGCAAGGTGATGGTTGGGATGAGATTGATTTAGTCATTCCACATTAAAATTAATGAATGTTTATTGAGATGAATGAGAAAGATATTCATTAGCTTAAATGGTTCTGTAGATGTGGAGCCATTAACTTTTCAAAAAGGTAAATATGAGGTAATCAACTTTTAAATGTCACACCTCAGCTTTAATATTTATAAAACTCATTCTTAAACTATTAATGTGAAACATAATGAAACAATTTACAGTAACCTTCACTTTTTATACATATCAATATTTGTCTTTTTGGGTCTTCAACCAAAAAATATCTTCTGGTGATCACAACTTTGTGTTATGTGCTTTTACACATGGCTGATTCAATTGACATCAGTCTTGTGCAAAGTATAGTTTTGCCTCACGTAGTATCTGAAAATTGCTGTTCTTTTTGATTGGTACTTTTGCAATATGTTAAATTTAGTGCTTTTAACTCAATGACTTTAGTGGCCATTCATCACCAAAAGAACACAGGATCAACTTTTGAAATGAAAAAAGTAGAGCAAAGAATGAACAGGCCAATGATTGACTGAAGTTGAAAAAGAAAATGCTAAGCTCATAACAGCCTCTAGCAGCAAAGTAAAAAATAAACAAGGTATTAAAGCAGATGTTATTAGAGGATTGAATAATATAGATTCATAATTTATTGGAAGGATTTTTTAGGAATTAGAATCTAGAAGTACTGAAATATTGAATAACACTATAACTTTTATATGCATTAAAATTTTCATATATATTTTTAATTGTGAGGGTAACTATTTAGGCCCCAGAACAAATTATTTTTAATTACTTGTATTTAAATGAGAAATAATGTTTTGGTTTTGTCATTTCTAGCTTTTGACCTCGTCCCAGGAACCAAATAATGGCAAGGGCCAAGGGTCCAATTTATATAGTATATTAAAGACTAAATTTTACAACATACACTTCATTTTTAGCTTTAAGGTGAAAGTAACTGTCTTCACACCCCTCCTCCCTTCAGTGTTGCTGTCTTTAAGGACTTCATCTCTTCCAACAACAGTTCCAAAATGTTGTAAAACTTATATAAATTTAAATACACAAAAGTTGAGGGCTTGTGTCCGCTGAGAAGAAAGGGGTTGGTTGACTATATCCTTTGTCCAGCCACTCCTGCCTTTCCTAGTTTGGGTTTTCAGGCTTTTAGTGGCCATGTTAGTGTTTGTGACATGTGCAGTGAGCAGGGGTTACCCAGTGGACCAGTCTCCAACCAAAGGCTGCATCTGCCAAGTAAGCAGCCTGAGATACAGTCCAACAGGATAGAATTCCTTAACAAGAGAGACTAATCCTTGAAATAACAGCAAAGATCTGAGACTTTTAGTTGGCCTGGTAGCCAACAAGGGAGGAAAGCTCGCACACCAGAGAAAGTATAGCCTTATGCACCCTAGAAGGGCTACAGGGAGGTGGTCATGCAGATTGGTTATTGGGAATAAACTAATCTTCCAATTAATCATGCCCCACTGCCCAGGGTCCCTAAAGTCCTGGCTCTTGGGAAATACCAGATAAAACCACCATAACCCAAAATATCAATGGCATTAAAAACATTAAAGGAAACTAAGTTTTGTTTTGTTTTTAATTTTAGGAGTCCCTCTAGCAAGTGCCTACTAGGGCAAAAGCTGCCGTACTCACACAAGAGCCTACAAAACAAAAAGAAAAAGCAAAAAGATGAGAAGAAAGCTCACTCCAGCATCTGGGGTAGGCCCGCCTCCCCACAGCGCAAGAACATGCAACCTACACACACAAAAAATGTGTTAAATAAAGTGAAGGAGGCCAGCCAGCCCCCAAAAGAGACAAGCAGTAGTGACCAAGCTCATCCTGGTATCAGGACAGGTAATGTGCTCCAAGATCACCCAGGTTGGGACATTCAACAAGAAAGTGCCAAATAGTCTCGGGGACAATGCAGTCATCATAATAAAGCACAGGCAAGCGCTCCATCAGATGGCGGTGCATGCTGCCTCTGTGACCAATTGGGGGGATGAAAGAAAGCAACCTGAAGCCATCTCAGCATTGGGAGGAAGGTCCATGGGAACAGTCGGGGCACAATGGCACATAACTTTAAGTTCCCCTCAACCATCTCATGTCTTCTTTGCTAAGCCGAATATATTCCTGAGGAAGAGCAAAAAAGGTGATCTGGTTGCCCAGTCCTCCCAGACTCTTTGGCACCCTGATTACCAGCAGCTCCTATATGTCCAGGAACCTGGCAGAAGATAATCTCAACATTTGACCAGTTCATCAAAACTGCAGTGTCACAGATATCGCGAACCAGGGGATGCAGAGATTCCAATGACCCAAGAGCATTCAGGCACTTTGTGAGTCACTATAAATCATAATCTAGTCTCTGAATCGGGCACAGCACATTATCTCCAGTACTGAAAGGTGTATTGAAACAAGCTAGGCAGTGGAGACAGCCGCAGTGCCCCCAATGAGTTCAAAAAGAGGGGATTTGGTGTGGAAACTGACCCCTTCTTTAGCCTTGGAGCCATCCGTATACATTGGAATGGTTCCAGCATGACACAAAGTGTGCTCTAAAAAAGGCTGAAAGCAATACTCCCAGCACTGTTGAAGCTTTGAGAACAGAGGTGTGGTGAAAGATAGTCAAGAGGTAGTAACCCTACAGGGTGGCGTTCTGAGCAGAACAAGGGGCACCACTGGCACAAGAGCTATACCAGTCTCTCTAAGGAGTTTCCAAGCCCTAAACACAAAGGGCTTAGAGTATGACTAACTCTCGGTGGCATAGGCACCATTGAGATCAACTACGGATACTGTGAAAGCTGTTAGCGACTGAAGGATGCACTGGGTTTGCCCATACAGGCGAATGATGCACTGTGCACAGTGCAGGAGTAGTGGCATCTCCCCAGAATAGACAAGTAGGCTCTCAATGGAGGAAATACGGAAGGCACTGGTTGCCAGGTGAAGGCCGGTGTGGTGGATCGAGTCTACCTTCTGCAATCCATGCTCAGCTGCATAAAACTTGCATCCATAGTCAAGCTTTGAATGAACAAAATAGAAAAAAGTAAAGGAGTATCCCTATCAGCGCTGAGTATCACAAAGAGACCTTGATGCTGTAAATATGAGCCTCCTATAAGAGGTGTCAGTCATATACAAGAGCAAAGAAATGGTGTGAGTCCACCACTTCCAGGTAAACCCAATTTAGAAACAGGTTTGGGTTAGGGTGGAGTTGTGGATGATAACATAAGTACAACACTAGTCTTGGCCAAGCAAAACTGAAGTCAGTGCACTTCGGCATAGTGGGAGACTCGGTTCAATGCCTGATGGAGTTGATACTCTAGAGTGGGCATCCGAACCAAAAGAGATCAAAAGTCATCCACATAAAGTCTAGCGAGAACATTTTCCGGGATCACTGTGGGGATACCGTTGATACTCAGGGTAAAGAGTGTGACATGAGGAAACTTCCCTGTGGGACACCTTCCGGCTAAATTAGGCCAGAGAGGGCTCACCCCACCCAAATGCTGAATCAATGATCTCACAAAAATTCAAATATAAAGATTGGGAGGAGTCCCCTCATCCCTATCATGTGGAGAGTCGCCATGATACCATTTCATCATGCGGTATCATAAGTCTTCTTCAGATCGAAAAACACTGTGGTATATGAAGGAAGGCCTGGCAGACAGCATTTTACAGTCAGAGCAGAGCATCCGACATGGAGTGGAACTTGTGGAAGCTGCACTGTGGAGATGACAGATAGCCTCCGCTGTCCAGAGAAAAAAGCTAATTTAACATTTACCAATTTCTTCATCAACTTACACATGCAGGAGGTTAGAGAGGTTGGGTGGAAACTAGCAGGGGTAGAGTGATCTCTCCCCCATTTGCGAAAAGCAAGCCCAGTAGCGATTTGGCAGGAATCTGAAGGATACCTTCTACCCAGATTCTCAACAAATTTAACAGAAAGGCCAGACCTCACTCACCCAGGTGTCGAAGCATGGTGTGTGGGCTATTGTCTGGACCAGGGGTGGTATCCACAGTTAAATCGATAGCAGAATGCAACTCACTCAATAAACCTGTTGTGGAAGGGTTTTCTGCTTCTCGAGGTAAACTCCAGTCGGCAGGCTTCTTCGAGAAGCAATGTGCATTGAATGCTGGCGGAGTAGAATATTAGGTAGAGATGGTGAAAAGTGGTCGCAAAGGATTCTGCCACATATGCAGGGTCCGGATTGTGGTCCCATTCACCTGGAGAAGAGGAAGAGGTTCATGTGAGAAGTTGCCACAAATCATTTTGACTCTCTTCCACACATCTGCAAGAGGTGCCTTCCAGTTAAGTGAAGACACGTATACCCACCAGGAAAAGAGGCGAGCATGCTTTGAAACATACAGGAACCTAGCCCTAGCTTGACAAAATTCATTGACAGTGAAGTCGCTCAGGCGGCACTTATAGCACATGCAAGCATAATGCTACTGTTTGAGAGGCGCCTCATACTCAGCTAAACACAATAGAAATGATTGGCATGCAAATTGAGCAGACATTCTAGGAATAGTAGTTAGGCCCACAGAGTTGAGATTCGCTGAGAATAACTCAACGGCCTCATCAACCGACCTAATCTCTTTGACTGAAATAGAGAAATCTGTTATTTCGTGAAATGCGGACCACCGTGCCAGCAACTAGCACCACCAGGGCGGTCTCTCGGGAAGCAGCGGCCCAGAAAATATTATTTGAATGTCAAAGTTATCAGTACCAATAAGGTCATCAACTATCCCCACCCAAAATCAAGCTGTGCCTCCAAAGAGCACAAAGATAGATCAAGGCAGGAAAAAGAAACAGTTCTCAGGCAGAGATGCGTAAATTCATCCACAGGGTATAAATGATGCATCCACCAGCTCCCCCATCCTGTGGTGGTGTGATTGCAAAACCCTTATACTGAGGGAGGTATGGGCAGGGGACACACACCCAGCATAGTCCCCTGCAGAAAGATAGCTAAGGGAAAACAGGAGACAAGCCTCTGCAGCTCCTCTCAGATCCCTGGAGTCTGCAGCAATGCCATTGAAAGAATATACTCTCCAGGCCTAACTCTGAGGTGATACAGGGGGCCTCTTCAGGAAAGACCCTAGTGGGAATGGACATACACTTCACGGAGGCAGAACTCTGGGCAATGTGTTATGGTTGGTATAGAAGATTAGACCAGTTTACGGCTAGTAATGTTGTCTCTTACGACTGGAGAAAGCACAATCATCAAAACATCATTTGATACAACTGGTAAGGAAATTATGGCTGGAGAAGGCATGATGCTAGATGGATGAGGAGAGTACCAGTTACTTGAAGATATGAATCGGTTATGTTGAATTACACATGACAGAAAGACATAATGAGAGAATTTCAAAGTGGTGGATTTATCTCTGTACATTTTTTTAAATATGCTCATTTCAAGTGCGTGTGGTTACATATAATATTAAACATGCTGTAAACCAGGGGTGACATTGTCCAATTTGCAAAGTTTTCAGTAAATGTCCATAAACGGCTTTATTTGAAATATTGCCAAGTAGCATGATGAATACATTTTTGAAGAAGACAAACAGACCTATAAAATGAGATATAAAAAGTTACCCCACAGGCTCTGTGGAAGAAGTGAGGGTCATTTGAAAATTAAGAAAAAAAACAAAACATTTTTTACATTTTAAAATGGTATTCTGCATTTCTATAAAAAAAATGAAATCAAGGGTGTGTTGTACAACACTAATAGGGCTCTTCGTTAAATTTACTTAAGACAAAGTAATATTTTGTTTGCTATATAAAGATATATGACACTAAGTCCTTTCCAGAATATGGCGCTTTGTTTGTTATATAATAATATATGAAACTAAGTCCTTTCCAGAATATGGTAGTGAGTTTTGATATATCATTATATTTGAAACAAAGCACCATATTCTGGAAAGGACTTAGTTTCATATATTATTATATAAAAAACAAAGCGCCATATTCTGGAAAGGACTTAGTGTCATATATCTTTATATAGCAAACAAAATATTACTAGTGTTGTTAAGGAAAGAGGGCTTAGAATAGCCACGCAAGAGTGATAAGATCACTTCACTTCCATCAAGTGTGGAGGTGCCAATTGTTAGGAAGTCATAGGCATTTTGCTCACTCGAGTGGCAGGTGGCTGGACATCCCCCATCCCTCTTAGTACCACGTGAAGCCTTTGTTTGTTAACTATATATTGACTGTTGTAGTGTGAATTTTTTTTGGTTGCTTGTTTGATTTTTTTTAATTGTTCTTAGGATCAATTAATAATATAAATAAGTGGGACTTATTTATTTTTTTTTTATTTTATATATATAGGAAACTTTAGCTGTATTTTTTGTGAATAGTAACGAGATCTCCAATATTACGGCCCCTCTCTATTGTAGATATTTTGTAAATTTTTTTGTAAGTAAAGGGACTGTATATACAATCCGTTTCATTCTCCTTCAATTTCTCACGTCAGGATTAGTGTAGGAAGCGGGTTGGATCGATTGGGGGTTAGTCTAAATTTTTTGGCCCGCTACATAGTGAGAATTACACTACATTCACTTATAACCCAGATGATAATTCACCTGATGATGTTGTTGAAGTGATAAAAGTGAAATACCAAATCAATACAAGGGGACAGTATGTGTTTGCCACTGCCCTTAATGTGTCTGCATAAGTGGCAATGCAAAAGTAATGTACCTTATAAGTAGTAGTGTAAGTTAAAAAATTTAAATTTTTTTAGTTAAAAACAAACCGGTACCTTCAGTTAAAAAATTGAACAAATCTTGAGTTAAAAATATGCCTTAAGTTAAAAATTTTAACAAACTTTAAGTTAAAAAAATTATATATATTATTTTAAAAACATAGTGCAGAAGTTGGAGGGACATTGAATGCTAAAGGGGAAACTTTTACTGAGTAGTCAAAGAAACCCCCGGATCAGTTTAAGTTTGACCGCTTTGTTTTTTGGTTGCTGCAATGAAACTTGAAGATATATCGGATCGACGCCTTTGGTGAGGTAAACCAAGTACAAGAGCGATTATATGAATACTTAACATTTGGTTTTGCTTTAATATTTTAATTATGATTAACTTTCAAAGTTGAAAAGTAGTCAATGTTACCCCAGGTCACGGTAGTAGGAGGGATTTTTATAAAAATGGCCCAGTTATATTTGATTTAGTTACTAAGTTTTTTTAAGATTTTTACAATTGAGCCAATGGTTATATAGAGCATTGAACAGTTATCTTTATCGTAAGGTCATTGGGGAGGAAATTTATTACAAATGAGCCAGGCAAGGCAACTTAGGAGGTGGGGGACCCTCCTTTGGGGGATCCATTGCATTATTGTCACCCAGGAGTCAAAACTCCAATAGTGTTGTCCTCCTTTCAGGAGGCAGCTATAGAAAGCCTGGAAGATGGCCTCACAACCAACTTCAGGGGTGTTGCCTCTTGTGAGTCTAATGACTCTGTGGAGGTGTGCGGCTGTTTCACCTTAAAAGAAATGGTCAAACTGGGGGGAGGGGGGAGTCCTGGTATTAGCCAGTGATGGATGTGAATGGGTGTGGAAATGACCGTGATTGTAGGCTTGGATGGACCAGTGAGGCATAAGATGTCCCAGGTAGCACTAGGTGCTGTTGCTGCTCAGATTGGGTCAGCGGAACATAAGATGATAGGTTAAGTTTTTCAAATGGTTTCTTGGCTGGAGCATAAATCCAGTCCAAAGGACAACTCAAGGAAGGAGTATTCAGAAAGGAAATAGGAAAAGAGAGAGTAGAAAGGAAAAAGGCTTGAACAGTTCAGTATTAAAGGTTATGCAGAACTGGAGAAATCAGGGAGCAAAGGACAGACTTAAGAGAAGGCAACCAAGAGGCAGGAGCTTAAGATTTCTTCTTTTTTTTAGCAATTGGGTTACTGATAACAACAAGGTTGTTAGAATCGATTAAATTTAAGAACTAACTACTATACAAAAGAATATTTACAATTGGAGCAACACCAGAGATTTGTTGGTCTTTAGACAAAATAGACCAAAGACTGGAATGAACTTTTGCATCCAAGACTGGCACAATTGGAGGCTTTTCAGTCCAAGACTAGAACTATTTCTTTGATCCTAGACTAGAACCTAAAAAATACAGTTTTTATTGACATATGACACTGGAATTCTTCTAAAGAAAATTTAATAATGAAATGGAGGCAAAGATTATAGATTTAGTAATATAATAATGTAAATCTATTGCGATAAATTATAATAAATTTAAGTTGGACTTAGGATTATTAATTTAGAACAGAAAACTTTATGAAGAGGTGAAGAAACCTTCGTCTTACAAAGAAACAGTCAACAAAATTTAACTAAATTAAGAATTATCCCCAAAATTTAAATAATCTAATTTTTCTAACAGGTAAATAATAAAATAGACAAGTTCAAAATTAGCAAATAACTAACCACTTTTTGGGGTCCTTACAGATTTAAATCTTAATTCAGAGCATTTAACTTATAAAGTTGATTACCAAAAATTGCCAGTTTGGGATGCTTTAAGACAATCAAAGGTAATTATCAGATATCTTCTCTGAAACTAAAGGAACTTATTTAATTAAAAATATTCTATCAATAATCTAATCTAAATATTTAAAGGAAAAAATTAAAAGAAATGAATAGGTAATTACATAGAACAAAAGAAGGGGAATATATTACAGCATATCAGGACCAAGTCCTTAGCCTTGGAAAATAGAGAGACGAAATGAAATCCTGGGCCTGGAAAGCCAGGATTTTATTCTCAAGGTGATAAGCACCACATTGTTTTGAAGAAGCAAGTTGTGGCTCTCCACAATTGACACACTTGGCCACACATGATTTGAACTTATTGTGTGCAGCCTTGGAGTAGTGGCACAAATGCCTTCAAGCAGTATTGATACCAACCAACACACAGTGACTCAGGGAGCTTGCCCAGCCGAATGTGACGAAGATTGTAGAGTTGAATTTCGAGGCCCTTCCCTGTTTTCTCAACACATTTGCCAGAAGGCCCCTCTCTGGGAAACGGGTCATCTTCAGCTTTCTACCAATCGCGCTAGCTAGAGCTCTCCTCTGGTGGAACATGTTGCCCTTAGCCAACATGCTCCCTTCAGTGGAACAAATAATGGGAAATCTTTGAGGCCAGCGGGCTCAAAAATCCAAGGCAACCTGTGAATGAGGAGCCCAATGTAATCGAGGGTCCACTCCGCACAGGGGCCCTATGCATCCCTGCAGCTCCTGCGGACTGAGTGGAGCCCCCCTCCCCTCTTTTTTGTTTTATCCCATTTCTCTTGTCTGCTCCACTGCAGGAGCCCCCAGGCCAGATTGGCCGGCCTCAGCAAGATCTTTCCCTGAAATGGAGGTCTTTGGTGTCATAGGGGTACCAGCCTGAGGAGGAGAGACCTCCTCTCATTGTAAGTCCTCCAGTGTCTGCAGCATCAGAGGCAAAGCTTTTACAAGGGTGGACTCGGGTTCTGTGTTTGTGTTCTAGCCACCATGTCAGTCTGTTTTGTACTATGTGTTCTAGTGTTTTCCCAAGGTTGGAAAGGAGGCTAATGGGTCTGTAGGAGGAAGCCTTTGAGGGGTCCTTGCTAGATTTGGGGATAGGAAGTGTGACTGCTTATCGCCGCACTGAAGGGAATTACCCTGACAGCCAGCTGTCAATATAGACATTCAGGAGGAGGTGACCCAGAGGGTCTGGGAGTCATCAGACGAATTGATTTGGGACATTACCCACCCTGGTGGCCTTACACACAGACAGTGGGTGTGAAGCTGAGGAAAGCTCCTGTGGTGTGATAGCTGTGCTGATTGTGCGGTCCATGTGTGATGGAGGTATGCTGGGGGCAGGTAGAGGTGCTTGTGGTGAGGAGGGCACTGTTATTAATTAACAGGAAGGTGAGTGGGGGTTGAGGGTGGACCATTTATTCTGATGAATGATCAGGCCCAGGAGACTGAGGAAGCAAAGGATAGGGAGGTACAAAATGAAGCCCAGGCAGAACATTTCTCATCAAGGATAACGTGCAAGAGAAGGGGGAGGATGGGGTTCTTACGCCGCACTTTAAAGGCATGGCATTTGGCCTGAAAGGCTGCCTCGCACCTCTGGAATCACCAGAGGACACTGAAGGTACAGGTTATGGAGAGGTGACAAGGTGAAAGTGATGGGATCCCACTTCCAGCAGGGTTTCTGTGATATACTGAATTTGGCCTTGTGACAAGAGGGAAGTGGGCGGGGTAACTGATTTTAATTCTAATTGAAAGTTGCCCCAGTCTACTTTTTTAAAAGACCAACGAGGTCTGCATGAGGCGGACGGGGGGCACTGATGGGAAGGAAATGAATACAGGAAGATGATTATTTTCCATGTAAGGGCAAGTAGTGATAGTGGTGTGGAGGAGGGGGCCATTTCCCAGGCATAGGTCCAAGGTAGAGGGGTTCCCTGAAACTAGATCAATCCTGGTAGGGAGGCCAGGGGGGTGATAAGAGAGTAGGAGTCACTGTCTGCTAAGAAGTCTGAGAAGGAGCAGCTCAAATGGTTCCTCCGGCCGCAGGGGAGGGCTGGTTCCTAGAAGTCATGATGGGCATTAAAATTGCGCATTATTAGTGTTGGGGAGGAGAGCTGAGAAGGGAAGAATTTAAGCTCATGAAGGGAAATATCCAAACATGGATTATATATTAATAGGATCTGAAGAGGCCCAGAATCAAAGGTAATAGTCACTCCCAGATGCTCTAATCCACCCCTGGGGAAGGAAGTTATAGTGAGAGGGCTAGAAGGGAGGGATTGGTGGACCAGCAGCAGCAGGCCGCTCCTGTTCTGCAAGCCCTCCTGTCCACCCTGTATAAAACATGGTCAGGAAATGAGCAGAAGAATGCATCAGTAAGCCACATCTCACAGATGCCGATAACTGGAGGTGAATAGGAAAAATGTGTGTTTTTAAAATTGGAAGTTTCCGGTATAAAGACTGGGCATTCCAGAGTATGAAGTGGGGAGACGAAGGAAGAGATGGAGAGGTCTGAGAGGTGTCTGTAGGTCTAAGGCATGCTCTACCAATCACAGGAAAGGGCTACTGGGCTGCATGAGGGAAGGCCGAGGTGGGGGACGTGGGAATGGAGCGGACTGGGAGGTGAGGTGAGGTGAGGTGTAAGTAATTCTAGCTGGGAGACAGCCCCCTTGGGGTTCTTATCCCATTGATTTTTAGGCTGTGGAACAGGGTATGAAGAGTTATTATTTGGGGGGGGTTTAAGAGAGCAGTGTTGATTTGGAGGTCTGGGAGTTTGTAGGGGACAGGCAGTGATTGGGTGAGAAGGGGTGGATTCAGCAGCCTTCTGAATAACACTAATTTGTGGACTTAGGGGATATGGTGGAACTGTAGAGTAAGCTTGTATAACGTTGGGGAAGGCTTGGACAGTAGCAGTGTGGTGCCTTAGATGACATAGGGTGGAAAGACCCAGGCTTTATGGTTCTTAATTTAGTTTTGTCTTTGAGGGAGTGATTGGCTTCATGTTGCAGCTGCTGGATTTGGGTTGCCTGGAGGTATGCCAGGCACTGCCTGGAAGTTGGGTGGTCACCCCCACAGAAAAGGCAGAAAGCGGACCGTGTTCACCCATCTGCATCATGGAAGTCACTACATCTCCCACAGTGGGTTTTTCCATTGCACGAGATGTTTCTGTGGCTGAACAGAAGGCAGCAAGTGCACCGGGCGACAGAGAGGGTGTGTGGTCTCACCCGGTAGGCAGCCGAGTGCAGAGCAACCCTTTCAGGGAGGGGTCCAGTAAATTTGAGACAGATATGCCATGTTGGTCATTGTTTTCCCATCCCTAACAAATTCAGGAAGGTGGAAGTCATCTACTACTTGGGTCGAGTGTCCGTCCAGGACAGTCAGTTTGTCTAAGATGTCCCAGTTAGTTATGTCTGGGGAGACCGGGAAAATCCTTCCAAAAGTGTAGGTTGGGTCATTGTCTGTTGCTGCCTAGCACTTCGCACACCACTCCCCCAACCTGATAACTGACTCAGGAGGCTGAGACAGGTAATCAAGGTTGGCCACCTTGAACTTGATTCCCCATCCCCCTCCAGTGATGGTGAGGGTTTGTTGTATTAATCTTTTAGCAAATATAGGGGCGTAAAGGGCTTTTGGCACCTTATCTGGGTGGATGAAGCATCGGTTGCACTCTTGTGATCTGATGAGTATCAGTTGTCGGTCTGAGGACTGGTGGGGCTAATAGCGGGGAGGGGTGCAGCTCCAGCATGGGGTGAGGGAGTGGAAGCAGCTATCAAGGCGTAAGAGAGAGGCATGCAGGGTTTTGCTGGATTTGGCCAGTGGAATTAGTACCTCACAGGTGGATGGCGAGGGAGAACAGGACCTCTTGGAGGCAGCTGAAGAGCATTCCACATTTTCAGTGGTGCATGTAGCAGAGGCAGCCAGCTGGTGGCATTCTTTTCCCGGTGGCATTTTTTAAGTAAATTTAAGTGGATGGCTCATGTGGGGGTAAACACAATGTGGAGCCTACACAATGATGATCCTGAGTTTCATTAAATTGGGGGGGTCTGGGGGGCACAGCCCCCAGTATATAATCCTAATTGTTTATAGAATAATGTTCTGACGTTTACAGAGGTGAATGCTTTAACTACATCATGTCAGCGCCTTTAATCATTTTGTGAATTATAATAGGGGTGGGGGTGGGGTCTGATGTCAGAAATGACTGATTTGAATTTTTATTTTGTTTTTCACTTAATATCTTTTTATTATCCTCAATTGGAGTCATTTTTATCTGTCAATATATTTTTCCCCATTTTACTATTTTTATTACCTTTTTTTATAGATTTAAATCTAATTAGCTAGCTCATTTAAAAGAACTACTTTTTTTTAGCCGTTTGCGTATCATAGAGACATTTATTACTTAGTTTCAAAATGGAATAGGTTTGCAAAGTTTGTCCATCGTCTAATTCCGAATTATTAACTAGTTTCTGATAGAGAAAAATTGGGAACCTTTTTGGACGTTCATAATTTAGTTAAAATTAAAAGCAATTGCGAGATTTGTGGCCGGACATTAGATGTTACCCCTCAGTTTGAATTTAGGTGCTCTAAAACAAAACAAGATTCAAGTAAGCGCCATTATTTAAAAAAAACAGCATTGAAGGAGATGTTTTTCTCAAACGCCCGGATCTCTGTAGAAACTATTCTGCAAATTATTTACTGGTTTGGATTTAAAGAAAGATTCCACGCTTTCCTCAGCGCTATTTCTGAAGTATACCCCCTGAAATAAAGTAAGTAAACAGCATTTTTCGTTCTTTAGTTTTGTATAACAAAAATGCTGCAAGCTATATTTCAAATAGGACTCAAATGCGAGAACAAAATAGGCTTTCCTCATTTGTTATTTCTTTTTTACCCACTGCAATAAAGTAAGTAAACGGCATTTTTCGTTTGGTTATTTTGGGGCATTTTTTTTAATTCAATGGCCTAAGTAAACAGTGTTTTCCGTTTATTTACTTTCAGGGAATTTTTTTATAACAAAAATGGCACCAGCTATATTTTGAAAAGAACTCAAACGCGCATGAATATTCCGACACGGGTGAATGAAAATATTTACACAAACAAAATTTTGTCGGCCGGGTCGTTAATCTACATATTTTCCAAATTTTGGTCAGGAAAGCCTCACAGTGGCAGTTTTGGTAAACATGAGGATGGTTTATCACTACAAGAGATCCCCAGACAATGATCCTAAGTTTCAATCAATTGGAAGGGGGGTCTAGGGAGCACATCCCCCCAGTATATAATCATAATTGATTATAGAATAATGTTCCAATGAATGTGAATATGCATGCTCAGGTGAACGAAACATACAAGCCCAAAATTTTCTTCCGGGTGCACCTCCGATCTTCATGTTTACTGTAGTTTTTAAGGTAATTGTGTTGAATAGGGCCAGATCCAAGTCTTAGCTTAATGGGACTATTTTTCCTAGCTACTTTTTCTGAGCTTAAATCTATGGCGGTTTCTGATTATATAGTGGAGGGCTGTGCCACCCAGAGCCCCCAAATGATTGAAATCTCAGGATCATCATAGGCATATCCACCCGATGAGCTGACCCTCAAAATAAGCTAGATCGCATCAGCCCATACTTGCAACGATCGGAACCGCTTAGGTCAGCACTTGTTGTTGTTGTTGTTGTTGTTGATTTGGGCTGCTTGGATGGTAGTCACACGAGTCCTGCTGCAAGTAGTTTATTGCATGTAGGTTACTTAGTCAAGTTATTTTCGATGGTACTTAATTAGTAATAGTTGTGACTTAAGTTTATTGCTCATATTCTTGAGAGCTGTCCACTGTTGGTGATGAATTTGGCCGTCTCATTGAGGATTTGTTGATGGATGGGGGGGTCGAAACCTGCTCCATCTAGCAGGATTGCCAAGGTTAGCTGACGGATTCCCAGGCTTGATAGGAGGGCCCTCAATGTTATACAGAGGCTGTAGAAGCGATGGCAGTGTAGCAGGAAGTGTTCCATTGTCTCCTCCTGATTCTGGCACCACCTGTAGTATGGGGAGTCGGTCAAGCGAAGTTTGTACCTGTGCCTGTTCAGGCCACAGTGTCCAGTCTTCAGGCGGAATAGGGCTACATCCAGGCAACGGTGCTTGTGGCGGCTCCACGGTGCAGAGGAGGGGTCGCTGCGGATTTGTCCAAGGCGGGTGTCTTGTAGGACAAGTCTAAGTTCGGTGTCCCACTTCTTTTTGATCTCTTTCCTGGTAAGGGTTCGGGCATTGTGGTATTCAAGTTGGAGAGGTTCCTCTGTGTCTGGAACCGCCTCCCTTGTGGCTTGATCAACAATTTTGTTTCCCTGAATTCCAACATGTGACGGAACCCATTGCAGTGTGATCTGCCATCCTCCTTTTTTTAAGGCTGTAGTTGTGCATGTATCTTGCGCACCAGGGTAGTGTAGGTGCGGGTGAGCCTATTGCTAATTAGAGCCAGACTAGTTTGGGAGTCAGTGTAGATCACCACCTTGTCAGTTGTTATAAGGTTGATGTTGTCCAGGGCACACAGGATGGCATGGAGTTCCGCGGCTATATTAGAGTGGCTGGGTGGTAGCCTCCAGGTTCTGCAAAGTTTGGAGATGGAGAAGTAGACTGCAGATGATGAAATGCCCTTTTCTGGTGAGTAGGATCCGTCTGTAAAAACTGGAGTGTGCGAGGAGTTCAGCTTATGTGCCTGTTGAGGAAAAGTTGCTGGGCAAGTTGGGGTGGGTCCATTCCCTTATGGAACTTGAGGTCTAGGTGGAGGGAGATTTGGGATGCAAGATCGTACTGTGGTGGAATTGGTGAGACAGCTGAGTTTGGGCCTGGTATGTGGGGCAGAGGGAGTGAGGCATCTTCAAGGATTGAGTGTGTTTTTTCTATCAGGGGGAGGTTCTTGACAGGGCCAACTCCTGGAGACTTCAGGGCATCATTGAGTATTGTGGTGACTGGGTGGAGCTGTGGATGCCTTGTAGACTGTGTTGCACATTTTCACATGGCGGGTGCGGTCCAGTGGCAAGAGTCCTGATTCCACATGGAGGCAGGGGATGGGTGTGGATATAAATGCCCCAAGAGCTATCCTCAGTGCGGTGTTCTGCACAGAATCCAGCCTTTTTAGGTTGGTAGGTGAAGCGGATCCATAAATGGCCGGCCCATATTGTAATTTGCTGAGGATAAAGGTTCTATACAGCATGAGGAGTGTATCCCTGTCAGCTCCCCAGCTGATCCCTGAGACCCGCTTCATGCGCTTGATGTGCTGCTTGAAAGTGAGGATAGGGCCATCAAAAACTAGGCCTAAGAGACTATGTGATGTGACATATGGGATGGCTGCCCTTTCTATGGTGATTGTTGGTACCTGGGAAATCCTCTTCTTTGTGAAACACATGAGGTGGCTTTTCTGTGGATTTATCTTCAGGTCCCATTGTGTTGTCCACTGGTGTAACAGGTTTATTGTTTCTTGCAACCCCTCTTGTGCCTGTAGGAGTGTATCAGCTCTGTGCAGTATGGTAATGTCATATGCATAGACTAACAGAGTGGACTGTGATGTTGGGATGTCTCTCATCAGGATGTTAAAGAGTGTGGGGCTCAGGACTGATCCTTGTGGTATGCCACGCTGGAGTGGGTGTGGTGAGGAGAAACTGTTTCCCACGGCAACTGAAAATGTCCTGAGGGTAAGGAAATCCTGGAACCATCTTAGGGGGGCACCATTCAATCCCATTATTGACAGTTTCTGAAGTATTCCCCCATGCGATGCTGTGTCAAACGCTCCTTGCAGGTCGATGAAAGCTGTGAGGAGGACAGTTCGGGTCTGATAGGCTCTCCTGATGTTATGTTCCATGATGAGGAGGAGGTCCTCTGTGCCTCTCTGAGGGCGGAAACCAAACTGGTATACTGGAAGAAGGTTGTTGTGTTCCAGACACCAGGTAAGACGAGTGTTGATCAGCCTCTCCATCAACTTGCCCAGACATGAGCGAAGACTGATGGGCCTGTAGGAGTTGGGGAGCTTCGGATCCTTGCCTGCCTTTGGTATGGGGATCAGCATTGCATGCTTCCACAGTGTTGGGAATGTTGCTGAAGTTCAGCTTGGGTTGAAAAGTGTGAGGAGCTGGGCACGTGCTGTGTTGGGAAGGTTGGTGATGAACTCATTAGGCACTTGGTCTGATCTCACTGCCTTCCCTTTTTTCCGGTTCTTTATTGCACAGTCCAGTTCGTGGAGGGTGAGTGGGGATGACATGCTTGTTGAGGCGTGCAGAATTTCTGGTGTTTTGGGTGGAGCCAAGAAAACAACAGGGTCTGGGACGCCATAGATGGTGTTGCAGTGTGCAGCCAGTAGTTCCGCTTGTTCAGATGGACGTAGGACTCTTGTGTCTGGACCTCTTAGGGGGAGAGAGGAAGGGGTGGGTCGACCAGACATGGCACGGATGAATTTAAATGTTTGAGCTGGACTCATGGGTGATCCATGAGGCCTTTTTTGCATGAGCTATTGTTTTTCTCTTGACTGCGTCGAGTCTGCGATATGTGATTTGGTGGTGTAGGCAGGGACACTTCCTCCAGGCTCTTCGCTGATCATGTACCGCCGTCTCACAGAGTTTGTTCCACCAGGGGACTCGAGGATGGGATGGGGGTCGTATGTACTGTTTGACTTTTTGAAGTGTTTGTGGCTTATTTCAGTCAGCTGTGTTGTTAGGTCAGCGCTCTCGGTGTTTGGGGATGTGGGAGTTTGTATTGCGGCGGCATCTGCATTAAAAGCTTCCCATTTTCCTGTATTTAAAAGCCAGCGTGGTCTCAGGGAGATTGGTGGGGGGGTATTGCCTCCTAGATGGATGAACACTGGGAGGTGGTCACTACCCATGTATGGGCCTACTTCAACTTCTGCATCACTGAATAGCCCACTTCCCAGGCAGAGGTCTAGGGTAGAGTGGGTGCCCTTGAACGGATCAATCCTTGTGGGTAGGCCTGGAGGAGTGAGGAGGGTTAGTGGTGAGGTGAGCAGTGAATTAAAGAGGGAATGACACGTGGGGTTTATGGTGCTTCGGGGAATACCTGGTTGCCGGGGGGTTGTCTTGCATTGAAGTCCACCATGACTAGTGTTGGTCGGGTTAGCTGGTTTAAGTAGTGAGTGAGTTCTGCTTCTGTTACATCAGTGCATGGGTTATAGCATATAAATATGGTGGCCCATCTCCTGTTCAAAGATATTTGCACTGCCATGGTTTCAAGTGTCCCTCCCTGGAATTGCTGCAGGGGAAATTCTGCACATGCCATCTTCTTGTGGGTAAGTAGGACAAGCCCTCCACCTTGCCTGTTTTGACAGTCCTTCCTATGGATGTTGAGCCCTTGAATGATATACTGAGGTGTTGTTGGAGCCATGTCTCACAAATTCCTATTAGTAGCAGTTGGCACCATTTTGCCTGCAGTTTGAAATCTGCCAGCTTGCGGGAAAGTGAGCAAGCATTCCAGAATATGATGGTGTTTTGCTGATATGCCATGAATACTGGGTGAAGATAGCAAGAAGGGCAGGGATGAGATGGTGGAGGATTGATAATATGGAGCAGCCTTGTTGGTAGAGTAAATAACCTTTTCGGAATATGTTGATAAGTGAAGGGACCAGTGACCACCAGTCGATGTCTGCCAAGTCGCCTGTCTTCTCCGGCATTTGGGGTGCGGGACTGGTCCTAGATTTAGTTCCTGTAACTTTTTCAGCATACGTTTGATAAGTGGGTTGTTCACTTTTCCTGGTGGTAGGTGTGGGGTGGACCTCAATGTCAGCAAACGGATGGTGTGCGCTGGAGAGAATGTGCTGGTGGGCTGGTGTGTTGCCTGTAAAATGGCGGTGTGCTTGGGGGTGGTGGGGGCGGTGTGTGTAGGTGTCAGTGCGCTGAGAGGTTGTGGCATCTGCCTCGCATGTGTACTGATCTTCATCTATCGTGTCATTAAGGATAACGAAGGAATTATTTAGAATCAAAGTGGTAGGCACTTTGTTCGGTGCAGCAGGAGGAGGGATGCGAGTTCTTAGGGTGCGTGTACTGGTGTTAGATTGTGTGTTTGGGGAAATGGGCTTTGGTCTGATTTGTTTGAGTTTTGTGTTTGTGTCCTCTGTGTTCACTTTTTTGTTGTCTGCAATGTTCATTAATCTCTTCTGCCTTCAGCAGTGCTGGACAGTTCTTGCTTAATAAACGGTGATCTTCCCGGCAGAAGTAACAGTATGGGGTGTTCATGCACTGATTCCCCTCTGGTGTCTTGAAGGGATGGTAGCCACTGCAGTTATTGCACCTGACTTTGTACCTGCAAGCTAGTGCTCTGTGGCCAAACTGATAGCATCTGCAGCACCGGAGGGCTGGTAATTTGAATTCGGTCACATTCTTCACTTGGTGCCCCAGTGCTATTTGCCTGGGGAGCTGAGTGCCCTGGAAGGCCAGCCTGAAGAATCTGGACCCATCTGCTCGCGGTGGTAAGGGTAGGACCTCCTTGAGAGTGACACCAACATGGTCAACAAAGTCAAATTCTTTGGCCAAGTTCTCGGCAGTGTACTGGGGGCTGAATGGTCCCAACTTACCATACAGCAAGCCGGGGTTGAGGCCTCTGGACTCCCAGCACTGCACCCTCCATGGGCCAAGGGTGGTGATATGTTCTAGTCTGCATGCCAGCTTGTTCAGGCCATCACGGGTCACCTCCAACCATATAGCCTGGTCGGTACCCAGCTTCCTGACGCAGCCTTGTAGTATGTAATTCCCCAGGGGGGATTCATTAAGGGCCCTGGGCAGGGCTGTTGGGTGGGCGGTCAGAATCTTACCTTCAGTGGACTTGATGTAAATTTTTATGTTTGCCTGTTCTTCACCTGGTCCACCCTCTCTTGGCTGGTCACCGTCATGGTAATTTACCCTTACCGGCTGTGGTGGGGGCTGGTTTGCGTTTTTGGCAGATTTTGAGGTGGGTGGTTGATGGTCACAGTTGGATTCCGCCTCCAGGGGTCGCTTAGCTGCTGGTGCGTGATTTACCTGCATGGCAGCAGCTGGTTCGTCTTCCTCAGATTTACCCATGATGCACTAAGTATACATCCGGATGTCTTCCGTGTTGTTACTCCAAAAACGATTAGGGAAAACAAACGAGAGAACCGGTACGAAGAAATCTCATCGAGAAACCTTTCCGAAAAGGCCTATTATAAATGCGGACCTTTGTTTTTCAAAACGCGATATCTTCCAAATTTCTGAAGTACCTCCGTCGTCCGTGAGTCTTGAGAATCATACAGGTCAGCACTTCTTTGTTTGTAAACAGTGTAAATATCGTTTGGCCTCTAGTTTTTCTACCTCCATCTTTCACATCAGACATTGGGTCTCACCCTTGAATGCTATTTAAAGCAATAATATTCAGATTTGGAGTGCACGGTAGGTGATGCTGTTAGTAGGCAACAATTTTGAGCTACACCATATCTCTTATGACGTCAGACGGTAGCTTCAGATGTGACCAATCACGGTGTTATATTTTTTGTTTTGTTTTGGGGATTTGTAACTTTTAGTCTGTATTATTTACTAAATATCTGCGCCTCTACTCATTTATAGTTTGTTCTAAGTTAGGAAAGGTTTCTTGATGTGTTTTATAGTTTGTTTTTTTCGTATTTTTAGTTTCGCAGCGAACGATAACAGCTTCTTACAGGCAACGTCGTAGCTATAAATATAACCAGCTTAGCATTTGTTTCTCTTTGGTTATGGCTTTTTCGTGCTCTAGTTGTGCTTTTTCTTTATTCGAATTGAGGTTTATTTTGCATGACTGCGAAAAACTTTTAGATTATTTAGGGGCGCATAAACTAATCAAGAAACCTATAAAAGTAAGTATTGTTTGTCATTAGGTTAGGTTTTTCTGCCAGTAAAAAGCTGTTGGGGAAACCCCCCAGTAAATTCAAAGGGACTTCTCGTGAGGGAGATATCACTGCGGGAGGACCACCCTGCGATGATCCTGAGTTTCAATCAATTGGGGGGAGGGGGCTGGGGGCGCAGCCCCCAATATATACTCATATACAAAAAAAAATATAACGCCGTAATTGTTCACATCTGATGCTACCGTCTGAAGTCATAAGACATATATTGTTGCCTATAAACAGCGCCACCTACCGTGCGCCCCGAAACTGAAGTGTTACCATATTTTCTTTCACAAATGATTGATATGAAATGTTCATATGATATTTTAATTCAGAAAACGATTCTCTTTTAAATTATGCATAATATGATACATTAAATGCTGTACAAGTCTAATTCAATTGAACGGAAAGGCCTTGTAAATAAACCTGCAGAAGTAAGAAGTAAGTAAGAAATATAATATGATGCGATTCAGTAGCTTATATATAGGGCTTTGATATTCCTGCAAATTTTTTGTGCACTCTGGTATGTCTGATAGTGTGTCAAATAAAACAATATAATAATTAAGACACTTTAATAGGAAATGCCTATATATTACATATTGGACAAATATACTAGTCAAAATTCATATTCCTTCCTTCCATCAGTCTGAAACAGCAACAATGAAAATAATTATTAAGACGTTTTGATACAGAATACTTATTGACGATGACCAGAAAAAAATACAAAATGTGAAACCGAAATATTATATTTATCAAATATAGGAGTCAAAATTTATATGGATACAATTTATCAGCCTGACACACCAACAATATAAGTAGTGATAAACAGTTTAATTCAGAATAAACATAATTTCACGGATGACAAAGGCCACAATGGTCTACCAAAGGTCATCCGAATCCATAAATACCCGCCCACAAAATGCTTTCAAAGGATTGTATTTAAACACATTTTCGTTCAAACACATTCTTTTTCAGCCATCATTCGAATCAATTATTGTACCTAATACTAATGTAGACCTAGCAATATTTTATTTTAGGAAAGAAATATTAGTGTCTTATAACAATACTTCTGTGCTTATACTTATCCAGCAATACAATCTTGGCCTGGCCATAAACAAGGTGATAGAGGCGAGACCTATATCAATGTTAGGATTAGGGATTGAGTTGTTCCTGTTCTTTCATCGTAAAATACAACGGAATCACAAAAATTTTTACTTTAAGTAACTTCTTATACTTTGCTTGACTAAGGCTTGAGTTAATATTTGTCTATATTTTTATGGGTCTATATTTAACCGTTCTATGACGGTTTTCGTCATTCGAAAAGTGATGGGTCACTCGTTTATAGCTTTTTCCACGGGGGCCAGGGATAACTTTTAAATTTGTGCCCATCCCCCCCCTCTCCACCTTAGCTACGCCATTAATGTGATTCCAATTAAGGATGTGGCTACTGCCCCCAAGATGGTGGCCTATCTATTTTTTGTGAGAACTTAGAAAAGGTAACAGAGTATTGATAAACTTAATTTCATCAATTACGCTCAAATGGGTATTTCTGTGTAGTTTGATGATCTGAATAACATCTCTTCTGTGCCTTTTATTGATTAGAAGGGTCTAAAACGCTGAGAATGACGGTGCTATCGTCGTCCCAAATTATCTAAGTCCTTCTCATCCTTTACTTCATTCAGTCAAGGCCCATCCATTCCATGGCTAAATTCTGTATTATCTCTTCCTGTGTTAATAATTTTACATTTAAAATTAAAATTTATCCGCCACTTTTGTGCCCAGCCTAATACCTTAAGTCGCTCTCTACTTCATTTATTACAATTGCCCATTTTCTCTACATCAAAGAATGACACTTTGTAATTACACCCTTCCCAAAACCATTTATATAAACTCGGAATAATAATGGGCTTAGAGCTTATCCCTGAGGTACGCCACCAATAACGTCCCTGCACTATGACCTCACCCCATTCAGTACCACCCTCTTTTTCAGCCATTTAGCTCTTAAATTCAAAACTTTGCTACATATCCGATGCAATTTTCATTTCTGACCCAGGTTTTCGCTTAGAAGGCAACTCAAGATTGGTGGAAATGAGGTAATTGTCGAGATAGATGAAAATATGTTTGGAAAATCTAAATAAAATAGAGGTTGAAAGACATGGTCAAGCTATATACATATTTGGTCTTCCAATTCCTTCAACCTCTGACATAATGCCGAACATTTTTCCTACAGTGCCCATTATAGTTAGTGGTCTGTAATTACCTTTCTGTTTCTTGTATTTTTGTCTACCTTTGTAAATCAGGCTGATTCTACTTTAGTGCTATCTCCTGGGAACCAATCCATCCATCAGCATATTATTTATTAAATAAGAAAGCTAGTACATTTTCTTATCCTTTTCCCCCAGATTTGAGAAATTTCCAAACTTTCCGTTCCTCATGCATTGCCTTGTGATTTTCATTTTTGCTAACAAATATTGAATCTTTCTTTAAGATTCTCATCCGTCTGTCTTCTGCCTCATGTATTATATTATTTAGTTCTTCATTCCCCTCTATTTCTTCTCTTTCAACCCTTGCTTGTAGAATTAAAGCCCAGTATTCGTCTGTTTCTATCTTTATTTTATTTCCTCTCCACTCTCCCATTCCATTCTCTAAAGAATCACTCCCTTCATGGTTCATGCAGGGCCTACCTCATGTATCACCCCTTCTCACCCGATCACTCACCCCTAATTTGTTATACTGCATTATTCTCCCCCTTTGTTCTTCCCCTCCCATATTGCCTGTGTCAGAGTTTTTTTTCCATCCGCTAGTTTTCCTGATTTCGGGAGCAACATCATGTTTGGTATGTACGCATGGACTATCTTGTTTATTTGAGTGGCTCAGGGAGATAAACCTGAAGAATTCCCTCGAGTCTCATTTATCATTCGAAAGGGAATTTCAAATTTAATCTCGTGGATAGGTCGCTGTGAAATGGAGTAACCAGGCCCTCCCTTTTGTATAGAGGAATGTGCAACCACCGTGCAATTATTACATGAAACTATCCAGGTATCATGTAGTGATCATATAGAGCTCCTACTTACCATCAACAGGAACCCTATATAAGTTCCAGCTGTAGTTAGAAAAAACTACAAAGAAGCAGACTGGCCACGGTATGCACGTCTCATCGAGGTCTACCATCCACTAAACTTAGTTGAAGCAATTCTCGAGGAGTTGGACGAGGCACTCGACGAACTCAACAAACATCTTATCAACGTGGATAGAGCTTGTATCCCTAAATCCGAGTATAAGTCCATCTCAACATACAGATGGACTGAATACATGAAAGATTTATACAGTAAACTGAAATTACTGTATGAAATCAACGATAGAAACCCATCAATTGATTCAATACAACGAAGAGCTAAACCAGTTGATCCTCGAACAACAGCGGAGACGTTGCGACGATACGATCGATAGTCTCGATCACGATGCATCTCCCAAAGTTCTTTGTAGTAAAATCAGGCATCTCAAGGGATCGACTGGAAAAAAGAAGAAGATAGAAATATTAAAAGAAAATGGAAATATAGAAATAGAAGAAAGAAAAATCGAAGAAATATTCCCAAGTTGTTTGAAAAGAATCTTCAGTATAACTGAAGAGGAAAACGAAGATTACGATATAGAGATCGAAAGTGACATCATAAAACAGCATAATAACTAAATACATAGAACGCACCCTCACCACCAGGTGGATAGAGAGCGCGACGGAGAAGCCGAGATTGCCGAAGAGGAACTACTTGGCGTGCTCCGCTCATTCCATCCAAAGGCCCCAGGACAATCTGGGCTTGCAATGTTAAACTTTGAGAAGGTACCAGCGAATGTTATCGAAGAAATGAGGAGAATTTTCAACGCCAGTCTAAACACGGGCTACTTTGCGGATGCTGACAAAACGGTAAAATGATTTTTTGGGGGGGGGAGGGGGCGAAGCCCGGAAATGACCCGAATAATGAAAAATCCCTAACTCTCGACTACAATTTCACCGATTAAGACCTACTTAAACCGAACAAGACCTCAAGATAGAAGAAACAAAAAAAACAAAACACAAATCACATTCATTACAGAATAAATTTAAACAAGGAAAACTAAACACAAATTTAAAGTAATTTATTGCAATAACAACAGCAAATACAATAATGGAAACTCACAACAAAGAAATAATGAAGGCGATAGGCCTGATCACCATACGCCTGCATCCCTTGCAAATCTCTCACACTACTTTCTCTTTTCACCCCTTTTATTTCCCTCTATCTCCCACACACCCTTTTGTCCCCTACACACACATAGCCACTTACTCATTCGTAATCCTGATTTTTTTTGTTTTTCGAAATTTCGGTTTTTTTAGGTCACTAAGGATCCGAAAACATTAGCCTTAGAGCAATGATTCAAAGGGCAATCGATTCAACTTTCCAAGCTCTACCAAGTGTCGAGGTGGTTTACGATATCGTTTATAGTTTTTGAAAAAAAATATTAGAAAAACAAAAAATCGGTACGAATTTTATAAAACCCTACCACTAAAATTTAGTTTTTAGCCTTGTGTACATAATCCATATTGCAGAATTAAAAAATATAAGAAAACTTCGGATCCATAGCGATTTTAAAATACTCCCGAAAATGCCGGTATTTTTCGTGTTTTTCAACACATTTTGGTTTCTGTCAGAAAAATTCACAACACGACTTCGATTCGTATTCCATTTCTCTCTAAGTGTGTACAAATATCATCACTCTAGCTATAATAATATGAACGTTAGTATTTTTACCGAAATCATCCCCTTAAAAGAAATGTCCGCGTTAAAGGCATTCAAAATAAATAAAACATACTTACATATTAATAGATTAAATAGCCAGAGCTGAGGAGTGTGCTATTGGAATAGTCATTAAGCAACTTAAAGCAAGAAGGAGGTAATGAATGCACATGCAATTAACACCAGTGACAGTTGGCAACTAACTAAGAACTTAAAAGCTACTACCCGTCACTTGCGCTGTTTCAAACGCCTACGAAACTTGTTCATAACTTGTATAACTTCCACTCTGCGAGTACAGTCTACTTTATTTTGCAGGATAAACATGACACAGGAGTAGGATTGCCAGATATATTAAAATAGAAATCAGGTCACCCTTTAAAATAGGAACACAATAACACCCCCTATATCCTACGCATAAGTAAAAAATAACTCAATGTTTTAAAATTGGAAAACACATTGTAAAATAGAAAATTAAATATAAAAATAGAAGATAATTAGTATATTCTAATCTAATCACCTTTTTAGTTATATTTTGTTGATGATGTTTACTTTAATAAAGCTTTATCTTCTACATTTTTTGTTTAAACTCTGTACAGTTAAAAGCTCCATTTACATGGTAAAATCGCTTCTACGGTGGTTACATCAAACTTATTTCTTTCTTCAGTCCACTGGGAATTCATTAAAGTGAAGACCCGTTCAACATTCGCATTATGAGAAGGCATGCTGAACAGGTACTGACAGAGTTAATAATTCTGAATATTGCTATTCAAATTTTATTTCAGTAAACACAAACGACCATCTTTCATGACACAATTTGCTTTCCCACTCCTCAAGATCATGTTGAATCTCTTGATCAACAGCTTTGTTAAGGATTGTCCACTGCTCGAAGAGAGCATTATCATCAATTTTAATTCCTTTAGTTTTTAGAGCTATGCATGTTGCTCCTAACTGCGACCAGACCTGTATATTATTTAGCAGCATCCATGTAAAGCAGTGAAACTTGCAGAATTGAAGTCCATTTTATGGGATATTGACAACACATAGCATAGTAATTGTCTACATCTAGTCTAAAATTAGCTTCAAGTTCACGGGAAATGTCGCTAAATTTAAGTACAGCATTGACACACGAGTGGAATGAATTTTTCGTTATGGCTTGTTTGGATGCACTCAACAAGATCCTCCAAGCATGAAAGTACTTCAATTACGCTATCTGCTCTTTTGTTCAATTTTCATTATCTTAGTGCTAAAAACATATTGAAAGGTGTGTATAAGATTTAAATAGGCTTTACTTAATAGGCTTCATTAAAAAAGTGGAAGAGAATTTTAGGGGGCTTTTCTTCTGAGTTAAAATATGATTTTAGTACTTCAAATTAGCTAAGAATTCCCTCAGCTGTATTTGTTAGAGAGAGCCAACGGGTCTTTGAATGCGTAAGAACTGAAAAATATTGACTCCAAGAAACACACAAAACTCTTTTAATCGTTCAGTTCTAACAGAATAAATAGTGAAGTAAGAGAACAAACTTCATGATAGTAACTTCAATATCAACAGAAAGATTGCCAGCTACTGTTTGTGCAGCATTGTGAACAACGTGGGCTGGACACCCAAGTCCTTCCATATAATTATTCATGCTTTCTTTGAACTTTGTGCAGACATTATTTTGACCTTTGCGCATCCACCCTCCAAAGTTTCTGTTCATATTATCACCACCGAATGCAACACATTTTTTCTTATCGATTCCTAAATCAGTAATCGATTTTAGGCAAAAGATTGCGATTGCTTCTGATGTCTCATTGGGGAGAGATTCTACTTTTAAAAGCTTTACCTGCAAACCCTTTTCACGCGTAAAATAGTGAACCATTAAGGGGAATATTTTTTCTGCATTGTGTTTTACTTGGATCAATAGATATTACATAAAATGGACACCTTTTTTAGATCATTGACTACCTCAGAAATTGACTGTGCGGCTAATACATTTTTAAGAAGAGCAGTAGCTTTTGTTCTGGCACTTAAAATTATTTTACCAATTTTCGAATCAGAAAATATTTCAGGCAATAATTTATTTAAGCAGTCATTTGAGTTAAATGACTGATGATGATATGTAGTATGGAAAGCATTTTAACTTCAGCTGCAATTACAGCATCATCTTCATTTAAATTTTTCTTAATTAAGAAATTTGTTTTTTTTGTTAGTTTCTTTGGCAGATGCAGAGCAAAAACATCTCTGATGTGTGTTTCTAATTTTTTTTATTATATCGGTTTGCCCACCATTTTCAATCCAAGATTTACAATTACATCTTATAATAAAGCTCCATTGCTCTAAAAATCTATTACAAAATTTACATTTTCTTTTCGGGATGTTGGGGCACAAATAAGGGCTTGCAAATTAAAAAATATATATATGGAAAATACACTTCAAATTACCAACTAATATAGCACGAAGAAAAGCTCTGATTAACTGGTTATTAACTTATTCGCTAAGTGCACTTATTAGGCGGAAATGCCATCGACATTCTCTCACGTCAGAACTCATTAGATAACTGTGAGTGCCCCGGAGCCGGACCCCGAGGCCACCAAGGCGCCAAAGCAACCGCAACCACGCTGCTTTGAACCAGAATGAACGACCATCAAACACGTTCTGTACATAAACTGAACAAGCAAATGACTGGACTCAAATGCGATTATTCATGCTTTAGTCTGTTTCAGACGTTTATTTTCAGTAAAATGGATTCTGTGAAAAGTGTTATTAAGATAATATTTAAGAAAGAGTGGATATTTTTGATGGTTAAGAGGAGTAATTCCGATAAATTTGTTATTGACTGAACATTTTTAATAATTCAGGACATTTAAGCGTCCTAACCAAGTTGATTTAGGACACAGGACAAAATCATGCAAAATCAGGACATGTCCTGAATTTTCAGGACGTCTGGCAAGCTTACACAGGAGAAAACGTTTTATAAACAGAACTCATTCATTTTTCATTAAATTTTAAAAATGGCTATAAATTTAATTAATTTAAAAATTTAAATGGTAAACTCGGGTATGAAAAATTTCTGAGGTGCCCCTCCTTCCCTTGATGCCCTAAGCACGTGCTTACTTTGCTTATGGGGTCAATCCACCACTGCTGAGAGGTGGTTGCCCAGGTACTGGAAGGGTTCCACAGGGTCATGTTGCTCTCCTTCCACGGAACTTGAAGGAGGGTTGTACGGTCTTGATGGTCTCGGCTAGTATACGGTTTTGGTCTTCTGCGTCTTCATGTTCAGACCAAGATTTATGTGAGCGTTTTCAAGTGCACACTCGAGATTCCGACCACAGAGCGAAGCAGCCCCCATCTGTGCCGCCTGGGAGCAGTCCGGGCCTAAGTCCCCGAGGGAAGGGGAAAAAGGGGTAGCATAAGTTTATTGGACCTAATAAAATGTTAAGTATTAAAAAGTACTATTTG
Organism: Ceratothoa steindachneri; assembly: GCA_963969495.1. Classification (NCBI taxonomy): domain Eukaryota; kingdom Metazoa; phylum Arthropoda; class Malacostraca; order Isopoda; family Cymothoidae; genus Ceratothoa; species Ceratothoa steindachneri. Next base: position 99,450,505 of record OZ018333.1, on the reverse strand, counting down.
GAAGGAGAGGAGGATCAATATTACCTTCCACACAAATAAACGCCACATCACGTTACAAAGGGTGCATAACACCTAGAACCTGAAAATGTGGGGGGGAGTGCCCCACCAAGACGTAGTTGCAGGCAAATTGCCTTTCTTGTAGAAGGAAGCTACCCAGCTGTCCTTGCTTCCATACCCACTCATCTTGTGCTTCCACCAGCATTCCTCGAGACCAGTACAAAGGGGGAAAAACACCCCCGAGAGGCCTCAGCACTGGTGAAATAAAGCACTTTCCCACATGATACAACAATCAGACCCAATCTCACCTTCTTGCCCTCCACGTCGGTCGAGTCTACGGAGAATGAGTCAATTTGAAAATCCCACCAGAAGGAAATTTAAGATTTCCATTTTTTGGCTCTGTACAGAAGGGGTGGGGGTGGGGCATACAAATGGAGTCTGTAGTCCTTCCAATGTTCCTTGTTTTCACGCGAGGCTTCTTAACCTGAGACCCGTAAAAGCCCCGCGCCCGAGTCCCGATTGAATCCATCCTCTTTTCTTCAATAATATAAAATGTCCATAACAGATTTTAATGGAGAAAAACCCTTCGAAATGGGGTGTGATGCCAATTGACGATGTGACTCCTCTCGGCTCTTTCAGGGTGGGACGGCGGCGGCTGCATTTGGACGGGGATCGAACCCTCAGAGGGATTTATTTAGAGACATTTTATGTCCCTTCTACAGTTCTCGCTACCCGGCTGGATTTCTGAGGTCAAGGCGGGGGTTCCACCCCAGCGAGAGCGGATAAAAACTTGAGCTGGGTCATGAACTGGCTGCCCATTGGGCGGACACACTGAGTGACAACCCATCATAAGTCGTGTCACAGCTCCTAATTAATCGCGACACCGCTATCATTTCCCTCCCCGGCTTCACAGCACAACAGCTCTCCTCTTTTAGGAAACCCTCCATATGGATTAGTAGCTTTCCCTATGGGGTACTCATACCCACCTAACTCTGACACGAATAGCCCCCCTCGGCTCACCAAGGGTTGCACCATCGCTGATTACACCAGTGCACACGTGTACACTAAACATGTATGTGCGTATACATTATTTGGTGCACACGGAAGAGATGAATTTTATTTTCAGTTCCCACATCCCCATAGTGTTATTACCCCCCCTTCCCCTCTCTCCCTCGAACCCGACCACTTCTCAGCGACTCATATTTACATAATAATAACCATAATAATAATAATTAAATCGACACATTCACACCTATTTCTCGCCTCAATCCCTTAAATATTGAGTAAATTGGAAAGGAAAGTGTTATTCTTAGGAACGAATTCCTCCCTCCTTCTTAGGCTGGGTCTTTGGCTGCATTCTTCTTCCTTTCACCCCTTCGAGTGCCCCGTTCTTTTTTATTTTCCTGCAGGTTACACCCCCGCCCTTCTCCCTCACGTTTCAAAATAGCGCTCTAAGAGGTTGTGCTGTAGTTAACATCTGATGGAAGAGTTGGCGATGTGTGTTTGTTTGTTTGTTGGTGCTTGGTGCAATTGGAGGCCAAAGTTGAAGGGACTCGTTGGTCACGTCAAGTCTTTGAACGGCATCGCCTTTAGAAGGTGGCAACACTTCTTAACCACCGGGAGGAAAAGGAAAAGCTGCCGATCAAAGGGAGGATAAAAAAGAAGAAACCACCGAAGGCATCTGACGGCTCCCCCTGAGGGTGTTGCAAAATAGCACCGAGGGAGAAGATTGGGGGAGCAGTGGCCCTCGACTCCCCCGAGGGATGGGTAGCCACGTGGCACTCAGAGCAAAATAACCGAAGAGCTGAAACCGAGAGTGCCTCCACAAAGGATGGGGTAAAGAAGCCCCGAAGATACCAGTGGAGTACCAACAAGCTTGGGGGACGGGGGAAAAAGGGCTCAAAGTCGACAACCAACGAGGACCATCAAAGTCATCTTGAAATGGCAACCAAAACATTAACAAGGGGCCTCCGGGCCCTCAACTTAGTCTCTAAGAGTGTTTATCTCGATGTAATTTCAAGTACTTTTATTTTCTCAGTTTATGTTTTGTTATTTCTGTCGGATGAGTGATGTGTTGTGTGGGGGATATGAGGCAGGGAGAGACAGCGGTGCTATGATTGATTAGGTGTTTGGTGGAGTCCGTTAAACTTGAAGTGCCGCCACTCCTACGTGGAATCCAACCCTTTATCCACTCGAGGGGGCGGAGAGTGAAGGGGAGCTCAAACTGAATTAATTTTATTGACTTCTCAAATTTCTGATTAGACGAAAGCTTTGAACTGTCCGTATTGGTCGGTGTTTTCCCCCTTCATTTTACATACAGTTTTACGGTGCTTACAGATGTCTAATGTTTTCTAACCAGAGTAACGATAGTAGTAGTAATATTTTAGTATTATTATTGTTATTATTAAGAGTCGATATGAGCTGGAATATTAGTTTATTTTCTTTTGAACTTGAATTTTTGGAGTAGATTTTAACATGAAATGAACGCTTTAATTTTGTTCCCTAAATTTAATCTAAGTTTTCGTTCTATTCAAATGACACCTTCAGAGAATTGTTTGTTTTTTTTTATTTATTATTATTTGCGAGCAATCAATTATGATTATTTAGACCCGTGTTTCTTTTATTCTTGGAATATCTGCGCCCCTTAGCCAACCCTGCGCTTTTCTCAGCCGGGCTTGGAACCGACCATGGAAGGGTGGGAGAATTTGATTTTATAACGTCCTGGGAGCCAATTAAAAATGGGGTGCGGGGGTAGGATGAGGGAATTGGTCCTTGGCCTTGAGTTGCCTTAAAAGAAAGGACCGGAAAAAGGAAAGAAAAGGAAACCAAGAAGGCGAAACAAAGCTCATACACAAGTGAGATGCAACCAACGAGGGCATCTCCGTCAGAGACACGAATCATCCTCTGCATTGCAGATGCTAATGTAGCAAATGCGATTAACTCACTGTTGAAGGCGAATGGCCTCCCAACACCAGTTATGGCGGCCAACCCCGAGTGCTCCAAGGATTCAGGGATCCGAAATAACACTTAGGGAAAAGCTGGACTCAAAGCAACGGTGGAAGCGCCTTCTTCGGAAGAATCCGAGGAGGAAGAAGAAGACAATAGCTCTACAGAGAGTGACAGAGGCTCGTGCACTCGTACAAGGGCAACTAGGAGCAAATCCAAGACTCCTAGTTCCCTCTCCCCTCCGAAGACTGAAAAGTCTGGACATCCAAGAAGGGGCCATCAAGTGAAAAAGAAGAAAGACCAAAGGAAACAGCGGTTGATTACACAGAATCACGCAAAGAAGCGCTCTGAGGATGAGGAAAAGGACTCTTCACGGGAACATATTCATGGAGATTGATGCAGATGTCATCTTGATTTCGGAACACGAAATCAACACACGTAGTGAAATAATGAATCTTTTGAATTACGACGTCTCGATCACAAACTATTTGGAAGAGGGATTCGACGAAGCCGCTATTGCGATTAAAAAAGGGATAAAATACAAACAAATCAGAAATTTCGAAGATTTCTATCTCGCGATTGAGGTCGACCTCTATATATCACAGACGGTCATAACCACCGAATACCAGCCTTCAAGGAGAGACATTTTACCTTTCCAGTCTCTCATTGGCCATTTGGCAGAAGGACCCCCACAATACTAAAGGAGTAGCTGAATGCCTGGTATCAGGAGTCCGACCCTAGAACTTTCAATTTGATCGGGAAGAGCCTTGATACTTTGCTGCACAGGAACTAGGTCCAGCAAATTGGCCCCAACTTTGTTAGAGGAGGGGCGCCACACAACCACCCATATGTCTGGCAAATCGTCTGCTGCCACTTAACTACTACATGGAACCAATCCAGGCACCATAGTGTGATCATATAGGGATCCTACTCGCCAACAGTAGGCAGACTGCGCACGGTACACACAACTCCTAGAGAACCATCATCCTCACACTTTGGATGAGGCGATTCTCAGGGAGATTGACGAGGCACTCGACGATCTTAATAACCACCCATCAACGCAGATAGAGAAGTATCCCGAAATCCGCATATAGGGTCATCCTCAACATATAGATGAACCGAATACATGAAGGATTTACATCGTGAACCGAAATTATTATAAATATCCGAAACCAATCAATTGACTCAATACAACGAAGTCGAGATCAAAGAAGAGCTCAGTTGGGACGATGCGATCGAAAGCCTCTATTATGACGCATCTCCCAAAGATTTTTGGAATAGAATAAGAAGTCTCAAAGGATCGACTGAAAGGAAGAAGGAAGTGGAAACACGAAACGAGGAAGGAAACATCGAAATGGAAGAAGAAAACATTGAAGCAATCTTCCGAAGTTATTGGGAAAAATATTTAGTAAAACTGAAGAGAACGAAGATTCTGATGTTGAGTTTGAAAACGAAACCATCGACGAGCTGAACACAAATCCATAGGACGCACCTGCACCCCCAAGTGGATAGACAGTGCGACGGAAGCGCCGAGAAAACCGAAAAGGAACAATTCGAAGCGCTCCGCTCATTCCGACAGAAGGCCACAGGACAATCGGAGCTAACAGAGTTAAACTTTGAAAAGGCATCAGTGAAGGACTGAGAATGATTTTTAACGACTGGCTAAACACAGTATGGGAAGGATCCAATAAAGAGAAAGAGAGAGAGGGGGGTAGAGAAAGAGAGAGAGAGAGAGTAACAAGGAAAATAAGTACTCTAGTAGACCTTACGATCCATTCAAATAGGGTACCTTTGAGTGAACACTTGAGCAGCGCGGGCGTCTAAAGGGTCAGATTGACGCTCTAAAAGAGCACTCACGACACGCTTCAAATCTCCAAGCAGCTATTTTTCAAGACTGTCTAGTCTCGACTTTAACTGTTCAACAGAGTTCATGCTCAGAAGTTCCACTGGAAGTGCGTTCCAAGTGCCGCAGATGCTATATGTGAAAGATTTCCCACACAGATCACGCTGGTAACGCTTCAGTTCAAGGTAGCCGTGGTTTCTTGTCCTGCTCTGGCTAAGCTGGAAAATATCCCTGTAGTCTACAATGTCGAATCCTCGAAGTATTTTGAACACTTCGATAAGCTGACCACGCAGTATCCGGGTCTCAAGTGAGAACAAGTATAATTCCCGTAATCTATCTTCGTAACTCTTGTGTCTGATAGAGAGAATCAGTTTGGTTGTTCTGGCTTGCACACGTTTTAATCTTGCGATATCCTTTCGAAACGAAGGCCTCTAAAATTGTACGGCATACTCCTGTTGCGATCGGACAAGGAAGTTATACAAACACAGTACTATATCCTTGTTCCATTATCCAAACTGTGGCTTTATATAAGTTAACATCCTTTGGGCTTTCTTCTCCGCCTCAATACACTGCATTATGAACTTGAGATCATTAGTGATAGTTACACCCAAGTCCTTCTCAGTGACGGTGGATTCAAGAACAATGCCCTTAAGTATACACTGAAATTTGGAGTGTTGGTGACGGATGTGCATCACTTTGCCTGTGTTCACGTTAAAAGGTATTTGTCACGTGTCCGACTACTCCCCAATCATCCGAAGATCATCTTGAAGGCAGGCAGTATTTCCTTCCTTAGCGACATTCATACCAGGCTTGGTATCATCGGCAAATTTATAAATCTTTGCAACCATTTCACCGCCAATGTCATTGACGTAGATGATGAACAGTAGTGGTCTCAGGACAGAACCTTGAGGAACACCACTAGAAACGGGTACCCACTCAGAAGTCCTTTCATTCAACATCACCCGTTCACGTGTTCACTTAGCCATAGAGAGAGAGAGAGAGAGAGAGAGAGAGAGAGAGAGAGAGAGTGAGAGAGTGAGAGAGAGAAAGACTGAGAGTGAGAGAGTGAGAGCGAATGGGTGAGAGAGATAGTGTGTGTGTGTGAGGGAGAGATCTAGATATCTAGATAGATAGATAGATAGATAGATTGAGATATATATATATATATATATATATATATATATATATATATATATATATATATATATATATATACCGGTCAATTTTAATCTTGGAATTTAGCGGGAACCTTTTCGTTAAAATTGCCAGCCGAAAACTGGTGTCTCACCTGGAGGAGATCTCTTTGTTCAATCCATACTAATTTAGCTTTCCGGCTAAGCCAAGTGCAGAGAAGGCGATAAATGTTACCACGGAAAAGCAGGCACAAGCCAAAAGTTAAAATTTTAAAATAACGCTCTGTGAATACGTCATGGAGAGAGCGGCGTATATTAGTTTGGAGAGCATGGACTGATCAAAGTTCCTGCTTAATGCAAAACTCACATAAAGGGGGTGCTGACCCACATTTTTTACTCGATATACACCGCAGATGTCTCAGCCCCATGAAACCAGATTTCCCTCAACATTCAATTTGCGAATGATTTCAGCCAAATAATTCAGTGTCTTTGCGGAACGCTGCTATGCAAGCTCGTATGAAGGCGGCAGAAATCGAAAGATTAAACATATACGAGGCCAAATGGAAAATAAAAACTAACCAAGAGAAATTCCAGGTGGTACCCATTGGAAGGAAACTACTATTATATGTAGTGGTGGGAGATAGGTGCTATCCCTAACCACGGAGTTCGCTGCGCTTGTAATGAAGATTATTTCATCCGGGTACAGGAAGCACGTCTCTGATCGAATTTCGAAGGCCTCGGCTGCAGTCAAAACTGATGTTTATAAGCCTCTGAGAAAGCAATAAAAAGATCTACAATGCAATCCCAAGATCAACACCACTCTTATCCCCTTTCGCCTTCTCTGTGTCTCGAGGACACAAAAGAGGAGAGTACAGGAAGTGCAGAATACTGCGTGTACCTAACTACGGGTACACGTAGGCAAGAACGAAGACGCTAAGAAGAATTGTACAGGAAGGCGGGGAAAATTCTCATTTACAGGCATTTAATGATAAGTTTAATCAAGAAATGGCTGACAGAATCACCGAAATGGTTAACCAATACCTAAGACCTACAAGCTATCCAAGATTCCCATGTTCTGCTTGTCTTTTCGCTAACGAAGACGAAATGACGTTCTACGTACGATAAAAGGTGATAAACACCGGAATAGAACAATAACTTACAAAAACAAAACTAACTACTATGATTCGCTAACACCGATTATGACAACGAAGAAAGAAAATAAAAGAAAGAAACTAAAAAAAATATACTATGATTCGCTAACACCGATTATGACAACGAAGAAAGAAAATAAAAGAAAGAAACTAAAAAATATATACACGGCAGTTTTGAAGTTAAATCGGGAGTAATTCAGGGTGGAATTCTTTCTCCATTCCTGTTTTTTTTTTATCATTGTTTTTGTAATGAAGAACGCCATAAGAGAAACTGATACTGGAATATTTTGATTGGATTACGCAGATGATATTGTTTTAATTGCAGAGGGCTGTGAAGATATACAAAGAGTAATAGATTGTTTAGATAGAGAAGGAAAAAAGATAGGATTAACAATAAATTGTGCGAAAACGGAAATAATAAAGATAAATATGGAAAACCCGATAGTGTGCAAAATAAATGATTAGGATGTTAATGGAGTAGAAAATTTTAAGCGCTTGGGTATGATTGTGTCAAGGAATGGTTCTTTAAAAAATAGTTTGAGGAAGGAATTAGGAAAGCTAACCAAGCAGTGGGCATGTTGAAATCTGTGGGGAATACTGATAATTTTTCAACACACACTAAGATAAAAATATATAGAAGTATGGCGATATCAATTCTTATATATGGACATGAATCATGGTATATTACGCCAATCACAGATGCAAAACTTTTGGCTTTTGAAGATAAAACTTTAAGAACAATATTAGGTATACGATGGCAGAATAGAGTGACAAATCAAAGTGTTAGAGGAATTATGAAAGTACAACCGGTAGACGAGTATGTGAGATGGACGCGATGGAAATGGATGGGGTTATATTTACAGACGAGAGGGACGGTATGTGCTGCATGCACCAAAGTTGGGGGCAGCTGGAAGAGAGGGAAGAGGTAGACTGAAGAAAACATGAACAAGGACGATGAAGAGTGAGGCAGGAGATAGTTGGAATGAAGAAGTGAAGTAGATAGCTGAGGATAAGTACTAGTGGAGAGAGTTTTGAAAGGCCGTTTGCATCCCGTGGGTGCTATAGGAGATTGATTGATTGAAGTAATAAATTAATTATATCATAAAACAACAGCAAATGCTCACTACATATATAAAAAATAAACATTAAATTTTTTAAACAAAAGGCTTGAGCTCCCTTCAAATATAACTAAAACAAGAACAACAAAAGATATGTCGGGTCGAACCTAGTAAGCATTCGTTTGAAAATTTTAAACGGTTCACACATTGATCTTTATAAATGAGAAGACAAACTTCCCGCTTTGTAGTATTTCTCTTTCGCAAATAGGAAGAGAAACTTCCCGCTTTGTAGTATTTCTATTTCGTAAATAGGAAGAGAAAATTCCTGCTTTGTAGTATTTCTCCTTCGTAAATAGGAAGAGAAAATTCCTGCTTTGTAGTATTTCTCCTTCGTAAATAGGAAGAGAAACTTCCCGCTTAGTATTCTCTCTTTTGTAAATGGAAAGTTAAACTCCCCAGTATGCAGTACTATATCTTGTAAATAAAGGAACGAAAATCCCAGTGTACTCGGTCAGTCGGTGAAAGAGCCTCCGAAACCGTTGCCTCCTTTACCGGGTAGTGAGGTAAAGGGAAATGTGATGGACAGTTTTGGAGCACAAATCATGTGGGTCCCAGAGAGTGACATTGTTGAGTCAATGCTACTTGGGAGCTTCTGTTATTCTTCTTGTAAGACCTCGTAGGGAAAAGTTCACGCCATCAATGTCGCTTCCCACAACCTTTACCTCCTTTGCCGAGAATACACATTCAGTATGGTGTGCTAGATCCGAGGTCTGATTGAGTGCTTAAAAATTCGGAAAATTTTTTTAGTTTTAGTTGGAAAAAGTTATGAAAAAGAGGAGGTAGATAGTGAGTAAAGAGAGGGGAGGGGCGAAAGATGCGAAAATGAAAAAAACATTAGGTTAACAGTGTAGTTGCCCGGTGTACGGGCCATCTCCATTGTATAGATTCTTAAATGTGATGATTGAACTTTTTATCTTATTTATTTTTTTTTTCTCAAACATTTAACTTGTTTGATCTTCCATATATGAGTATGTATATAAAGATTTTTTTTTTTTTTTTTTTTAGTTCAACTCACTTGAATCTGGGTTCTGGCTCTTCAGTTTTGGTGTTTGGGAGGTAACTCATGTAACCTCCCTCTTCGGAATCCAGAGCAACGAGTGTCTCGTTTGGGAGAAACCCTTCCAGTTTCTCCCAGATGCTTTTGCCTCTTTTGTAGAGGTATACATTGATTGGCTCAATTTTCGTTTGTTCGTGCAGGCTCCTTGAGGTCCGGAAGTCGTACCATTTGGAGCCTGTAACGAATTTGAGTCCTAGATTCTGTACTCTTTGTAGCATCGACATGTTCCTGTTGGATGCTACATTGAGTGGTATGCTTGGGTATACCAGCTTGGATCTGACCAAGCTGATGTATAGTTTTCTTTTATTGGCTGTAGAAAGATTCTTAAATCGGTGGAGTTTGTCGAGTTCGGTTTTTGCAAATCCAATTCGGGACCTCACGTGCTTGCTCATTCCGGAACTGGAGAGTCCGAAACCGAGAATAGACGCGCGAGGAGAGTACTCAATATCTGTGTTTCCAATTTTGAAGGGGACGGTACGCTGTCTTCCAATTGCGGTTGCGGAGAACTTAGCCACATTGGTCTGAATCTTCCAGCGACTTTCGAATCTGGAGATTCTCTTGGCTTCTGCCGCCGAGGCCATGGCCATCAGCCTTGCCGATTTTGTCCTTCGCACCACAACTTGGGTGACATCATCTGCGTACTGTATGTTGAGGGTTTTCCCATCGGCTGGTTTAGGGATGTCTCTTGTGTAAATTGTGTAGAGAGTGGGGCTAAGGCATCCTCCTTGAGGAACACCGGAGGCAAGGTCGAAGGATTTTCCTATGTGTCCTTCGAATGCTATCACCGCTCGCCTGTTGGTGAGATAGCTACAGAGAATTTTTTCGAAGTGTGGAGCAAGTCTCAGCCTAGAGATTTTGTATTTGAGGCCTTCGATCCAGATCTTGTCGAAGGCCTTATTTACATCTCTGCATACGACATCGATCCAACAACCTCTAGCTCGCCATGCTGCCGCATGTTGCAGCATATGGGCTATCGCCGTTTCTGTGCCTCGATGTTCTCTGAACCCGTGCTGTTCTTCGTTCAGGAGGTTCTTTTCAGCTAGGTGTTTAGCCAGTCTGCTGTTGAGGATTTTTTCAAAAACCTTCCCAATGGTCTCTAGCAGTGAGATAGGTCTATAGTTCATGACCTGGTTGGATGGTTTTCCCGGCTTGGGTATGAAGATCATTTTGGATGTCTTCAGGCCATCCGGGAAGTATCCCATTGCAAGAGACGCATTGAACAGGTTCAGCAGTCTGGTCTTAAGTCTTTCCGGGGCTTCTTTTAAGTGCCTAATAGTGATTAGGCTTAGCCCTGGGGCTTTAGACTTAAATGAGGAAATGGAATTTGTTAGCTCTTTGGTTGAGATTTTCTTGCCGTCCTGAGAGGCTCCTTGAAATCGAAGGTAGCAAGTGGTAGTGTAAGGGTCAAACCTCCCTTCTCTCCTCTCCATGTACTCAAGAACCTGATCCTCGAAGCCTAGGTCAAAGTCTTCTTCTTATTCCTCTGAGATTCTGAAGACATTCTCCCAGACTCCGCGGAAAAGCTTCTCTTTCTCCTTAGGAGTGACCGCCTTAGTACCTTCATGCCTGATTTTTGTTCGACCAGGGATGCGAGCATTTCCCTTTAGCTTGTTAATGGTCGTCCAAAAGGTCTTGGGGTTTCTCTCAGTATCTAATTTTTCTATTAGATAATTCCATTTATTCCTAATTTCCATTCCTATCGTGAAATTCAGCTGATTTCACAAATTTTGAATGATTCGAAAGTCCATGGGTCTGGTATAGCCCAAATTGAGGATGGTCTCGTAGACTCTCGTGAAACGATGCTGTAGCAACACTCTCTCTTGTGTAGGTTTTGTGGGCAAGATCAACTTGTGTGACGTCGTCGGGATAGCTATAGCGTCGGCATCTGATATGAGGTCGTTAATAGCAGTTAGTTCGTCATCCAGATCTTCTTCGGGTGCGCCTTGTAATTCAGGGATAACTTCTGGGAATGCACTTCTGTATTCTTCCCATTTTGCATTCCAGAAGTCTTTTCTAGGGATGACTGGGAATGGGATAGGGGCTGTTGCTATGGTGATTATCATAGGCAGATGGTCACTAGATGTTAGGGGTCCGGGCGCAACACGATGGTGAAACGGGAAGTTAGGGTTCGTGAAAATGGATTTCAGCCGTGTTTATGTGCAAACGGTTTAAACGTTAGTAACCTTAAAAATCTATCATGGCATTGATTGAACAATTATTACAGTGTTTATGTCTAAAAGCTGATTGGCCAATTTGTTAATGCTAAGGCTGTTATTCCAATAATGAACGTAAGAATGACGATTAAATGTATATCAATCCTAATTGGTTTAATTTTTGAAGTGTTATTAGTAGATGAAATAACTATTTATATAGGTGTACTTTTCTGTACGAGATAGTCAAAAAAGTTATTATTATTCAAGAAGAAAAGTTTTCATTACTGTGCGCCATTTAGAAGCTTATTCCGCTATATACCTAGGAATAAAGAATCCATATATATATATATATATATATATATATATATATATATATATATATATATATATATATATATATATTCCTTCATCCCATAAGAAAAATAGGGTGATCTCTTAACTCAGCCTACGAAACTACAAGAGAGAGAAAATACCTTACCAAGACCCCATAGATACACAAAACAAAGAAATAATGAAAGCGATAGGCCTGATCATCTGGCAAGGCCTCCCTTTGCAAATCTTATACTACCTTCCTTTTTCACCACTTTTATTTCGTTCTATCTATCCCACACATTCTTTGTCCCCCTACACACAGACACACACATTAATTGATAATTGGAGTGTGACATTAACACCAGACTGAGTCAAACAACGAAAGATGTCAAATATTTCCCGTTTAAATGTTTGGGGCACGAAGACCCTTAGTCTTATAGAGAGGAGTCCACAAGAATTTTGCGGGCAGTGTTCAGGGGGCATGTTTGACTATTTGAAAGGAGGTGGGAAAAAATTTCAGTGGCAGCTACGAGAGTAGAGGGTAAGAGAGGGAGAGCTGCGCTCGAACAGTGCCACGTGAGTGCGAATCGTCATCCTAACCATAAAAGAAAGGATGTCTGTGGTCGGTGTATTGGTAAAACAGAGCGTCAGCAGGGATGAGATGCTTGGCGTGTGACCACTGCAGGTCGCACACAAATTGTTATGAAATCCAGCTCTCTACCCACCAGGAGGGTGAAAAGACTTATGAGAAAGCAATGCCAGAGCGGGAGCCCTGAGGTCAATAAAATAGAGTTACCTTGTAGCCTTGTGTCGTGGGAACATTTTTTTTTTTACTAACCAAAAAGCCGCAATTTTTGCGGAACTCTACCAGAGGCCAGACGGCGTCGGTGGGATTTGGGGTGAGTTGTGCGGTCTGGAGAGACGACCAAAGAGGTCGAAAGGGAAGGGAATATCTCCGCCGGCACGTCGCCATGGAAACGCCAACCCAGAGAATGGTTTGGCAGGCTAGTTGCTGAAGGCAACTAGTCTACGCGGGTGTAACTGGAAAGCCATGGGCAACCATTCTAATTTGAAGCCTTGAGGATCATGCCTTTCCTGCCCCAGCCATTGTAGGGGAATCTGTGGCGATATGTCGTCCGCCTATTTTCACTTCATTTTCGCCTCCTTCTTTACACATCTCTCCTTACAAGCCCTCTCCCTGATACGCTCTCCTGCATGGGGCGACGGGGGAGGGGGGTGGATTTGAATTTGAAAGAAAAGGAAAAACCTCCGTTGAAAAATACTTGTTGTCGCCTTCATTCGGGAACCCAAACGAATCAGAGATGAGAAGAACAAAGAGAAGAGCATAAAAGAAGATAACAGAAGACATCTCCTGAAGGCATTGAAGCCAGGGGGCCAAACTCAGGGTGTTGAGGGCGGTAAGGCACTCATCCCACATGAAACCCCCATGCGAATTATGGATTTTAGTAACCGAACCCTCCCCCATACACATACCTCTTAAAGTTCTATTCGGGACTCGAACCCTTGCCCTGAAGAGAAGCGAAACCTCTTTTCTCTCCCTACCTGAGAGTCGATGGGAGGGGCTCTGTGAAGGTGAATGGCCTCGGACAGCGCTAGGCAAACATTATTATTATTATTAAGTCCCACCATCAGGATCTTCACCAAATAAATGGGCAGGAAAGTTCATACTTGGGTAAAGTTTGGTGAAGTGAAAAGGTGTGGATGTTACATAGCCAGAGCAGTCTAAAGAAGAGACTACTAAGAGCATAAGTAAAGGAGTCTGCATAAAGCTAATCCATAGCGTATACGAGGGAGCTCCTGTTCCCTTCCAGCCAGTTCAGTCCCACCTACCATCCTCTTCCATAAATCTATCCAATCTATTCTTCAAACTCGGCAAGGAGGAAGCTTCTATCACATGACTAGTGAGCCTATTCCATTCATCTACCACTCAATTCGTAAACCAATTTCTATCAATCTCTTCTCCTAAACTTGTCAGCTTAAAACCATTGCTACGTGTCATATCGTCTTTACTAAAAATAAGAACCATACCTATGTCTCCCCTATTAAGACCCTCTACATACTTGAAGACTCCAATCAAGTCCGCTCAAACTCTTTTCCTGTGTCGCTAACGTAACATCAATATTTACAAAAGGTAGCAAATCTCTACCTAGTAATTATCGCCCAATTAGTTTAACCTCTGTCCTTTGCAAAATATTAGAAACACTTATACGCGTCGAACTCGTTAACCACTTGAAATTAAAGAACCTACTTAGAGAGACCCAACGGGGCTTTCGTAATAAACTCCTTTGCCTATTGCCTAACGAATCTATTACACTTTTTAAATGACATTTTTAATGACATTTTTAATGAAATCGATGAGAGTAAATCAGTTGACATAATTTACCTCTATTTTCTAAAGATCTTTGATAAAGTTGCCCACAAACGTTTACTTACTAAATCAAAAACGCATGGATTTCAAGGCGCCATAACTAGGTGGATAGAAAACTGGTTGAAAGGGGGAAAACTACAAGTTACTTAGAGGCCAATGAATACTGGTGGGACAGGGCAGCAACCGTGGTAGCTGCAGCAATAGTCACGATTTAATTTAAAGAATTAATTGCACGTCCAAAATCAGGAGCTCATCAAACACGTACGTAGCGTCGTTCTTTAAAGGAAAAGTGTTAGATATTCTATACAATTATCAAAGTTACTGGTTCATAAATGTATTTCATATACCAAATAACTTTCTAATATATATTATTTGTCAGCTTTCGTTTAGAAAAATATCTTTACAAATAACTTTTTTTAAGAGAATTTGAGCAAAGTAATATCTGAATCGCAACATATTATATTATATATAATTATTAATCGACTTTGTTCTTAATTAAAATTTGATATAGACATTTCATATAAATCAATTTTTAAAGAAAATATGACCAGATTTAAATAGCTTTCACGTGAGGCTTGTGTCTGATGTGAAAGATGGCGGTATACAAACTAGAGTCCTAACAAAATTTTACTATCGCCTTTTAGAAGCAGAGTTGCGCAAAGAAGTAACGATACTGGATACAAAGTATGAATCGGAACCAATCTATATAGAGGTCAGAACAAAGGGATAACTGAAGCAGAAAATAATAGATGCAGGAGAAAGGTGCTGTAAAAGAGTAATAAATGGCGAAGGAAGTCTGAACTTATACAGAGGCAAAAGGGACCCCTGCATTGAGGATATGTACGATGGGAGTTTTGCAAGCCCCGACTCTTCAAGCCACGGACTGGATCCTTGTAGGTGGAGGCGAGGACATGCAGATGGAATAGAGGAGGGGACAGATACGAATGGTGCCTATTGGGGCAGAGAGAATCTATAGAACATTTGATTGTGGAGTGTGTGGGCCACAGTTTTGAGAGGGAGAAATTGAAAGAAGAATTGGTGATAGAGCTGGCAAGAGAAAAGTGGGAGGAGGTGGAGAGAAAGGAGGATTATGGACTGAGTGTGGGAAAAAAAGATATACATGAGGAGAGAATAGGAATAGTAATAGCAACAAAGAAATTTTTGCAGTGTGTGTGGAAGAAGAGAAATGAATAAAGATAATTAATTACTCTCCTCTCCACAGAAAATAAATGCCATATCCTGATACAAAGGGTGGCTCAACAACCTGAACCTGTGTATCAAAATTTAGTGTGGAATCTACATCTTGAATAAATTAACATTTTGTTACAAGTAAGCCAAATTTCATCGAAATCTCAGTAATTGTTAAGTTTAGGTCACTCTGAAATTAGGCCGTCCAAACTTGGGTAACACTTCAGTTTCGGGGCGCACGGTAGGTGGCGCTGTTTATAGGCTACAATTTTGGGCTACAATATATGTCTTATGACGTCAGATGGTAGGGTCAGATGTGAACAATCACAATGTTATATTTTTTTGTATATGAGTATATACTGGGGAGCTGTGCCCCCCAGACCCCCCCAATTGATTGAAACTCAGGATCAGCACAGTGTTGTCCCCCCGCAGTGATATCTCCTCCACGAGCAGTCTCCTTGACTTTACTGTTTTTTTCCCAATTTTTCTTTCGCCTCGAATGACAAAAGCTTTTTACTGGCAGAAAAAACCTAACCTAATGACAAACCATACTTACTTTTATAGGTTTCTTGATTAGTTTATGCGCTTCTAAATAATCTAAAACTTTTTCGGGTTCATGCAAAATAAACCGGAATTCAAATAACGAAGAAGCACAGCCAGAAAAAGCCATAACGAAACAGAATCATATGCGAAGCAGGTCCTATTTATAGCTACGACATTGCCAGTAAGAAGCTGTTATCGTTCCCTGCGAAGCAAAAAATATGAAAACAATAAAAGACATCAAGAAACCTTACCTAACTTAGAAAAAAACTATAAACGAGCAGAGGCATAGATATTTAGTAAATAATACAGACTAAAGGTTACAAATCCCCAAAATAAGAAAAAAATATAACACCGTGATTGGTCACATCTGAAGCTACCGTCTGATGTCATAAGAGATATATTGTAGCCCAACATTGTAGCCTACTAACAGCGCGACCTACCTTGCATCCCTAATTTGAAGTATTACCCAAACTTGAATGTTTTCAAATGCAGATTAGATGATTATATGGGTAGGAACACTTATTCTGGACTCATTCATGTGAATGCAATTTTTTATTATCGTATTTATGATTGATTTGGATTTTGACGTCTCTTGATGATGATGCTTTGGTAACACTTCAGATTCAGGGCGCACGGTAGATGGCGCTGTTAGTTGGCTACAATTTTGGGCTACAGCATATCTCTTATGATGTCAGATGGTAGCGTCAGCTGTGAACAATATCGGCATAATATTTTTTTTGTATATGAGTATATACTGGGGAGCTGTGCCCCCCAGATCACCCCAATTGATTGAAACTCAGGATCATCGCAGGATGGTCAACTTGCAGTAATATCTCCCCCACGAGCAGTCCCCTTGAATTTACTGGGGTTTTTTTTTCTTCCCAACAGCTTTTTACTGGCAGAAAAACCTAACCTAATAACAAACCATTCTTACTTTTATAGGTTTCTTGATTAGTTTATGCGCCTCTAGATAATCTAAAAGTTTTTCGCGATTATACAAAGTAAAGCCGAATTCGAATAACAAAGAAGCACATGGAGAGCATGAAAACACAATAACGAAAGAAAAACATTTGCAAAACGGGTCGTATTTATAAGCTACGATGTTGCCAGTAAGAAGCTGTTATCGTTCGCAGTAAACAAAAAATACGAAAACAAAACGAAAAACAATAAAAGACATCAATAAACCTTATCGAACTTAGAAAAAAACTATAAACGAGCAGAGCGGAGATATTTAGTAAATAATAGACTAAAAGTTACAAATCCCCAAAACAACCAAAAAATATTACGCAGTGATTGTCACATCTGACGTCATAAGAGATATGCTGTAGCCCAAAATTGTAGCCGACTAACAGCGCCATCTACCGTGCGCCTCGAATCTGAAGTATTGCCGATGCTTTTTGTTTTTGACGCATTCCTAACCTAATCTTATGGATGCATTTTGTAGGTTCGTTTGAGAGATGCAATTACCTTTGGTAGGCCCTTGTTGCTTTTGTCATCCATGAAATTATGTTATGACTCATTCTATTGAACTTCGAGTTGATGGAAGCTACTTTTTTTACCCATATTGGGCTACACACCCCCATACCCATTTTACTTTGGTGGGTTACACCCCCACACACCCCTCTATTAATAATGACAGCATGATCTTGGTGTTTAGTTGACACCCAGTTGAAGTTCCATAGTCATGTTAATTCTGTTGTGAGCAAGGCAGCAGGACTTTGTAGCAACATTCTTTCTTCTACTTTGCCCCTCACATCCTTCTATGATGACCTTGTTTCTGATTTATGTTACACCAATTATGGAGTTTGCATCTTGCGTGTGGAACTCAGGTTATCTTGGTGGCCTGAGACTTATAGAGAGCATTTATCATAGGTGGACTAAGCAGATTGAGGGGTTGGAAATATTGAATTATAGTGAGAGATTGGATGCTTTAAACTTGTGTTCTGTCTGGGGAAGACTAATCCGAGCAAATATTAATAAGTACTGACAGATATTTTGGGATTATTCTCCGTGAAGGGTAGGCTTTTAAGGCAGGACCTTATTTATTGCTATCGTATATTCCACGATTTAACCATCATCTCCCCTTCCGACATCTTCACAATTGCACCTACTGTTGGCACAAGAGGTCATAAATTTAAGATTCAGATGCAGCATTGTCAGTTGGAAGCTCGTAGACGATTTTTCTCTTGTCGAATTATCCAAAAATGGAATTCTCTACCCCAAGATATTGTTGATGCTCCGAGCCTCACTGCGTTTAAGTCTAGACTGCAGTACTTTCTCGGTGAAGAATTGTTCCACCTTTGACCTACTGCCAGTTCATTTCAATCTCAATTTGTTATATTTTCAAGGTATTTTATATGGAGGATACACTTAGCCAGTCATTAATGATATATTTGAGTAAACCTCCCGTGTAGCCTGACTGGAGTATCTGTCTTGGACTTTTGGGCCTGTCCCTCTCCTATCCGGTCTGGCTGGACTAGAGTGGTAGGGCCCTACCAGGTAATAATAGAACCAGGTAATTAGTCCTGATGATCTTGTTAATTTGTCACTGCAAATGGATAGAAGGGTTCTCGGAGACCTCTCTATTCAGTGACGTTTTTTTCATTTTTGATTTTTCAGTGTAATATATTTAAGTGTGGGAAGATAGTTAACTTTGAGTATTAGACATAATACTAAAGGAATTTTCAATTATATTTTGAAAAGTTTCTCAGTATGGCTGTTGCTTTGGATGATGTGAGTGTGCCTTTTGATGTAATCAGTGTGTATCTAGTTTGTGATTTCTGTGGTGTTGAAAGAAGAGCAAATGTATCTGAATGCCCGGTTTGTTATGTGACTAGTAGTGTAAATGTGGCTTTGGTAGAGGAGGTGAGTCAGTTGTGTGATGAGTGCAAGAAGAGATTAAGTGAGTTGGTGAATGAAGTGAGAAAGGATGTGAGTGTTTGCATGAGGAATGTGGCTGGGACCAGGAGGGTGGAAGATAGGCCTAGAGTAGGGATTGGAGAGAAAGAAGTGAGTGAAAATGAATGGTGGGTGAATATGGATAGAATAGATAGGTTAGGGCAGGTTAGGTCTGTGCATAAGAGGTACATGGAACCTGTTAGGTTGACTAACAGATTCGATGCCCTGAGAGAGGAAGAGGTTGAAAGTGATTTGTCTGATATGGTTGTGGCAGAAATTGAAATAAGTGGTAGTCTGAATGAGAAGGGGATGGGGGGGAGTAATTCTAGGCCTAGGGAGACTAAGAGGATGACTGAGGTGCTTGTGATGGGTGACTCTCAGATTAGATATTTAGATAGGAAGTTGAGTTCAAGGAAATGGAAGGGAGTAAGAGTTTGTTTGCCTGGCTCTGATGTAAATGATGTGTCTGATCTGAGAGGTATGATAGTCTGGGTGTGAGAGGGATGTAGTTGTGATTACACATGTGGGAGTAAATGATGTAAATAAGGTGGATTCATGTGAGTTATGGAGGTACAAAAGGTTAGTTGAAAAGATGAGTAAAAGTACAGATAGACTGAGGGTATTAAATATGTTTTCATTTGAAAGAAGGTGTGTGAGGGGAGATATGATTGAGCTTTTTAAAATCTTTTCTGGGATGGATAAATTGGATTTCATCAAGTTATTTGAGTTAGAAGGTAGTAATAGAACTAGAGGCCACCACTTAAAGATTAAAAAACAGAGGTGCAGACTGGATGTTAGAAAATATTTTTTCACTAACAGAGTGGTGGATTATTGGAATAGTTTGCCACCTGAGACTGTAGACAGCCCAAACTTGAATGTTTTCAAGCACAGATTGGATGATTATATGGGGATGGAGGGTTAATTTCTTACTTTTTGGTATGTGGATATGTTTCTTGACTCATTCCTGTGGATGCAGTTTCTTTTTATTGTATATTTTGGGGGGACTTTGATTTTTTTTGACAAGACTCCTATGGAGGCTTTAAATTATATATTGTAGATGCATGGTTGGACATTCCTATATATTGTTAAATTGTATATTGTAGATGCATGATCTGACAAAATCCTATGGATGCATTATGTGGGTGGGATTTGACGGATGCGGATGACCTTTGACAGGCCCTTGTGGCTTTTATCATCCGTGAAATTATGTTATGTTATGTTAAGGCGTTGTTTCAGGTGTGCTTCTGAGATTGGATGTAGGGGTGGAATGGTTGTCTCGTGCAATTGGACTGAATGAGTATGTGAAAGGCCTGTGTGAGTGGTGGGGACTAGTGTTTTATAGATGTTTGGAATGGGAATAAGGCATTGGACGGACTCCATCTAAGCTGGGCTGGGGTTGAGGTGTTGTGTCAGGAGTTAGATAGTGTCATTGGGTCTTTGCAGGCAAGAAACTAAATACTGATAGTGGTCAGGGAAATATAAGAGTACAGGGTGGAGTAGAGAAAGGAAAGAGATTCAGAGGAGATAGAGTAGAAGGTATAATTCTAAATGAGGTGCTTCAGGGATAGGAGGGCTGAGTTGTCCATACCACTGCTTGTAGTCTTAGAAATAAGAAAGATATGTGTTATTTAGTTATATTTTTGATGAAGATATAGATATAATATGTGTAATAGAATCATGGGTTAATGAAAATAATTTAATGACGTGAGTGAATTTGAACTACAGGGTTATGATATGTACCTAATTTGTTTTAGTTGGGAGAATAAGTGAAGATAATGACATGCCACCGATATCTGGAAAGAAAGACAAGGATAATTATAGAAGTGAACAAAATAAATTGACTGGAAATGCGAATGGGAAACCGATACTGAATCTTGTTGATAAAAATGGAGCCTCAGGTAGTTCTAGAGCTTGGGATGTTTATGGACATTGTGAGGAGTTTGTGATAAGCAGAGGTAGAAATAGTGATAGCTTGTATTGTGATTACTGCAATTACTGGTACCATGCAAGATGTGAAGGTATGTCCATTGATTCTTATCAAATGTTCAACAAATTAGCTAGCCAAATCCAGAATATGCCATACTATTGTGATTTTAAACACTGTAAGATAGTCTCTAAGAAGATCCTGAAACAGATAGGCCCAATCAGACAGAAGGTTGATGAAAATTCCAGGAGGATAGAAAAGTTAGAGGAAAGAGTCACCCAGCAGGATGCTGTAATTGAGAATTTGGTATCTGATGAAATTACTAGATGCTTAGATGATAACATTGAAACAAAAGTACAGAGAGAATGGGCTAATATTAAAGATAGAGAAGTAAGAGCAAAGAATATGATGTTCAGTAGCACTGTAGAGTCAGACAGTAATGATAATGATTTTAGACACGATATTAACCTTCTTGAGTCAGTGCAACGGAGGGCAACAAAGATTATTCCTTCTCTGAGGCACCTTGAATATGAAGATAGACTGAGGGTATTAAATATGTTCTCGTTCGAAAGGAGGTGTGTGAGAGGGGATATGATTGAGCTCTTTAAAATTTTTTCCAGGATAGATAAATTGGATGTTAGCAGGTTTTTTGAGTTAGATGATGGAAATCGGACTAGAGGTCACCACTTGAAAATTAAAAAGCAAGGGTGTAGGTTGGATTTAAGAAAATATTTTTTCACCAATAGAGTGGTAGACTTCTGGAACAAATTGCCGCCGAGGGTAGTAGGTAGTCCAAATCTAAATGTATTTAAGAGTAGGTTGGATGAGTTTATGGGAAGGGAAGGTTGTGATGGTTCCTAAGTTTTGTATATATTAATATTGTTTGTATATATCTATAGCTGCATGATTTAGTTCTTGACAAGCCTTGATTGGTGATACCCTTGTTTCTGGATGCAATCCTCTGGATGTAGTTTTCCTGGGAGTTTGGGTGCCTTGAAAAAGAGGCCGCTTGACTCGGATGACCTATGATGAGCCCTTGTGGCTTTTGTCATCCGTTATATTATATTGTGGGGGACTTTGATTTTGTCTTCCCCTGGTGATGGTGCTTTTTGTGGGTGGGTTTTGATGGAGGCGGATGACCTTTGATAGGCCCTTGTGGCTTTTGTCATCCGTGTAATTGTGTTGTGTGTGTTGTGATAAGGCTGTTAGGAAGCATGAGGATATTGAGAAAATTAAAAATATGTTTTTGACACATTCCTGTGTATGGCTCGAATTGTATATTGTAGATGCATGATCTGACACAATCGTGTGGTTGCATTTTGTGGGTGGATTTGACTGGCCCTTGTGGCTTTTTTCCTCCGTGAAATTATGTTATGTTAATAAGAGCAAATATTAGTAAGTACTGGAAGATATTTCATGGGAGGTGCAGTATTAGTCCTGATGATCTTTTTAATTTTTTCCGATATGGGTACAAGGAGTCATAGGTATAAGATCAATAATATTCACTGCTCCACAGAGTGTGGGCGAAGGTTTTTCAACTTGCACTTCATAGGTGTGTGGAACACTCTTTCCGATGCTTTTGTTGCTGTGGTTTCTTTGGACAGTTTTAAGAGACAATTGCATGACTCTCTTTGACCTGTGCTTTATGAATATGTTGGTTAAAATAATAATTTTGCATGTTGTGTACCGAGTTATGCATGTGGCACACAACTCTGTTCACTCTGCATGCCTTCAGATATGTGCTGCCTATACTTAGTTTCTATCTTTAATTTGTGTCAGTACTTAAATGCTATAGGCTAGAAAATCAGGTGAGCTACTAGTAATCCTTAACAAAATCGGGTCTTATAATATATGGTAAAGATTCATGTTAACACAAATGTGCACAGTAATTTAAAAATTTGTTTTTCCTATTCAGTTTTATATGTACTTTTCAGATCTGACACTCGTTTTTACCGGAAATGTATACTTTGCCTATAATCTACCAGTCTATATGTTCTGTTACATAATCTGCTATCGCTTAACTTTACACACAGAGTAATAGGACTAGGGGTCACCACTTAAAAATTAAAAAACATACGCAGGTTGGGGTAATACTTCAGTTTAGTGGCGCACACTAGGAGGCACCTTTTTGGGTTTACAATTAATGCAATCAGCTCTGCACCTTTATTAAAATAATAAAGACATAGCACTGCTACTTTAGGCTAAAAATAACATTCTTTAGTTACCCTTAAAATGGGGGCTTCACTCCTATATCCCCCACTTAATTGTGTGGATTGTACCCCCATATCCTGCAATTTAAAAAACTTGTAATACAGTAAACCCTGATATAACGAGCTATATGGTTGAGGCTTCGTTCACGAACCCCCACCCATATAACGAACTTCGGTTCGTTAAATCTGATGGAGTTTGGCCAGGAAATTTGGTTTGTTATATCCGAAATTCATTATATTAAGGTTGATTATATCGAGGGTTTACTGTATTCTAAATTTGAAAGGCTAACATTTAGAAAATTTCTATTGTCGGCGGTGCTATTGTCATCTTAAATTACCTAATAAATAATCACCAAGGCAAAGGCTAAACCATCTCCACCATCTCTATTATAATTGCGCCGCACTTCTTTCCCACACCTGTCACAAATCTTCACTTTTAAAATGATGCCATGATCTATACAAAAGTCTTAAATTGATTGAGGTATTGTCAACAGTCATATTAAAGTTGAACAAACCTAATGCATAAGAATTGCACCATTTTAACTGCTTGGCACCAGGGTTGCACTTGTTTAAATGTGAACATTAGAAAGCCAGGTGTCCTTAAAGTCACTGACAGAAAATTTGTAATGGGTTTTTTGCCCTTTCAGATCCTTTAATCCAAAACTAGCACAGCCACCACATAAAATTATACCATATAAACTAAAAAAAAAAAGACGGCTGTAAATCGTTTAAAATATACAGGAATCTAAAACGAAATCCATTGGCTAATTGTTAAAAGACGCATGCACTGATCTCCTGCAGATAAAAAAGAGACGCATGAGATGGTTGCCTCAAGATCTAAAAAAAGCCATTTCTTGGTGAAATAGATGAAAAGTTGAGGAAACAAGGACAAAAATAATGCAGAAAGATTCAAATTTAGCAGAATAACAATATTTTTTGTAAAGTGGATAAATATTTTAGTATTCACTTCAGGAAGATAAAAATAACTTTGATGAGCATCATTCTAGATTTATGTCTTTGAAAATTATAAAATTGTATTTGTTAAAACGAATCTTTACCAAAATCTTTAACTGTAAATTTTAAATTACATTTCAGGTATTCACTTTTAGTGCTTATTAACTGATACTTAAAGAAAATTGAAAGGATTGGCTGTTGTTTAAAAAAAGGCAGAGCTCACGGCATACACACTAGCAAATAAGCGTGTTCTTCAGTATATATACAACCCACATGGCTGAAGAGGTAGAATCAATTTCAAAATTAAAAACCTTGAGAAAGTGTTTTTTGTACCGATGTCAAACCTATCATTAATAAACTAGCCTATACAGAATGGATGGTTTTTCAACAATAATAAGAAATAGTTTATAAAAAAGTAGAAAAAAAGAAGACAAATATTAAGATTAGCGGCAGATGATTTTGCTATTTTTTTAAAGTTTTTTTTAGCTATCCCACTGCCCAATCAGCAAGCTGTATTAAACAAAGTCATTGACTAATCATAAGTGTTTATTGGACTCAGTGCCCCTTCTGGCCCAGCTTAGTATCTTTTCCTTTTTTCTGACGCTGTACCCTGCTTGCTCACTTCCATACAACCTCTTCCAACACAACTTTCTCTGGTTGACCTCTAATTTCACAAGTAGATGCTGACCAGCTTCCTCTACTAACCATCCTGGATTGTGGCTGATGAGGGAGGGGACAATGCCCCCTCACCCCAGGGCTCCAGTTTTGGGTGGTAGGTTTTTAACAACCTGCTTCTAGCAATTTTATACAAGCCTAAGGTGAGCTGCCAGGCCACTAGGTGGGAGGAGTAGCCTCGAATGGCAGCATCTGGTTTTACCAGCCCTTTGGTCACCACTAGCAGAGAGAGCTACAATGAGGTTTTAATAGCGTATGTGTCATGCTAAAAATAAGGTCACCATACCCATATATAAAAACATCAATACTTCCCTTCTACCATCGCCAGAGCCACCTTCAAGCAGCTCCAACGGGAAAAAAGGTCTCCCCTCTACTTTTGCAGGGGACCCTCCGAAACTCTGACTGGAGAGGAGGCTTACTCCTCTCCTATACCCATGGGTGCAGGGGACTCTTCCTCTTCTCTGGAGCATGACTCCCTCTTTACAGCGGCATTCTGCCAAGAAAGCCTGCTAGTCGCACATAATTGACTGCTCCTGGTTGGAGTGGCTCGATATAGCTAACCTCCTTAGGTGGGTGAGGGATAACAGGGCCTCTCATCCTGGCCTGGATATAATAGGTATTTATAATGGGCCCTTCAAGGCAGTTAGCCTTCCCAGAGCGCAGGTTGTGTAGCGAGTGTAGTGAAAGTTTACAGGGGAGAGAAGGCAGTTCTGAAGAGATGAGTCTTCAGGGGACGTTTAAAAGTAGTAAGGGAGGGAGAGGATCGGACTTTGGCAGGAATCGCATTCCAGAGCCTAGGAGCACAAACTGAGAAGGAACAGTCACCCATCCAGCAGAAGACAGAATCAGTGGCAGGATAGCAGGGAGGATTTAGTGGAGTTTGGGTGGAAAGACATCATTAGGGGATCAAGATTTGTTAGAGCATGTGATCAGGGCAGTTACTTCCTCAGCGGATTCCCAAGTGGGAATGTTAATCAGTAATGGAGTATGGTCAGGGCAAACAGCATGGGCTTGTTCAGACGACTGAAGTAGTAGGCACAAAGGTTAATAACTTTATCAGAGAAAAATTTAGAAAGAGTAGAGAGAGGGAGAGGTGGGGGAAATGGGGCTAGGTAAGGAAAGATAGTCCGAAGGTCATTCTTGCTCTCAGACAAAAGTTTGTGTGAATGAGCCTCGCACGCTGATTTTATTTGGAAGAATAAGTTAAAGTAGCAAGGTTGTAGGCAAGTGAGAGGGAGGTCATGTCCTGCCAATGGGATTGTGCTTTACGAAGGGCAAGTAATGACCTCCTTGAACGAAGTAGTTCCATGGTGAACCAAGGGACGTGGGTTTAAGGAGTAATAAGGAGGGCATGCACATCAAGGCAGGTGAGTAATGATTGGCTCACTGTATATGCCCCCTTCTCTTTCCCAACACATGTCAGTTCACCAGCCCAGAATAGGAAAAAAAGTACATTGAAAGCGGATCTGTGATGTCTTGGGGAGTGGGGAGGAGATGGCCAATTGGAGGCTCCCACTGAGATAGATATGGTCCCAGAGGTAACCCAGCCCCAGATAGTAGGATCTCTCATAGGGTTAAACAGAGCAGAGCCTCAATTACATTGGGGCCCTTCATTCAGAGGTTACCCAATTCTGATCATTCTAGTTGCTACAGGGTGTCCTTTTAAACCATTTTTTATTGCTAACTGTAGTGTATGCACAACACAACGCTGATGTTGGATGAAAGATAATTTACAAGCTTCTTCAGTCAAATCATCTAAAAATTTATCTTAGTGTTACCAAATCATCATTTTCAGACAAGTCTTCATCATTTGACATTTCATTAACCTTTGCTGAATTAATTTTTTCAATTGTACTTAACATATTTGAAGCATTGTCTGTGGTAATACATAAAACTTGATCTCTCTTAATTTCAAAAACCTGCAAAACAGTTTCCATCAATTTTGAAAGATATTCCGTTGTGTGGTTTGCATGTGAATCTTTAACTGCCAGTGTTTTAGTCACCACTTTATTAGAGTCATTAATAAATCTGACATTAATCACAAAATAATTAATTATGTCAAGTACATCCATCCATTTTGTGGAACATGAAGCGCCCCTTAAAAGTTTTTCAAAGTTCTTCTTTTTTTCCTCAGCTTCTTTAAGTATGATCTTCCTAATGCTATCTTTATCTAGAGATATTCTGAGTTTTGAGCTATTTCTTCATTCATGCCTAAGAATGCTGGTTTTGAGAACAAAATTAGAGATATACTTTCTTAATATGCTTCTTAAATTTATCAGAGGTCATTGTAGCAAATTTGTTTGCTACAAAAAAACTTGTTATTGGTGAAATTTGTCCAATAGTATGTTTCATATTTACAGTTGAATTAGTCACTTCTTGGTCTTTCTTGTTGACAATTTCATATCTGGATGAAATCTCTGTAGACGCCTTTTCAAATTTGATGTCTTGAATCAGAGCTGGTAGTGCTGCTTGTAGTGATCAAGGAACTAATTTTGATTCACACAATTTTTCATTAACAATAGCATCATCATCTATCTTGCAATGGCTGATAAAATGTTTGCCATCATTTGAGACAATAAAATGTTCAAACACGGCAGAGGCAGATCTTATTTTTGTTTGAGATGTAGAAGCCATTTTAATGGGGTTCAAGAAAATAAATTATACAAGCTAAGCAAAAACAAGTTTTGTAAGTTACAAATTAAAACATTAGTTTTAGATTATTATGTGAAAGAAAAAAATAGTTAATTTATTTTGGAAAATATTATGGTTTAATTTTAATAGATTATGATATTATAAAAGGATTTTTCAAAGTGATACATTTAAATCATTGTTGAGAAAGAAGAGAATTTATGCTGGACTTTAAGTATATGGAGCTGGAGCTAGTACATTTTGACTGGCTCCAGCTCCAACTCCACAGCCCTGGATACAAATCGCTTCTATAGACTTGCAAAGTCAGGGTTACCTGAAGACTAAGTTGCTCCAAGGACGTACATGATGAGTCAAATTCATGTGTCTCAATTGCGGAAAGCTGCACCCTGCTTCCTCAAAATAATGTGGTGCATATCTCCTTGAAAGAAATTCCTGGCCATTCAGACCCAGGATCATCTCTAATTTTGCGACGATTGTAACTTGATCCTGGTGCTGCTTGCGATGTCTTAAGCCTCAATGTTAAGAAAAATATCATCTGGTCCTGGCCCATCCAGGCCTATGAGCACGGTCATTTCCACCCCCGTTCTGAACCCATTTGAGGGCTCCCCTGGTAGTGTGGCATAAAGGGTTCACACCCAGCCCTGGCAAAAACCAGGTCTCCCCCTTTCCCCAATGTAACTGTTTCCCATAAGGCAAACCAGCAATGCTCCTTCATAATCATTAGACTCGCAGGAGCCTACCCCGTAAGGGGCGCGGCGATTTGCCATCCTGGCCGCCGTGCTGACGGGATCCAGCGCTCCGTCCGGCCCCAGCTTAGCCTCTCTTCCTTCCTTCAGATAGCCCGATTTCTCCCCTACCTCGTCGCTTTTCATACAACCTCTCCCACAACTTTCTCTGGTCAGCCTCTAATTTCACAGGGTAGAATGCTGACCTTCTTCTCAAGCCAACCACCCCGGATCGGGGCTGAGGGGGGGAGGGGACATTGTTCCCTAACCCCTCAGCTCTGGTTCGGGATGGGGTTTTTTTAACAACCTGCTTCATCCCCACCCACATCTTCCTCACATCCCTTTTCCTCTCCTCTTCACAACCTATATTTTTTACGCCGTGTCCAAGGTGGAGCCGCCATGCCGAAGGACTGCCAGGCCACCAGGCGGGAGGGGTGGTCCCGAATGGCGGCGCCTGGCTTGTAAGCACCTCTCGCAGTGCGGGCAACTGCGAGAGGTGATGAGCTATTGCGTCCCGTAATCAAAAGAGGGTCACCATGCCCATGTATGAAAAAAAACAAAAACCCCAACCCCCAACTTCCCCAAAAACATCTACGGAGCCGCCCTCGGGCAGCTCCCCCGAGAAAATGGAGGTCCCCCCCCTTGTGCTTGCGCAAGGGACCCTCCATAATTCTTTAACCGGAGAGGAGGCTTACTCCTCTCCTACGCCTACGGGTGTAGGGGACTCCCCCTCACCCCCTTCTCTGGAGGTGCTTTCGGGCACCTCCCTATCTCCAGCGGCAGTCCCTCCTTTGCTTTCTAAGGGGACTGCCAAGAAAGCCAGCAGGCAGCCCATTGCCGACCGCCCCTCGTGCAAGCGGCTCGGTAGGGCAAACCCCCTTAGGGGGGAGAGGGAAGCCAGGCCCCTTCGGTCGCTTCCCTCAAAAGACCTGCTGGCAAGAATTTTGAACCTTACTGGGGTCAAGGCCTGTGCCTCCCCACATCACCTGACTAGTGACAATACTGCCAAGGGGACCTGCGATGTCCTGGGAGGGGATGGCCAACTGGAGGCCCCTCCTGTGATAGACATGGTCCTTGAGGAGACCCAGCCCCAGACGGTAGGGCCTTCCATGGGGGGGAATTCGGGCTCGGCGCCAAGCACCGAACCCGAATCCGCCCCTATGCAAGGTCCTCCTCAAATGGCTGAGGGCTCCGAGGCAGTAGAAGGAGGGGAGGGATCTCCTCCGACAGGTGCCCCTACGACAACCAGGACCTTCTCCATTTCGGAGAGGGACCTGGCTGAGGCTGGTCCATCTGGCCTGGGGACTTCTGCCGGCGGAGGTGAAAAGCGGGTTCATTCCCCGCCCTCCTCTCCTAAAAAGAAAAAGACTAAAAAGACTCAAAAGACGAAGAAGACTCGGGGCTCCTCTCCATCCGCGGGGGCTGCGGGGACGGATGGGTCTGCTACCACTTTGGTAGGCGACCAAGCCAAGATCGGCACATCCGGCCCCTCTACCCCCTCGTGTGCGGAGCCCATGACTACGACTAAGACCAAGAATGCACAGGGCGGAGCCTCGATGACATCGGGGCCCCTGATTCAGAGGTTACCTGGCGTTTTCGAGCCCGCTGGCTTCAAACGCTTCCTCGTTATTCGCTCCACTGATGGCACCATGTTGTCCAAGGGCAACATGATCCATCAGAGGAGAGGATTAGCTAGTGCAATTGGTAGAGAGCCGAAGGTAACCCGTTTCTCGGACGGGAGCCTTCTGGCGAATGCGGCGAATCCCGCCGAGGCGGCCAAGATAAGTGCTCTTCGGACACTTCATGGCACCCCGGTGAGTGTGACGCCGCACTCTACCATGAACTTTGTGAAAGGAGTAGTTTATGCGAGGGAACTTGTTGACTACTCCATTGAGGACATCACCCTAGAGCTGGCCGACCATGGGGCGGTCAAGGTCGAACGTGTGATGAGAAAACAGGGAGGGGCCTCGAGACCCACCCCTACACTCTTCGTCACGTTCGACTGTGACAAGCTCCCTGAGTCGGTGCGTGCCGGTTGGTACCGCTACCGCGTGAAGGCATTCGTGCCACTGCCGCGGCGGTGCTATTACTGCCACCGCTTCGGCCATACGAATCGATCATGTAGACGTGCAAAATCGGGGTCACCCGAAGTCTGTGTAAATTGCTCCAAGGTCGCACACGATAAGTCCAAATCGTGTGTGGCCAAGTGTGTCAATTGCGGAGAGCCGCACCCTGCTTCTTCGAAGCAATGTGGTGCATATCTCCTTGAGAAAGAAATCCTGGCCGTTCTTTCCCAGGATCGACTCTCATTCCGCGAGGCAAAGGACTTGGTCCTGGCGCGCCCGGCTCTGCCTGGGACGTCATATGCCTCAATAGTTAGAAAGGCACCCTCTGCTCCTGGCCCATCCAGGCCAACGAGCACGGTTGTTTCCGCGCCCATTCGGAGCCCTTCTGTGGGCTCTACCCAACCTGGGCGCTCCCCTGGTAAAGCTGGCGGCAAAAAGGGTTCATACCCTGCCCCGGCTAAAACCAGGGCTCCCCCCTCTTCCCCCAGCGTGACCGTTTTGCGTAAAGCGAAACGGCCACGCGCCTCCACCGAGTCGTTAGACTCACAGGAGGCAACACCCCTGAAGATGGTCGCTAGGCCATCTTCCGGGGTTCCTAAAGCTGTTCCCCGAAAGGAGGACAGCAACAAAGGAGCTTCGGCCCCTTTGCCCACGCCCCGAGGTGGAGCGAGTGGCTCGGAGACGGTGGTTCCTCGAAAAGAGGGCCCCCCGCCTCCGAAGCCGCAACGCCCGCCTAAAGTTTCGAGGCGGAGGGAGGAAAAGACTCGCATGGCGAGCCCAACCTCCCCCAATAAGTCCTCGAAGGCGACAGCGCCTTCAGCGCTTTGTCCGGCCAACAGCGCCCGGGGTTCTGCCCCCGGGAAGCGTACGGCCATTCCCGTGAGGGTCTTCAATTCGAGGAGGACCCCCGCGTCTCCTCCGAGCTAGGCCTGGAGGGCATATTCCTTCAATGGAATTGCCGTGGACTCCGGGCCAACTGGGAGGAGCTGCGGAGGCTCGCCTCATCCCGTTCCCCGTTAGCTATTTTTTTGCAGGAGACCATGCTAGGCGCGTGCCCCCTGCCTGCCCTCCCGGAGTATAAGGGTCTTGCGACCCAACCACCGCGGGACGGCCGGGCTGGGGGATGCGCGGTTTACACCCGGCATGATGTCTCCGTTCTTCCTTTCTCTTTAGATACCTCCTTTCAGGCAGTGGCTGTGCAGCTGCACCTGGATAAGAGGTATACTATCATTTCTGCGTACATTCCACCGTCAGCTGACTTCGACGCGGGGGACTTTCGCCGCGTCGTGGCACGGTTGCCGAGGCCCTATCTCTTGCTTGGAGATCTGAACGGCAGGCATCCTCTCTGGGGAGATTACACCATAAATCCCAGGGGACAAGTCCTTGCCGATCTGATCGAAGAGCTTGAGATGGGTGTCCTAAACGTGGATGAGTTTACGCATCACTGTCCGAGAACCGCTTCATTTTCTTGCCTTGACCTATCTTTGTGCTCTTCGGATGCACAGCCTGATTTTGATTGGGGGGTGGTCGATGACCTCCATGGTAGTGATCACTTTCCCATTCAAATATCATTTTCAGGGCAACTGCCGCCTGAGAGACCACCTCGGTGGTGCTTGGCGCGGGCGCGGTGGCCTGCATTTCAGGAAATGACTGAATTCTCTATCTCAGTCAAGGAGTTTAGGTCGGTAGATGAGGCCGTCGAGTTCTTCTCCGGCAACCTCATCGCCGTGGGCCTGACTACTATTCCTAGGACGTCTGGCCGTTTTGCACGCCGACCACTCCCATGGTGGTCGGCCGAGTGTGAGACGGCCCTCAAACAGAAGCGTTATGCCTACATGCGCTATAAGCGCCGCCCGAACGATTTCACCGTCGCTGAATTTCGTCTGGCTAGGGCTAGGTTCCGGTATATTTCGAAGCACGCCCGCCGCTCTTCTTGGCGGGCATACGTGTCTTCACTTAACGGGAAGACCCCTTTAGCTGAGGTGTGGAAGCGAGTCAAAAGGATTCGGGGCAAGTTCTCGCAGGACCCCCCTCCCGTTCTCCAGGAGAATGGGACCGCAATCTCGGACCCCGCGTCCGTGGCGGAATCCTTAGCGACCGCTTTTTCCGCATTCTCTAGCCGTGATGCTGCTCCGCCAGCATTCAATGCACGTCGTGATGTCGCGGAAGGCCGCCGGCTGGACTTTACCTCCAGAGGCGGAGAACCCTTCAACGACAAGTTTACTGTGAGTGAGTTGCGTTCCGCTCTCGCTTCGTGCGCGGACACCGCCCATGGTCCGGACGATGTCCCGTACGCCATGCTTCGACACCTGGGTGAGCGAGGCATGGCCTTTCTATTAGATTTGTTCAACAGGATCTGGGTGGAAGGTCTCCTCCCAGACTCCTGGCGAATCGCTACTGTGCTCGCCTTTCGCAAGCCGGGGAGAGATCACTCTACTCCGACCGGTTTCCGCCCAATCTCTCTAACCTCTTGCGTGTGCAAGTTGATGGAGAAATTGGTAAATGTTAGATTAGCCTATTTCCTGGACAGCGGAGGCCATCTGTCTTCTGCACAGTGCGGCTTCCGTAAGTTCCACTCCACGTCGGATGCTCTGCTCCGACTGGAAAATGCCGTCTGCGAGGCTTTCCTTCGTAGACAGCACTACGCCACGGTGTTTTTTGATCTGGAGAAAGCCTATGATACCGCATGGCGATACGGTATCATGGAGACTCTCCACACGATGGGGGCGAGGGGACGCCTCCCAATGTTTATATCTGAATTTTTGCGAGATCGTCGATTCCGCGTACGGGTGGGGGGAGCCCTCTCCGGCCCAAAGGAGCAGGAAGAGGGTGTCCCGCAGGGAAGTGTCCTCAGTGTCACACTCTTTGCCCTGAGCATCAACGGCATCACCTCGGTGCTGCCGGAAGATGTTCTCGCTACGCTCTACGTGGACGACCTTTCGATCTCTTTTGGCGCGGCCCAGATGCCAACTCTGGAGCGCCGACTCCAACAGGCATTGAACCGCGTCTCTCGCTATGCCGAAGCGCACAGGTTTCGCTTTTCTTTGGCCAAGACTAAGGTGGTGCACTTCTGCCGCCATCCACGGCTTCACCCCGACCCAGATTTGTTTCTTAATGGGGTGCGCCTGGATGTGGTTGAGTCGCACCGTTTCCTTGGTCTTGTATTCGACCGACGCCTCACCTGGGAGGCTCACATTCGCAGCCTTAGGGTCTCTTGTACCCGCGCCATGGACATTCTCCGTTCCGTGACGTTCAGCGCTTGGGGCGCTGATAGGGCTACCGCCTTACTTTTTTATCGATCCTTTGTTCGCTCGAAGCTCGACTACGGATGCGAGTTTTATGCATCTGCAGCCGAGCGTTTATTGCGGAAGGTGGATTCGATCCACCACACCGGCCTTCGCCTTGCGACCGGTGCCTTCCGCACTTCCCCCATTGAGAGCCTGTTGGTCGATGCTGGGGAGATGCCACTCGCTCTGCGCCGCGTGCAGTGCATCACTCGCCTGTACGCGCGAGCCCGGCGCCTCCCCCAGTCGCCAACAGCTCTCACTGCATCCGCAGCTGATCTCGATGGTGCCTATGCCGCCGAGAGACGCCAGTCATACCCTAAGCCCTTTGGGTTTAGGGCCAGGAAACTCCTTCGAGAGGTAGATATAGCTCTCGGGCCGGTGGCGCCCCTGGTTCTGCCCAGGACGCCACCCTGGAGGGTACCACATTTGGCTATTTGTCGCCACGCCTCTGCTCCCAAAGCTTGTACTGCGCCGGGAGTATTGCGTTCGATCTTTTTGGAGCACACATCGTGTCACGCTGGTACCGTGCCAGTGTATACGGATGGCTCCAAGTCCCAAGAGGGGGTCGGCTTCCACGCCGTATCCCCTCTGTTTGAAGTCAGCGGGGCTCTACCAGGCGCTGCGTCTGTCTTCACGGCCGAGCTGGTGGCAATACACCACTCGGTACGGGAGATTACGCGACGTGCCCGGTTCGGAGACCGGATTGTGATTTATAGCGACTCACAAAGCGCCCTGAGTGCTCTCGGGGCATTGGAATCTCCGCATCCCCTGGTTCGCGAAATCCGTGACGCCACGGTTTTGGCGAGCCGGGCAGATGTCGAGATTATCTTCTGCTGGGTTCCTGGACATGTAGGAATTGCGGGGAATGAGCGCGCCGATGAGGGCGCCAAAGAGTCCGCGAGGACTCTGCGACCGGACCAGCGTTTCGCTCTTCCTCACACCGACTACATGGCAGGAATACGGGCAGCTCTTCGGACTGCTTGGCAAAGAAGATGGGAGACGGTCGAGGGGAACTTAAAGTTGCGTGCCATTGCGCCGCGACTGTTCCCATGGACCTATCCCCCAATGCCGCGGCGGCTTCAGGTTGCTTTCTGTCGTCTTCGAATCGGACACACTCGTGTGACGCATCGTTACTTGGTGGAGCGCTCGCATGTGCCCTATTGCAACGACTGCGTCGTCCCCCAGACTGTTCGGCATATTCTTGTCGAATGTCCCAGTCTGGGTGATCTTCGCGCACGATACCTGTCTCGGTACCGGGATGGGCGGGGTCGCTACCGCCTGTCCCTTGTACTCGGGACGAGTGTTGCACCATGACTGGTGGACTTATTGACTTTTTGGGGGAGGCCGGCTTTCTCCCCTTTATTTAAGGTTCCTTTTTTTGTTATTGTTTTGTTTTAGGTTGCACTCTCCTGCACCGGGGTGAGGGGGACCTCCCCCCGCTGCCGGAGATTGCTTCGATTGTTAAGTTTTTCCAATTTATATTGATTGTTAAGTTTTCATATTTTAACTTTAAAGTAGCCTAATTCTAGGCTGTCGTGTTTTTCGGCGACTTATGCCCAAGTGGGTAGTTGCCAGATGGGCTCTATAAAAATAAAAAAAAAAAAAATCACAGGAGCCTAGACTCCTGAATTTTGTTCCATCTTCCCAGTTTTTAAACCAACCTCCCGAAAGGAAGACCACTAAAGGAGTTTCAGCTCTATGCCTACACCTAGTGCTAGGCTGGGTGACTCAAAGGCGGTGGATCCTCCAAGAAGGAACCCCCCTACCTGCCTAAGTTTCGAGACAGAGGATGATAAAACTTGCATAGCAAGCTCAACCTACCCTGATAAATCATCAAAGGTGACAGTGCCTTCAGCTCATTGTATTTGGATTACATCCTTGCATATCTATTCTATCTGTACTTTGTTATAATAATAATGTAAATAATAATAGTAATTAAAAGATTATCAGATAGGCAATAAATAAGAGCTCAGAAATGCACACAAATTTACATTACCACCCTAAGTTAAGACTGCAGTATCTGACAGTCATTCCATTTTCCTAACCCCATCTTGCTGACCCAGCTTTGCTGCTTCAGCAAACCCCTATGTAAACAACAACCAATCTTCCCTTAAGTATCAAAATTTCCTTTGGTTTCAATTTTTTACAAAAGACATTCTTCAGTAAATATTGTCAGGCTCCACCTCTAATCACCTTGAAGTATATAGTATTGGTTAATACTAAGGTATGATAGAAGAATCCTCTAAAACATTGGCTCATTTGTTAGAAATTTTTAACCTATTAAGCTGATGATAAAGTTAACTGGATAGTTATTGTAAAAAACATCCCACTCTGTTCACTGCTCTATATAATCATTGGCTCATTATAAAAATCTCAAAAAACTGTTTAACTAGATCAAATGTAACTGGACCATTATTATATATAACCACACTCACTTGAAATGAGCATACAAAAAAATTCTCAAACTTCTTTTGAAAGAGGAGTGTCTCAGACATAAATCCTCCACTTTAAATTTGTTTCATTACGTCCTTCTGTCCCCTATAATTCAAAATAACCTGTTTTAACTTCAAGTGACTGATACTCTCCTCCATCAAACATTGTGCCTTACAGACCTAAGAGAAGACATTACCAGCTGTAATGTGGAGTACTTTCATTGCCACTCGTATCAGATTACATTCCAAATTCCATGCATCCTCCAGTTGTATAAAACTGTTACCAACCATAAACTGACGTAACCTTCCTCACCAGTTGTATCAGACGACATTCTGATCATCATTATTTTCCAGTTGTAACAGATGATGTTACCAGCTGTAACCTTTGTCCGGCTAACAGTGCCTGGAGTTCTGCCTCCAGGAAGCATATGGTTATTTCCGCTAGGGTCTTTCCCTTGAAGAGAACCGCTACATCTCCGAGCTAGGACTGCAGGGCATATTCTTTCAATGGAATTGCTTGGTATTCCGGACCAGTTAGGAGTAGCTGTGGAGGCTCATCTCCTTTTTTCTTCAGATATCTTTTTGCAGGAGACCATACTGGGTGTGTGCCCCCTTTCCACCCTCCTGAAGTATAAGGGTTTTGTGACCCCACCACCATGAAATAGAGGCGGCTAGGAGGATGCACCAGCATGATGTCCGTTCCTCACTTTGTTTTAGACACATACTCTCAGGCAGTAGTTATGCATTTGCACCTGGAGAGGTGGTATAGTGTTATTTCTGCATAGATTTCCCCGTTAGTAGAGTTCAACATGCGATACTTTCGCTGCATAATCACATGGTTGCCGAAGCCCATTCTCTTGAAAGGGGGACACCCCCTCTGTGGAGATTACTCAATCAATCCTAGGGGTCAGGTCCTTTCAGATCTGATATCGATGAGCTGGAGATAAATGTCCTGAATGTGGATGAGTTTATGCATCACTGCACAAGAACCGCTTCATTTGTCTCGATTTATATTGGTGCTCTCTAGTTGCATAGCATGACTTTGGTTTAGGGAGAGTTGATAACCTCCATGGTAGTGATCACCTTCCCATTCAAATACCATTTTCTAGGTCGCTGCCACCTGAGAGCCTGGCGTAGTGCTCTGTATTTCAGGAAATGACTGATTTGTCTTTCTCAGTTGAGTTGTTTAGGTCAGTAGAAGAGGCTGTTTAGTTCTCCAGCAACCTCATCCTCGTGGCCCTGACTACTATTCCCTAGAATGTATAGCCATTTTTTATGTCATCCTCTTCTGTTGTGGTCAGCTGAGTGTGAGAAAGCACTCAAAAAGAAGTGTTATGTATACATGTGCTATAAGCGGCACATAAATGATTTTACTGTCGGTAAATTTCATCAGGCTATGCTCGGTCCTGGTATGTTTTGAAGCACCCCTGCCACTCTTCCTGGTGGGTATACATGTCTTCTCTTAATGGGGAGACCCCACTAGTGGTGTGGAAGGAAATCAAGAGGATTTGGGGCAAGTTCTTGCAGAAACCCCCATCACCTTCTCCAGGAGAATGGGACCATAATCTTCGACCTCGCATCTGTGATAGAATCTTTCACAACTGCATTCTCTGCAATATATACCTGGGATTCTGCTCTGCCATCATTCAATGTGTGTTGTGATGTTGTGGAAGCCTGCTGATTGGACTTTACCTCCAGAGGCCAATAACCCTTCAATGACAGATTTTCGAGTGAGTTACCTTCCACTCTCACTTCGTGTGTGGACACCGGCCCTGGTCTGGAGGATGTCCTATATGCCATGCTTCGATAGCTGGATCTGGGTAGAGAGTATCCTCCCATACTCCTGGCAAATCGCCACTGTGCTCACTTTTCACAAAGCAGGGAAAAATCACTCTACCCTGGCTGGTTTCTGCCCAATCTCTCTAACCTCCTGCAGTTGCAAGTTGATGGAGAAATTGGCAAACATTAGACTCTTTCTGGACAGCGGAGGCCATCTGTCTTCCACTCCACATTAGCTGCTCTGCTCAGACTGGAAAATTCCTTATGCGCAAGCCACCATGTTTTTTTATTCTGGAGAAGGCCTATAATACAGCATATCAATACGGTATCATGGAGTCTCCATCTGACTTTTAGTGAGATCATCAATCCTGCGTACAGTTGTGGTGACTTCTCTCCAGCCTACTGCATCAGGCACAGAGTGCCCCGCAAGGAAGTGTCCTTACTATCTCACTCTTTTCCCTTAGCATCAACGGCATCCCCTCGGTGAGACTGGAAGATGTTCTATTTTGATGACCTTTTGATCTCCTTTGGCACGGCTCAGATGACAACTCTGGAGCATTGTCTCCAAAAGGCATTGAACTATTCTCTCGCTATCCTGAAGCACACAGGCTTCTGTTTTCCTTTACCAAGACTAAGGTGGTGCACTTCTGCCATCATCCACAGCTCCACCCTGACAGACTTGTTTCTAAATATGGTTTGCCTGGAAGTAGTGGACTAGTACCATTTCCTGAGAGGCTTATTCTCACTCTCAGAGCCTCTTGTACCATGGATATTTTTCACTCTGTGGCACTCAGTTCCTGGGGTGCTGATATGGCTACTGCCTTACTTTTTTAGCGATTCTTTGTTCTCTCAAAGTTCATCTACAGTTACGAGTTTTCTTCATCTGCAGCAGGGCATGTATTGCAGATGGTAGGCTCGATCCACCACACCTGCCTTTGCCTGGCAACCGGTGCCTTACTCATGTCCCTTATCCATAGCCCACTTGTTGATGATGAAGAGATGCCACTTGCTTTGTGCCGTGCATTATTCACCTGTACGTCTGAGCCCTGCAACTTGCCCAGGTGCCAACACCACTCAATGCATCCGCAGTGGATCTTTACAGTGCTAATGCTGCCAAGAGATGAGAGTTGTACCCTAAGCCCTTTGTGTTTAGTGCTTGGAAATTCCTTCATTTATATTAATGGATGGGTATGAAGACACTTTCGCTTTTAAGCTAAAAATGCAGTATATGTTGTAAAATTGTTTAGTCTTTATTATACTATTTAAACTGGACCCTCAATTTGTACCATTTATTTGGTTCCTGAGAGTAGGTCAAAAACTTAGAAATGACAAAACCAAAACATTATTTCCCATTTAAATACAAGTAGCATAATTAAAAATCCTTTTTTCTGGGGCTTAAATAGTTCTCCTCACAATTAATAATAATACAATACCTACCAATAAATTAAGAATCTATATTAGTCAATGCTTTAATAACATTTACTTTATTAGCCTGTTTATTTTTTACTTTCTCTCTCGCGGCTGTTATGACCTCACCTCTTCATTCATTGGTATACATTTTTTAATTCATTAGTTGATCTTTTGTTTTCTTGGTGATCCCTGGTTACTCCAAAGTTATCACCATAAAAACACTAAATTTAACATATCAGAAAATAAACAAAAAGAATAACAAATTTCAGATACTACATCAGGCAAAACTATACTTTGCGCAAGACTGATGCCGATTGAATCAGCCATGTGTAAAAGCACTTATCACAAATTTGTGATCACCATCAAAAGATATTTTTGGGTTGAAAACTAAAAATGACAAATAATGACTGATATGTATAAAAACTGAAGATTACTGTAAATTGTCTCATTATGTTTCACATTAATATTTAAGAATGAGTTTTATAAATATTATAACTAAGATGTGACATTTAAAAGTTAATTACCTCATATTTATCTTTTTGAAAAGTTAATAGCTGCACATCTCTGGAACCACTTAAGCTAATTCACAACTTATTAAAACACATCCACTCTACCCTCTACTCACAGACACTTAAACAACCTCCCACCAAATGAGACTAAATGAGCCACCACTTAGAGAAATTTCCACACATGTCAGAGAGAGCACCTTTAGCACAACTAAGCTCCATCCACTCAACTATCCACCAAAGATACAGATGCGTTAATTAACTAATGAGGCAATGAATTGAATTTTTGATGAGATTGAAGCAACTTTGCTTTTATTTGTTATAGGATTT
This sequence comes from Ceratothoa steindachneri, assembly GCA_963969495.1. Classification (NCBI taxonomy): domain Eukaryota; kingdom Metazoa; phylum Arthropoda; class Malacostraca; order Isopoda; family Cymothoidae; genus Ceratothoa; species Ceratothoa steindachneri. The sequence continues at coordinate 99,410,830 of OZ018333.1, read as the reverse complement.
CTTCAGAGGTTACAAAAATGGAAGAAATGAAAAAGGAAGTTATTGATTACACGCTTAATTTTCATCTAGATGATAAAAATGTAAGCATCTCAGGATTTTCTTATATATATTAACATTCAACATCAATCTTTTATATGCATTTTAGTTAATATACTTTTACCTATCTAATGATTAACTTGTAAATCTTAATTACATAAAGTTACAGAAAGTAAATTACTTATTTTTTTATATTAGGATATTTATAAAGAAATTGCCATCAAAGAAATGAAGGAAGAGTTGTCTGATTCAGATCATGGAAATGAAGTAAAATTGATCACAGGTCAAGAAGGAACAGTTGTTGATGGTTCTAATGAATTGCTGTTAAAAGAATGCCCAGTCAAAGAGGTAGTTATAATGAGGTGCTTGTTATAATATTTAGCAATGTTCCCATGGTTGCTTAATCTCTCTACAACCTATTATTGGTTAAAGAAAAATAAGTTGAGAGGGTTGAATTTTATCTAGTCCTTTATTGAAAGCCATTTCAGGAGAGTGGTCTAAGGCACTGCTTTAACTGAGATAAAAGTGGTGCTTGCTCTCAGGGTTCTTGGTTCGATCATTATCCATGAATGAATATTTTGTAATAAGGGAAAAATTTTCCCTAAAAAAATCATTTATCCATTTCTTTCTGGTATGACTCATTATATTTCATCATTCTCTCTCATCCATTCTTTGAGGGTCATGGTGATTTGCTTTCCTGCCCCAGCGCTGACGGGACTCTGTTCATCGTCCAGCCCCAGCTTATCCTCTTCTCCCTTCTTCGGACACCCTTTCTTATCCTGCTTCCTCGCTTTCCCTACAACATTCTCTGGTTGTCCTCCAATTTCACAGGGTGATTGGCTGCCTGGCCATTGTACAGGAGTGGTCCCAAATGCTGGCAGCTGGCTTTGCCAACCCTGTATTCACCCCTCACAGAGCTGGCTACTGCATGGGGTGATTAGCGTTTGAGTCCTGTGAAAACAATAGGGTCACCATTCCCAATGATAGGATGAGGTTTTTCATTTAAATACTCACCCTTTACCTTCCCCTCTACCATTGTCATAGATGCTCAAAGTAGCCCATGTCCCTGTGCTTTCTCAGGGGCCCTTCCTAACTTCTCTAACTGGAGAGGAGGCCCTTCCCCCTCCCACACACCTATGAGGTGTCCTTGGGTGACTCCCTCTTTCCAGCAGCAGTCACCCTCTACTTTCACAGGGGACTGGAAAGAGAGCAGTCATTCGGCCTTTAATTGACAACTTCCAGTGGATAGGGCTAAGCCGCTTAGGGGAGTAAGGCATAACAGGGCCCATTGGCCTATGCTCCCTAATGTCCTGCTTTCCGGCATGACTAGTTTTACAAGGGTCAGTGTACTTGCCCCCTCTCTTCTTCTATGCATGCTGGTTTGCAGGCATTGGACGATAAAAAAGGAACTTCAAATAAGATCCTTGATGTCTTGGGGGGGGGGGGGGATGGCCACATGGAGACCCCTGTTAGATAGCCATAGTCCCGGAGGTTACCCAGCCCCAGAGGGTAGTATCTTGCATGGGATCAAACCCGAGTCCGCCCCTATGCAAGTTCCTCCTAAGACAGACGTGTCTGCTGCGACTTCAATAAGCGACCAAGTCAAGATCAGCACATCCGACCCCAGTGCTCTCTCAAGTGGGGAGTCCTAGACAAACACCAAGACTGAACATGATAATTCCAAGTTGTGTGGTGTCAATTGTGGATAGCTGCATCCCGCTTCTTTGAAGCAATGTGGTGTATATCTCCCTACGAAGGAAATCCTGTCCATTCAGGCCCAGGATAGTCTCTCATTTCATGAGGCTAAAGACTTGGTCTTGGCATCCTAGCGCTGCATGCGATCCCTTATGCTTCAATTTTAGAAAGACACCCTCTGCTCCAGGCATACAAGCACAGTCGTTTCCACCCCAATTCTGACCCTTCTGTGGGTTCTACTTTCCTGGTACAGCTGGTGGTGCAAAGGGTTCATACCCAGCCCAAGCTAAAACCATGGTTTCCCACCCCCTTAGCATGACTGTTTCCTGTAAGGCGAATTGGATAATGGCCTCCACTGAGGCGTTAAACTCAGAGCAGGCAACACCGCTGAAGTTGGTCATGCGGTCATCTCATCCTCCGGTGTTCCTAAAGCTGCTTCCAAAAGGAGAACAGTGCCAAAGGAGCTTATGCTCCTACACCCACACCCAGTGCTAACCTGCATGACTCAAAGATAGTGGATCCTCCAAAGAAGAGACCCCCACCTACAAAGCTGCCCCATCTGCCTAAGGTTTTAAGGAAAAGGGAGGAAAAGATTCTCATAGTGAGCCCAACCTCCCCCAATGTGTCCTCGAAGGTAAGAGTGTATTGTCCAGCAAACAGCCCCCGGACTCGGAACTGGATAGCCATTCCTGTGGGGGCTTCTCTTTGAAGAGGGCCCATGCATCTCCTCAAAGCTAGACCTGGAGTGCATATTCCTTCACTGGACTTGCTGCGGACTCTGGGCCAAATGGTAGGAGGTACAGAGGCTCATGGCCTCCCATTTCCTTTTATCTATCTTTTTGGAGGAGAACATTCTGGGCATGTGCCCCGTGCCTATGTTCCCCAGTTTAAGGGTTTTGTGATGCCACAACCACAGGGTGGAGGCCGAGCAGGAAGATGCACCATCTAGACCTGGCATGATTTCTCCATTCTTCTCTTTGATTTAGAACCTCCTTTCAGGCAGTAGCAGTGCAGCTGCACCTGGATAGAAGATATACTCTTATTTCTGTATACATTCCACTGTCAGCCGAATTCGACACAGGGGACCTCCGTTAAGTTGTGGCAAAGTTACAGAGGCCCTTTCTTATGCTCAGGGATCTGAATGGTAGACTACTTAATCAATCCCAGTGGTCAGGTCCTTGCTGACCTGATCAATGAGCTGGGGATGGGTATCCTAAATGTCGATGAGTTTATGCTTCACTGTCAGAGAACCACTTCACTTTGCTTTCTTGATCTATCTCTCTGCTCTCTGGATGCACATCCAGATTTTGAGTGGGTGGTAGTCAATGACTTCCATGATAATGATCACTCTTCCATTCAAATATTTTTTGGATCGCTGTCGACTGAGGTCCCACCTGGGTGGTGCTTGGTGCAGGCGTGTTGGTCAGCATTTCAGGAAATGACTGATTTCTCTAAATCTGTCTTAGTTAAGGAGTTTAGGGTACTGGATGAGGCCCCTGAGTTCTTCTCCAGCAACCTCTTTGCTGTGGGCTTTACTATTCCTAGAATGTCTGGTCATTTTACATGTCGACCACTTCTGTGGTGGTTAGCTCAATGTGAGGCTGTCCTCAAACAAAAGCTTTATGCCTATATGGAGACTCTCCACACGATTGGGGCAATAGGACACCTCCCAATCTTTATATCTGAATTTGTGTGTGATCTTGATTCCCCTTACAGGTTGGGGAAGTTCTCTCTGAGCTAATGGATCAGGAAAAGGTGGTCCCGCACAGAAATGTTACCATCTTTGCCCTGAGCATCAAGGGCATCACCTTGGTGTTGCCGGAAGATGTTCTCGCTATGCTCTTCTTGGATGACTTGTCAATCTCTTTTAGTGTTGTGCGGATGCCAACTCTAACAAGCATTGAACTGTCTCTCGCTATGCCGAAACACCCAGACTTTGGTTTTCCTGGGCCAAGACTAAGGTGGTGGACTTCTGCTGCCATCAATGGCTCCACCCTAACTCAGTCATGTTTCTAAATGGGTTTTGACTAGAAGTGGTGGACTCTCACCTTTTCCTCAGCCTTGTATTTGACAGATGCCTCACCGGGAAGGCTCCTTTTCATAGCCTTAGGGGGTCTTGTATCTGTGCCATGGATATTCTACTCTGTGTGACATTCAGTGCATGGGGCACTGATAGGGCTACTGCCTTGCCTTTTATCGATCCTTTGTTCGTTTGAAGCTCAACTACGAATATTTGTTTTATGCATCCACAGCTGCGCATGTATTGTAGAAGGTGGACTTGATCCATCATACAATCATTTGCCTGGCAATCCGTGCCTTCATCGAGTCCCTTCATCACATCCCTCATTCAGAGCATACTTGTTGATGCTTGGAAGATGCCACTCACTCTGCGCAGTGTATATTGTATTATTCGCCTGTATGCGCAAGCTTGGTGACTCCCTCAGTCGCTAAAACTTCTCTGCATCCGCATCTCATCTCAACGGTACCTATGCCTGGTTTAGGTTTAAAATCAGCCAGCCTCTGCCAGGCGCTGCTTCTATCTTCACGGCTGTGCTGGTTGCAATTTACCGCTCAGTACAGGAGATAATGTGATGTGCCCAGTTCAGAGACTAGATTGTGATTTATAGCGACTCACAGAGCGCCCTGAGTGCTCTCTCCACACCCCTGGGCTTGTGATATCTGTGCTTACCCAGTTTTGACGAGCCAGGCTGATTTCAAGATTATCTTCTGCTGGGTTCCTGGACATGTAAGAATTGAGAGGAATGATGTCCTCATTGTCCCCCAGACTGTTTTTATGCATTCGGGTTGAATGTCCGAGTCTGGGTGATCTTCATGCACGTGACCTGTCCTGATACCAGGATGAGCAGTGTCACTACACTTTGTCCCTTGACCTCAGGACTTGCAGACTATATGACATTTTTGAGGAGGTTGGCCCCCCTTTTATTTGAGTCTTTGTTGTAGGTTGCATGTTTCTGTACCCAGGGAAGCCTGGCATTCTTCCAATGCTGCCGTGTGTTTCATTCAGGTTACTTTTTATTTTTGTTTTTTTTTTAGCTTGTATTACCTTTATCTCTTTTCTTTCTTTTTTTTAATCCATCCTTAGGTTTCTGCTAATTACAGTGACTTTGGCTATAGTTGGAAGTTGCAGGATGGGTTCTTTAAATTAAAAAAAATAAAATCATCCATGAGATGTATAGAATTTTTTATTTTTTTTAGGAGCCCATCTGGCGACTGACCACTGAGATGTATATAATATAGGTACATTTGCCGCATCTTTAACTATTTCTCGTTTGTCTATTGAGCTCCCCATTAATTTTGATCTCATGGTCCTTCCAATTAACCTGAGGCAGCAAGTCTTCAATGACCTCTCTATTTGTAAGAATTTTTCTCCTCACATGTAGCTGAGTGGTCTAAGGCATTGCTCTAACTAAGATTAAATCGGTGATTGCCTCCTCAGTGTGTTTGGTTTGATCCTCATCCCTGAACAGTTTTTTTGGTGTATTAGGAAAGAACATTTTTTCAGTAGAAAAATGGTTCTATTTATCTTGTTTCTTTACAGTATGACACTGTATGAGAGAGCATTAGTAGCTGGGGTCATCTGCTAGATCTTTTTATCTGTTTTAACCCTTGAGGACGGCATTCCCTAGTCAATCTCCCATCATCACATTTGGCACCACTATATAGCTGTTATCAGCATGCGCACTTCTGCTAGTTACACACACTAATCTTTACAATCTCCCGGAAGTGAACATATCTAAATCTCAAAATTAAGCCATTAAAAAACCTGAATATCGATGTATGAAAAGAACACAACAGTGATTTCTGGATGCTCTGTAAGAATTAAATTTTGTACTTCTTCAAGCAGGACTTTGGGGAGATTTCATTGAAGGAAGAAGTTAGTGAAGAATTCTTTCATAGAGAGATGAGTTCTTCTTTTACTTTTGATGTACTGTGTCCAAAATCTGAAAACTCTTTTCCAAACACTATGAGTGAGTTATTCCACCAAGAAAAGGTAATCTTTGTTATTTTTATTTTCTTACTAAATTTATTTGTATAATGGCAAACATTATTTCATATTTTCTTTACACCAATGTTATTACTCATGCTTGTTTCAACGTCCCTTTAATGGAGTGCTGCGCAAACAGTACCTCTCTTCCCGTAAGTGATACAGTGATTTGCCACACCCCTTAGCCTTTTATCCCTCTTTCTGATACCCTGCTTCCTCACTTTCCCTACAATCTCCCCCACAACTTTCTCTGGCCAGCTTCTAATTTCACAGGGTAGATGCAGACCATTCTCTTGCTCAACCATCCCAGATATGGGCTGAGGAAGGAGGGGACATTTTCCCCTCACCCCTGAGATCCGGTTTGAGGCGGTGAGTTTTAACTACCTGCTTTCCCCACCTTCATCCTCCGTGCATCCCTTCATTTCTGTAGCCTATTAATTTTACGCTGAGCCCAAGGTGGAGCCGCCATACTGATGGGCTGGATGCCTGGCCACTGGGCAGGAGGTGTGGCCTTGAATGGTTGCAGCCGGCCTCTTATCCACCTCTTGCTGAGCGGCTACTACAAGGGGTGAATAGCGTTTGCGTCCTGCATTCACAAGAGGGTCCCCATGCCCACCAATGAAAATCTTAAAAAAATATCTCTCTGGCAAAGGGACTGATTCTCTGACTAACCTGGACCATCTGAAGGATTTTGATTTGGATGCTCATTCAGCTCCTGCTATTACTAATAGCAGAGTTACAGCAGATAAGCCAGATGGGGTGGTTGCTCCTCGCTCATCTGGTCTTGCTGCTGACAAACCTAAAACGTTCATGCTACACACTTCCATGCAGAATATCGCAGCAGAACCTACTGAATTAAGCACTGAAACTGAATGCACTACCGTGGTTTCCACAGATGAGAACAATACAGACAACCATGCTGAAACTATAAAGGAAAATGACAATGAAGGCTTTAGGGAGGTTCCCAAATGACAATCTAATGCTGAGGCAGTGGCTCTGCCCACTACTACCCAAGACACTAGAGACTCAAATTTTGTAACACTGGAACCTTATGTACCACGTTCCACTCATAGTCCAGCTAGGTCCACAGCTGAGAATCCTTGGATTCCAGCAGTGAGGCGTAGAAAGGGACAACAGAGACAGCATCAACTGCAAGCTACTTCTGATTTTAGTTGAGTAGAGGAGGAAATACATGAACATCTGAAGGATCAAGGTGTCACAGATGTCCGTAGAGTACAACAGGGACGAGATGGACAATTAGTACCAACTGACACTTATATCCTCACTTTTAACCTCAACTCCTGCCCACCATCTTCATATCACTCGCTAAGTATTGGTTGAGGTGGACTAGTACCACTACTGTCGGCAGCAGTGTTACAAATGTCAGCGCTTTGGCCATGTAGCAAAACATTGCTGTAGAGATGTAGACACATGTGCCGATGTAGTGGTGGAGGTCATCGCAAGGATGCATGCACAAGTAAGGGACCTCACTACAGTAATGAAAGACAATGTCCAAAATACAAATGTGAGAAAGATGTCTTTGACCTACAGATGAGAGAGCGAATTCCTCGTTTTGTAGCTCTCCGAAGAATCTTAGACAAACACCCTATCTATGAGTCTTTATACTCTGCTCCTGCCCAAGAGAGCATGTTGCAATTAACAGTACAGTTGCCTCAGCAAGGACCACACCTAATCTTTCTCCATGTCAACCATGCACATACTCCTTCCATATCCATGCCACAGAGATGGCATCAGCACTCTGATGCTATCGTAGATGTGGAGCGGGAAACAGGACCTACTCCTCTTGTGAAAACTAGGAGATCTCCTCCAAAAGTACAGTTTGCAAATAAAATGAATGCATCTCCTATTTTGAAGAAAGCAGAACAAACAGAAAAGCTCTTAAAAGACCATCTGAATAAGTCTGATGACCCTCACACTCAAACGTGATTGCAGACTACCTCTGTTTCAGCTAAAGAATAACAGCAACTCAAGATAGTTGCTGACCCAAGATTGCCTGGAACACAACTGTATGCAACTTCAAGACTGGAAAGACCAAAAAGCCAGCCTAGTGAGACTGCCCTACAACTGGAGACTCGTACTACTCACAGTACCCAAAAAACATCTTCTACTTTGCCTACAAAAACCTCCACAACCCCAAAATATCATGTTACACCTAATCTACCAGAGATTAATGTGCAAAAAAATCTGCTATTGGCACTTAAGAGACTCAACTTCCGTCCCGCATCCAGAAAGGTAGGTTCTCCTACCTACCAAAATAATGCCTTAAGGCTTCTCTCCATCTTCCATTCTGCAATGGAACCTGGGATCATTTTGTAACAAGTTTCAAGATTTAAAAATTTAACAGACATAGATCTCCGAGAACTATAATGTATTGCTTTTATCCAAATTACTATTGTTATTTAGTTATTTATGCTTTTAATAGAAATTTATGTAGATATTTAATCATAAACATAACCTCCATAGCTTTCTAAAATGTGATTCCATCTGTTAACAAGTTTATAAATGCCACACTTGTATAATTCTCAATGTTTTGATGTAAAATATGAATCCAACTCATTTTTAACCTCTTAATATCAACCTAAAACCATCCAAATGGTTCTGTAATCCACTAAACAAATAGGAGCAAAGTCAGGAGAAGATTGAGGTTGAAGCAATACTTACCCACCAAGCTCCTCCTAAAGATCTTTGGTTATTTGATCATAATCAATAGGAGCAAAGTCAGGAGAAGATGGAGAATGTTGAAGCAATACTTCTCCACCAAGCTCCTCCTAAAGATCTTTGTTTATTTGATCATAATCCATAGGAGCAAAGTCAGGAGAAGATGGAGTAGGTTGAAGCAATACTTTCCCACTAAGCTCCTCCTAAAGATCTTTGGGGTTATTTGATCATAATCTGTAGGAGCAAAGTCAGGAGAAGATGGATGCTGTTGAAGCAATACTTCGCCACTCGCCACCAAGCTCCTCCTAAAGATCTTTGGTTATTTGATCATAATCAGTAGGAGCAAAGTCAGGACAAGATGGATGCTGTTGAAGCACTACTTCGCCACTTGCCACCAAGCTCCTCCTAACATCTTTTAACTGTTCCTAATCAAGTTCTTTAAGTCCATCTTTTAGACTAAAATCCCCACTTTTTGCCACTGTCCTCGCATTGACACTTTTATGAAACTCAGAGTAAAACATGTCCAATGCGATCTTTAGATGGGAGTACATAGGGGTGAATACTGAAGAAGATTATGAACAATATTTTTATAATCAAAAGGTATAAATTATTTATTGTAGCATTCATAAAAGATAACAAAATGCATTGCTTTAATAAATACTATCTAAAACTTTATTCAAGAAAATTGGACATTTACTTTCATTCCTGCCTGATATATTAACAAGTACAAGATGTTTGAAGGAAGAGCCTGAGGTGATTTAGCAATGATATAAAAATATCTAATTGTAAAATATTAACTGGTGTATCTGAATATAAAGCATCCCTCAAAGGCTTTAAAATATCTAAAAATGGTCACTAAAATATTTTAAATATCATCAAAGAAATAATTTGATTTCCAAAGAAACTACACTCAATAATACATAGATGACAAACTTCCTAATTTTACCTTAAATAACTAGCCTTGCTAGACAAGCACTACACTACATCACCAATACCATCACACTTACAAGCAGTAAATTCATCCCTCATGACCAAAGAAAAGCCTATAACTCCAATTTCACAAAAGAAATAGACAGCATAAAACAGAGAAACCTTCCATAACAAAACACAGCCCCCTCACAAGAAACATGACACATACAATTACTCAACACTCACACCACCAACCTAATCACTAAACATCAAATAGAAAATGAGCAATATGTTAACACAATCGACCACAAAACAAACTCAGCTCTGGAGAACCATTCAGAAAATTCTACATGTACTTCCCAGCTCTCACACAAGAGTCATGAGTTACAAGAAATAACCAAATGGCAACTCCTAGATTCCTCCCAACACAGACAAATCCATAAAAAAATCAAAAGCACACACATCCAAAGACCAAGCATTTTCCTCTTCACACATAGCATCTCACAATCGCTCATTAATCAACACCCATAATAACACACTGGCTGACACAAAACTGCATGACTGCCTCAGCAAACAATTCAACAGTATTGCTTTTCACACCCAACTAGCATGAATCGAAAAACTTCCCCAAATCAGACTAAATACACAACACCTGCCAATAAACACAAAACCCACCTTCCTAAGACTTACACTAGACACCCACATGGCATTCAAAACCACACAGCAATCATAAAAAACAAGGCCACAAAGAAAATCAATGTCCTCAAAGCACTATTAAACATTAATTTTGGACATCAGGACGAACCTCTCACCACTCCATACAAACAATTCATCCACACGACCCTCAACTATAGCTATTTGGATTTTCTGCCATTTAACCAAAAATGTCATCCAATTCCTCAACTTAACATTGGTTATGGCAACTTTTATTCTACTTGAATGTACATTTGGCATTCCTTATTTAGTCAAGTCTCCCCTCATTACTTTTGACACTGCTATTTAGCCATTAGCAACATGCACACTTCTGATATTTGCACCCACTAAACTTTACAATCTGATGGATCACTCATTCTTTTCACATGAAAATGATCATATTATATCTCCAAAATAAGCTATTAATAACGTGAATTTAAAATATGAAAAGAGTACAAACTGATTTCCATAGATCAACATCCATTGGTGACATGAATAATACTGGTAACATTGCTTATTACCTCGTATCCTGGTTGCATTGTTAGAAATTTAATTTTGTACTTCTTTAAGCAGGACTTTGGAGAGATTTCATTGAAGGAAGAAATTAGTGAAGAATTCCTTCACACAGAGACAAGTTCTTGTCCTGATGTTGATGGATTGTGTACAAAATCTGTAAGCTCTCAACCAAATACCCCTAGTAAGTTGTTGCAACAAGACTCCATCCAAGAAAAGGTAATTACAATCTATATTATAGTGGCAAATTTTCCTATTTTAATCTTTATTTTTTAATGGTAAGTGATTTAGCACTGATCTTCATTCAATTTAAGAAGCTCCCAAAGGGGAGTACCTAGTGGGTATAGACATACACTTGGCACTGATGCCAGATAAGGACTAAAATATGCTACACTTGGTACCTGAAGGATCAGCAGTATGTCCTCCAGGCCTGAGTGCAAATAAGGAAGACCCCACTCACTTGATTGACTTGAACTTTTTGATGAGGCCTAAGGACACTGGTGCATCCCCCCCTTCTTGTCTCTATCAGCACCTATTTTTCCTTCTATGACTATCCCCTCAATTCTTTCTCTACCCACAATAAGGCGGATGTTGTAGCTCGGGGAGAAATCCCTAGCTCCAACTGAAAGCTGGAGGAGAAACACAGCCTCTCCATTTCTGTTGTATCTGGTGGAGCAGCATATCCTTCCAGCTTCACTGCCCCCAAGCATTGACCCAACTACAGAATGCATCTACCCTCTGGATCCAGTTCTGGGAAAGCTGGTGGATTACCCTAATCCTTTTATGCACCCTTTTCACTACTATATTTGTTTCTTTACCCTTTTCATTGACACCTTCTATTGCCCTACCTTGACTTTGTCATTTGCTCTATAAAATTTAAAAAAAAAATGCTTATTAACGAATCCACCAAGATGAAAATAGCCTTCATCACTAAAGATGATTTTTGCGAAAAATCATCATCGGCTTGTCTGCTCGTGCACCCAATTGACGAATTACGGCGCTTCAAATGGTCAGCAGTCTTCAGTTCTTGTGTCAATTAAATTTTGTAAGCGTGTAGAGACAAATCTTTTGTCAAAATTCTATGTAACGTTGTTATGGAGAGGTTCAATTCCTGCGCGCGATACAGAATAGAGGTGTCTGCATCTTCGGCCACATTCTCGCGCATTGCAGCAATGTTTTCAGCTGAACGGCGTAAACGAGCACGCAATGGCGTTTTCATATCTGCCACCGACCCCGTTTGTTTGAATTTACGAACAATTTTCCCAATTGCACTCTCGGTTGGTCGATTATGTTGACCAAAAAAATCGCGAAGTGCCCAAAATGTGTTTCTGTTTGAACGTCCATTTTCGTAATAGGCTTCGATAACTTTAACACGATGTTCGATTGTTAATCTTTCCATGGTTGAAATTGCCAAAGACTGAAGTTGTCAAATCTGAAAGAAAAAGAAAAAAAATCATTAGACGCTTAAACTTAACTCACATTTAAATTCGGTCCAAGTTATTAGAACACCCTTTATTATTATTTTTATTATTAGTATTAATTATTATTAGTATAACTTATTATTATTTAAGATTATTTATCATACGTGCTATTTATTATTATCATTATTGCTATCCACTCTACCTTTTCTCCCTTCACTTTGCACCCGAATGAGTGTTTCCACCTGTACAGAGTTTGGTTCAGTAGCCATGGTGGACTGCATGCTATCCTGGGATCACTTTAACCCCGGTATGATAATATTAGGTCATCACCCACCCTACTGGTTAGTGGACCTGCCTATCTCTACTTCTCTTTATTACATACCCTCCTACCCCATTCCACACTTGCTCTCCTACCCACAGGGGTTCTGGCGGCCCAATGCACTTTTGTCCTTTTATGATCCTTGGTTAAGTGGCCTACCTGCTACGAGGGTTGAAAGCCCCCTGGCTAAAGCAAGTATTAGGTATGGGGTGTGCTGGACTGTTGACTCTGCTCACCTCCCTCCAAGACACAGGGTGCCTATGCTGGCACCATCCCTTATTGCTCTAGTTTCAGGCCAATTTCGCCTAAATGCTGGGCCAGGGTGGCAAAGTCCATCAATGCTGGACCAGGGTCGATTATGTGTAAATGATCACACACAGAAATTCTGATCCTATGGAGACTTTTCTCTTAGCCTCCTCACTCATGGGGAGGTCATAGTATCTACTTTCCATGAAGCCCCTCATTTCTGAGGGACCCGTTTGACCAGTGGAGGGTCTATCCTCTCGCATCTTTGGTCCTTCTCTCAGGTAGATCCGGCTCTGAAAAGGAGGTGGCTTCCTTTGCTCTTTCAGGGGCCTCTCCAACCATCTACTGGGGAGGAGGCTTAATCTTCTACTAGGGCTCCTGGTGTGGGTTTTTTTCACTCCCCTTCTGTGAAGTCGCCCATGCATGACTCCATCTTTCAATGAATTGCATTCCTCCCTATTCCATCACAGGGGACTGCCGAGAGTGTATGCAGACTCCCCCAAATCGACCGGGAGCGAGTCGATAGAGCTTAGGTTGGCAAGTGAAAGTGGGGCGTGTTCGACCATGTCCCCTCCGCGAAATCCGGACCAACTCTCAGGAGCTTTGGAGGCTCGTCTCATTTCGTTTTCCCCGAGCTATCTTTTTGCCAGAGTTCATGCTGGGCGCATTCCCTCTTCCCCTCATCCTAGAATATAAGGATTTTTGGGACCCTACTACCGTCGGATAGGGGCTGGGCAGCAAACAAAACTCATTGGGTTTTGAGTGTTTTTTTTTGGGGGGGGGATTTTATTGTTGGGGGGGTATAAGGGGGCAACAAGATCAGAGCTTCCCTACAAACATCGGTCAAATTATTGACAATGTTGGTAAATTTTGGTAAGTTCCAACATCTCCTGACCCAACTAAAACATTTTGGAACTGCTCTAGACAAGGTATGATATCAATATTAGTAATAATGAAAATAATAATAGCACTGTCAGTCTGTCAATAATCATAATATAATTAAATATCAATAAAATCAATCAGTAACATTATGTACAGTACATAATTTGTGTCACTTTTGATTTTAACCCAGGTCCAAGCTGACAAAACAAAGCTCGCAGATGCTGTCCACATCTTGGAATCTTTAATGAATAATCCTGATTTGCAGCAGGATCATCAAAGTATCAAGGATATGTTCAAGAAAGGCATGAAACCTATTCATTACTTTGCTTACATGACTGATCCTCGTTAATTAGGTAAGAAGTTGTAATTCTGCTAAGTTAGTATTGCAGAAGAATTACATTCTAAATGCAATTTTTACATTCTCAAACTGAAAGTAGAATGTTGCCAACACCTGAATGCCACAGTTTTAATTTGCTATATTTAAAATTCCAGGAGAAATTTTGGAGCTGGAAGCCGAAGAACAAGGTGAGAATTGGTTCATGAAATCCATCCTGATTATGCAGTTGGATTGTAGGAATTTCAGCTCAAGGATAGTCAAATTTTCCCACCCAACATATTTTTGGGGTCAGTTAAATCCAGCCTTTCTTCAAACAAGTGGTGACATATGATGAATATGAAGCAGAAGAAAAAAACAAGTGGGAAAAATTGCCAAATGGATTTTGTTCATTCTTAGGGTCCGTACATTCCCATTTGAACTTATATGGAATAGAATGAGAAACAGTTGGGGGGTGAAAAAATGGAGAAACCTGTGAAAATCTACAAACAAATAAAAGGAGAGGAAGTTACAGAATGACAAATGGTGATGTCTGATAGTAAAAGTTAAGGATTCTTTTTGTATTAACTAAAGTAAATTCTGTTTAGTTTTTTCCCTTTATATAATTATATAGGAAAAGTGTTTATTTAATAATCTAAGAATTAAAAAGTTTGGCTGGATTATAATTTAATGTGATGTATCATTATCCTTTATATCAAAGCAAAAACTAGAACACGAGCAAATGAGACAAAGAACATTGGATCAAGGTTGAAAGAAAACTCCTGTTTGATGCTATAATCTTTTTTAGGAAGATCTTTATGGATTTTAATTTTTTTAATTTATGTAAATATATTATTGACCTTATTAAATAAAGTCTATATACAGGGGTTGGACAAAATAATTGGAACAGAAGAAATTTAGCCCCAATATTTATATGAACCATTATATTACAAATACCCATCGAAATTTCATTGAGTGTTTTCTTTTTATTGTAGATACATAATTTTATTTAGAAACTTTAAAGATTATTTGTATTTCCTTTTTAGTTTGTGGTATAGATGCTAAGATGCGTGACCTCACTGAGTTTTAAAAAGAGCAAAGTGTTGGAGCTCAAATTGCAGGATGTTCCGTTAATAGAACAGCTAAACTCCTTGGTTTTTCGAGAGCTACCTTATCAAGGACCATGACAGAATTCAAGAAGCACGGCAAAACCTCCAGCACGGGGAATAATTCCGCCGGGACTTCGAAGCTCGCTGAAGGAGACCGACGAGTGTTGAGAGGCATTGTGATGAAAAATCCCCTGATAATGGCCCCTAAAGTGACTGCAGAGTTGAATCATCTCACGAGCCCAGTTTCGATCAAAACTGTTCGCTGTGAGCTCAATAAAACCGGATATCATAATAGAGCCGCCATCAAGAAACCTCTGATTTCTAATCAAAACATTTAGAAAAGTCTGAACTGGTGTAGGGATCCTAATGGCTGGTCGACACACCAATGAAAGCGAGTAATATTCTCCGACGAGTCCCACTTTTCTCTCTTCCCCAATGCAGGGCGAGTTTATGTGTGGAAGCAGCCGGGAACGCTTTTAATCCTGACTGCCTTCTATAGTGAAGCACGGAGGAGGGTTAGTGATGGTTTGGGCAGCCATATCTTGGAATTAATTTACTCTACCCTTTGCCCTGCACGATAGGATCAACAGCAACGAATATGTGAATACGTTGGAAGATCAAGTCCATCCCATGGTCGACATTATTACCTGATGGTGAGTGAGTATTCCAAGATGACAATGCCCCAGTACATACCGCTCATGTGGTTAAGAATTGGTATGAAGAGAATAGTAATGAGCAACAACACATGAGCCTTTGTGTTGCGTCTTGAACGACAAGTTAGAAGTCCTTGCCCTGCACCGTCCTGTCTAAAACAGGAAGCTGTATGAATCAATTCCAAGACGCATCTACTCTGTTCAGCCCCGTAAGTGGCGCGGAGATTTGCCTTTCTGGGCGCCGTGCTGAAGGGATTCAGCGCCCCATCCGGCCCCAGCTTAGTCTCTTCTCCTACTTTCAGACAACCTGTTTTTCTCACCTACTTCCTTACCTCCCATACAACTTCTCTCCCAACTCTCTTTGGTCCGCCTCTACTTTCACAGGGTAGATGCTGACTACCTTCTCAGCTAACTATCTCGGATCGGGGCTAAGGGGAAAGGGGGCAATGTTCCCTAACCCTCGAGCTCCGGTTTGGAATGGTGAGTTTTTAACAGCTTGCTTCATCCCCACCCATACCATACTCGCATCCCCTTTCCTTCTCACTTCACTATCTATCTTTTTACGTCGTGCCGAAGGGCTGCCAGATCACTCGGTGGGAGAGGCGGTCTAAAATGGCGGCAGCTGGCTCTGCCAGCCCTGTACTCGCCCCTCGCAGAGCGGACTACTGCGAGGGGTGATTAGCGTATGCAACCCGTAGAATAAATACGGTCACCATACACAATGATGAGACAAAAAAAAAAAAAAAATCTCCCCTTACTTTCCCCTTTACCACCGTCGGAGCCGCCTTCGGGCTGCTCCACCAAAAAAAATGGAGTTTTCCCCCCTCCGTTCTCTCATAGAGGACCCTCCAAAACTCTTGTGCAGGAGAGGAAGCTTACTCCTTTCGATTGCCTACGGGTACAGGGGGTTTTCCCTCACTCCCTTCTTTAGAGTCACCCTTGGGTCACTCCATCTTATCAACGGCAGCCCCTTCCCCTTACTTTCTCAGGAGACTGCTAAGAAAACCAGCAGGCAGCCCATAACAGACCGCTCCCCGTCGGTAGGGTAAACTCCCTTAGGGTAGAGAGGGAAGACAGGGGCCAAGGCACGTCACCCCCATCTAACCCGACTAGAGAGACCGCTTTGAATGGAATCTGTGATGTACTGTGGGGGGGCCCCCCGAAATGGACATGTTCCTTGAGGCAACTAAGCCCCCAGACGGTAGGACCTTCCATAAGGGACGAATACGGGCTCGGCGCCAAGTACCGAACCCGAGTCCGCCCCTACGCAAGGTCTTTCTAGAACGGCTCGGATGTCCAAGGCAGTACAAGGAGGGAAGGGATCTCCTCCTCCGACTGGTACACATGCGATCACCGGGACCTTCTGCATCGCTGAGGCCGGTTCATCTGGCCTAGGGGCCCCTGGCGGCGGAGGGGAGAAGATGGTTCATTCCGCGCCCTCCTCTCCAAAAAAAGAATGAAAAGTCTCGGGGATGCGGTAACGGATGGGTCTGCTGCCACTCCGGTAAGTGACCAAGCCAATCTCTCACGTCCGGCCCCGCTGCTTCCCCGAGTGCGGAGTCCCTGACACAGACCAAAGTTGCAAGTGCGTAGAGCGGAGCCTCGATTACGTCCGGGCCTCTCATTCAGAGACTACATAGCGTTTTGGAGCCCGCTGGCTTCAAACGCCTCCTTATTATTCGCCCCACCGTTGGCAGCATGTTGGCTAAGGGCAACATGATTCATCCCGGGAAACCGTTAGTTAGTGTAATTAGTAGAGAGCCGAAAGTGACCAGTTTCTCGGACGGAAGCATTTTGCCGAATGCATCGAATCCCTCCGAGGCGGCCATGATTAGTGCCCTTCGGACACTCCATGGCACGCGTGTGAGTGTGACACCACACTCTACCATGAACTTCATGAAAGGAGTAGTTTATGCGAGGGAACTCTTGGACTACTCCATATAGGATATCACCTTAGAGCTGGCTGACCATGGGGCGGTCAAGGTCGAATGTGTGATGAGAAAACAGGGAGGGAAAACTTACTCCTACACTCTTCGTCACGTTCGACTGTGACTAGCTCCCTGAGTCGGGCGTGCCGATTGGTATCGCTACCGCGTGAAGGCATTCGTGCCGCTGCCGCGGAGGTGCTATTACGGCCAATGCTTCGGCCATACCAATCGCTCCTGTCGACGTGCAAAGTCGGGGTTACCCGAAACCTGTATAAGTTGCTCCAAGGCCACACACGACAAGTCCAAATCGTGTGTGGCCAAGTGTGTCAATTGCGGAAAGGCGCACCCGCTTCTTCGAGGCAATGCGGTGCGTATTTTCTTGAGAGGAAATACTGGCCTTTTAGGCTCAGGATCGTCTCTCATTTCTTGAGGCTAAGGACTTGGTCCTGGAGCGTTCGGCGCTACCCGGGACGTCCTATGCCTCAATGTTGAAAAAAGACATCCTCTGCTTCTGGCCCCTCCAGGCCTACGAGTCCGGTCGTTTCCGCTCCCATTCGGAACCCTTCTGCGGGCTCTATCCACCCCGGGCGCTGCCCTGGTAAAGCTGGCGGCACAAAGGGTCCACACCCAGCCCCGGCTACAACCAGGGCTCCCCCCTTCCCCCAGCGTGACCGTTTCCCATAATGCGAAACGGCCACGCGCCTCTACCGAGTCGTTACTCTCACATGAGGCAACAACCCTGAATTTGCTCGCCAGACCATCTTGCGAAGTTCCTAAAGCTGCCCCCCGAAAGGAGGACAGCAACAAAGGAGCTTTGTCTTCTTCGCACACGCCCAGTGGTGGACTAGGAGACAGTAGATCCTCGAAAAGAGGGTCCCCCGCCAGCCTTAAGGTTTCGAGGCGGAGGGAGGATACCTCCGCCTTGAAATCTTTCACGCAGTAGCTGTGCAGCTACACCTTGATAGGAGTTATACTGTTATTTCCGCCTAAATTCCATCGTCAGCCGACTTTGACGCGGGGGACATCCGCAGCGTCATGGCAGGGTTGCCGAGGCCCTTTCTCTTGTTCGGAGATCTAAACGGTAGATCCCCCGTCTGGGGAGACTACTTTATCAATCCCCAGGTTAAAGTCCTTGTCGACCTGATGGACGAGCTTAAGATGGGTGTCCTAAATGTGGATGAGTTTACGGATCACTGCCCGAGAACCGCACAGTCTGATTTAGATTGGGGGGGGGGGGCGTCCAACACCTCCATGCTAGTGATCACTTTCCCATTCAAATATCATTTTCTGGGCCGCTGTCGCCCGAGAGCTCGCACCGGTGGTGCTTGGCGCTGGCGCGGTGATCTGGATTTCAGGAAATGACTGAATTCTCTTTCTCAGTCGAGGAGTTTAGGTCGGTAGATGAGGCCGTTAGGTTCTTCTCTGGCAACCTCATCGCCGCGGGCCTAGCTACTAGTCCTAGAAGGTCTGCCCCTTTCGCACGCCCACCACTCCTGTAGATGTCAGCCAATTGTGGGACGGCCCTCAAACAGAAGCGTTATGCGTCGATGCCCTATAACCTCCGCCGAACGATTTTATTATCAGTGAATTTCGTCGAGCTAGCGCTAGGTTCCGGTATATTTCGAAGCACGCTCGTCGCTTTTCTTGGCGGGCATACGTGCCTTCACTTAACGGGAAGACCCCTATAGCAGAGGTTTGGAAGTGAGTCAAAAGGATTAGGGGCAAGTTCTCGCAGGGCCCCCTTCCGTTCTCCAGGAAAATGGAACAGCAAACTCAGACCACGCGTCTAGGCGGGATGTTGCTCCGCCAACATTCGCTTGTACAGCGCCGAGACTTTTGCGTTCGGCCTTTTTGGTGCACACTTCGTTTCACGCTGTAACTGTGCCAGTGTATATGGATGGCTCCAAGTCCCAAGAGGGGGTCGACTTCCACGCCGTATCCCTTCTGTTGTTTGAAGTCAGCGTGGCTCTGCAAGTCGCTGTGTCTGTCTTCACGGTCGAGCTGGTGGCAATACACCACTCGGTACGGAAGCTTACGCGCCGTGCTCGGTTCTGAGACCACATTCTGATTTATAGCGACTCACAAAGCGCCCCGAGTGCTCTGGGGGCATTGGATTCTCCGCATCCCCTGCTTCTCGATATCCGTGACACTACGGTTTTGGCGAGTCGGTCACATGTCGAGATTATCTTCTGCTGTGTTCCTGCACATGTAGGAATTGCGGGAAATGAGCGCGCCAAAGAGTCCTCGAGGTCTGGGCGGACCAAATCAGCGTTTCGCTGTTCCTCACACCTATTACATGGCAGGAATACGGGCTGCCTGGCAAAGAAGATGGGAGACGGTCGAGGGTAACTTAAAGTTGCGTGCCATTGCGCCGCGCTGGTTCTCATGCACCCACCCTCCAATGCCGCGATGGCTTTAGGTTGCTTTCTGTCGTCTCCAAATTGGACACATTCGCGAGACGCACCGATATTTGATGGAGCGCTCGCCTGCGTTCTACTGTGAAGACTGCGTTGCCCTTAGACTCTTCGGCACATTCTTGTTGAATATCCCAGTCTGGTTGATCTTCCCGCATATTACCTCTCCCGGTATCGGGTCTGGTTCATGCACCCTGACTTTTGGACTTTACGACTTTTTGGAGGAGGCTGGCCTCCTACCCTTTATTTGACTTGTTGTTTTCTAGGTTGTATGTTCCTGCGCTGGAGGTAGCCGGGCCTACCTCCAACGCCGGAGCGCGCCCTCTTTGCTTTTTTGCTTTGTTTTATTTTTTTAATTGTTTTTACGTCCTTATCCTTTATAGTCTTGTTATTTATTTACATATTTTTATTTGTTTTCTTGTTTAGTTTTGTTTTTTCTTAATATTGCCTAGTAATAGGCTGTGTCGTGTACGGCGACTTATGCCCAAACATGCAGTCGCCAGATGGAATCCCTTAAAAAAAAATTGGTATCGCTATTTGCTGAAGGCATTCGTGCCACTGCCACAGAGACGCTACTACCGCCACTATCGGTGCCTTACGACTCACTCCCATTTGCAATTCCCTCACCAGAGCTTTCTGAGAGGCTACACTCTCCGGCCAAACCTGTAGGACACAGAATAGGTGACCATATCTCGTGTTTGGGTGTCCCTGTCGTGCCGTCTCCCATCAATATGTCCACCCTATTGTCCTCACCTCCAAAATATATATAGGAATATGGCGTTTTCAAATAGGATCCATTAACCCTGTTTTACACTGCTCTTTCTTTCTGAAACATGTCTCACTGATCATGCCCTCGGTGGTGACCGCCAACAGATAATAGAGTTCTTGAATTAAAATAAAAGATGTCTTGCTCAATCCATACAGAATAATCAAAGTCTAGTCGCAATTTGAGTGCAGAGGCTGTGTATCAGAGTTATCACTGCAACTAACTTTGACTAGGATATCCTCTATTTAACTGTTGAATTATCACA
This sequence comes from Ceratothoa steindachneri, assembly GCA_963969495.1. Lineage (NCBI taxonomy): Eukaryota > Metazoa > Arthropoda > Malacostraca > Isopoda > Cymothoidae > Ceratothoa > Ceratothoa steindachneri. The sequence continues at coordinate 99,389,983 of OZ018333.1, read as the reverse complement.
TATTTTTTTAAATCTCCGCCTTACTTTTAGTTTTCACAACTATATTATTCATACTGATTCAGGAACTTTTGGAATCTCTTCGTTCTTTCAGCTCTTCTTATCACTTTGTCTAAGAAATTTGTGAGTGTCTGATGCGGAATGCCTCAGGATATAATATCACTTATGTTGAGGTCATAATGAGGTGGTAGTCCTAAGCAATTAATTTAGAATGGGTGGGGTCCATACCCTTTCTTCTATTGCAGGAATGCTCTCTTGTACACCAGAAAGATCGTGAATGAGAGATTTTAAAATAACAAATTGTTTCCTTTTCAGGTGAAATTTGGTTCGTCCACTAACCTTAAGGTTATTCCAAAATTTAGTGGTATCATATCACTACCTCAAGCCCATTTCCCTAATCAGGCTGCAACAAAAGTTCATCTTAAAAGCCATTCATATAATCACACTGGAGAGAAACCTTTCAAATGCAGCCTTTGCCCTTATCAGGCTGCAAGAAAAGATCTTCTTAAAAACCATTTATATACTCACACAGGTGAGAAGCCTTTCAACTGCAACCTTTGCCCTTATCAGGCTACAACGAAAGTTCAACTTAAAAACCATTCATATAATCACACTGGAGAGAAACCTTTCAAGTGCAGGCTTTGCCATTATCAGACTGCACAGATAGATAATCTTAAAAGCCATTTACTTACTCACACAGGTGAGAAGCCTTTCAAATGCAACCTTTGCCCTTATCAGGCTGCTAGGAAAGGTCAGGTTAAACGCCATTCATATACTCACACAGGTGATAAACCTTTCAAATGCAGTCTTTGCCCTTATCAGGCTGTTACAAAAGTTCATCTTAAAAGACACTTATATACGCACTCTGGTGAGAAACCTTTCAAATGCAGCCTTTGCCCTTATCAGGCTACAACGAAAGTTTATCTTAAAAGCCATTCATATACTCACGCAGGTGATAAGCCTTACAAATGCAGCCTTTGCCCTTATCAGGCTGCAACGAAACGAGAAGTTAGAATACATTTAAGGACTGACACAGGAGAGAAGCCTTTCAAATGCAGCCCTTGCCCTTATCAGGCTGCAACGAAAGTTCCTCTTAAAAGCCATTCATATACTCACACAGGTGAGAAGCTTTTCAAATGCGGTCTTTGCTCCTATCAGGCGGCAAAGAAATATTATCTTAAAAATCATTTATATTCTCACACTGTTGAGAAACCATTCAAATGTAGTATTTGCCCGTATCAGGCTGTAACGAAAGTTCATCTTAAAAACCATTCATATACTCACACAGGTGAGAAGCCTTTCAAATGCAGCCTTTGTTCTTATCAGGCTGTAACGAAACGAGAAGTTAGAATACATTTAAGGACTCACATAGGAGAGAAGCCTTTCAAATGCAGTCTTTGCTCTTACCAAGCTGCAAGGAAAAGTCATCTTAAAGACCATTTACTTACTCACACAGATGAGAAGCCTTTCAAATGCAATATTTGCCCTTACCAAGCTGCAAGGAAAGGACACCTTAAAAGCCATTTATTTACTCACACAGGTGAGAAGCCTTTCAGATGCAGTCTTTGCTCTTATCAGGGTCAGAGAAAGGACACTCTTCAGGCACATTTAAGAACCCACACTGGTGAGAAGCCTTATAAATGCAGAGTTTGCCCTTATCAAACTGCAACTATATTTGATCTTAAAAGCCATTTATTTACTCACACAGGTGAAAAACCTTTCAAATGCCCTCTTTGCCCCTATCAGGCTGCAAGGACAGTTCAGCTTAAACGCCATTCATTAACACACAGAGGTGAGAAACCTTTCAAATGCAATCTTTGCCCCTATCAGGCTGCAAGGAAAAGTCATCTTAAAAGCCATTCATATACACACACAGGTGAGAAGCCTTTCAAATGCAATCTTTGCCCCTATCAGGCTGCAAGGAAAAGTCACCTTAAAAGCCATTCATATACTCACACAGGTGAGAAACCTCTCAAATGCAGTCTTTGCCCTTATCAGGGTCAGAGAAAGGACAAACTTGTGGCACATTTAAGAACACACACTGGTGATAAATAAACCCTAAATAGAACCAAAATGTTAATTCGTTACAACCGTCGCTTGAACTATTGCACCGTGGGTGAATTCATCGAGCTCTTCCGTATTAGTGAGCCGAGTGTGAGGCGGCCCTACGCCCATTTTATTTGACTTCTTGGTCGCATTCTCCGTGGGTATGGCAGGCGGGCAAATAACAAGGAAATGTCTGCTATTTTGAAATAAACCGCAGAGTTGACCAAAGAGGACAGTATGAGAGCTCTAAGAACTTGAAATAAAAATATTAACCCTAAAACACAAAGAATGACAAGACGTACACAAGCAAGTCATTGAATCCACTTAACCAAGAGATGCTGCTGGTGCGCATTATTGCCATTACCGGTATGAATGGTGATGTCCGTGGAATCCCTGTCCTTTACCGTCAATAAGTATATCGCTCGCAGGAGGGAAAATTTTGTTGCGCAGCCTCCAAGTAAGCGCCCCCTATCTGGGCTTAGCCGCTTTTCACGAGACTCGCCAAAAGCTGATATGGGTAGTCTTCGTGGCCCACAATACAAGAAAAAATACACATTACTAAACTCCCTCTGTAAGGGGCACGGCAATTTGCTCTCCTGGCTGCTGTGGTGACGGGACTCAGCATCCCGTCTGGCCCCAGCTTGGCATCATTTTTCTCTTACTAACCCTAACTTCTGTACCAATTCTCTTTCATCCTGCATCGTCCTTCCATCTACGTTTGTTTGTCGATCTCGGTGTATCAGAGAGCTGTCCGTCATGGGGCACAACCCTTTAGCTGGTCCTGCGGTCCTGCCTGTGTTGGTAGGTGGGTGCCTGAGCCGCCGTGGCGCTCTTAGGGGCCTTTGCTTCACCAACCGGTAAATTTCCGAGGCTGGGCAGCCATTTTTAAAACGATGGTTGGGTCAGGGGTCGACTGGCTTACCCTCCTGGTTGGGCCGGCGCTCCGAGTAGGTATCTCGACGGTAGACAGTGACTGCGCTGCGCGAGTTCGCACTCCCCTTTTATACTCTACTTCATATGGGTAATAATTATAAAAAAAATGGTTCTCGTACTAAGCCTGTCCACACACCGTTTGGTTTTACGGATTCGCTCCTGGCTGGTCAGAAATGCCTCCCGTTACAGGGTGGCACTCTGTTGGGCTCCGCCTCATGTTGGGGTCCTGAGCAACGAGGCGGCTGATCGGCTGGCCCGCTCAACCGCCCTCGAGTTACCGGATGCAGCCCCTGTGCCCTTTAGGGATTCCTACTCCGTAATCAGGACGTATGTCTTTTGTTTGTGGCAAAGAGAATGATTCGTTCCCCTCTTCTAAGCTGTCCCTTATTAAACGCTCTGTCCGTTCCTGCTCGTCTAGCTCTCAGTGCCTCCGGTCTTGGTAGGTTGCGAATTGGGCACACGCAACTCACCCATGGCTATTTAGTTTCGGGTGGAGACTGAGTTGCCCCTGGTTGTTCCTTTTGCGGCGGCGAGCTGTCTGTCACATTTTAGTAGTTTGTCCCCGCCTTGCTTCTCTACGAAATTCTTGCTTCCCTACCCTTTCTGGTATCGACTTCGCTTTATTTTATCAGAGGGCTCCTTTCGGTTGTCCTCCCTCCTTACATTTCTATCACGAAGTGGTGTTTTATCCCTTTTATAAATTCTTTCCATTTTTGTGTTTTCGTTTATTGTTTTATCTTGTGCCCTCCCCTCCCGCTGGCGCATGCCATTTGTTTATTGCCTCAGCCGCCCTTGTTTTTAGAATGAGTGCTGTATGCCCGTAATTTAAGTGTACGTTGTACTGTTTTTTCTAATCCTTTGCTTTTCACCATTTTTATTCAGTGTCTCCCACGCCTCTTCTGACATTTTCTGGCGACCCCGTTTTAACAGTGCTGCCATTAAGAATCCATTAGGATTGGGCAGCTGCTACCTGGTTTTTTCCTAAAACTTACTAAACTCCCTTCTCAAACAATCAACCTGATGATGGCCTAACTCCCCGGGATCCACCTAATAAATATTTCCTATTTTCTTTTCCTGTCATCGTCTTGATCTCAAAATGGCAATTTGAAGACAAAGTTCTCATGACTCGGTAACCGCATTACATTAAAGTTATCGCTATCCTTTTGCTTAATATGGCATATATGGGGTGGTTAGATTTAATGTCATCAAGAGCACCCACCCCTCATCGCTCAGTGTTTCCATAGGTTCACCGCGACATTGCTCCTGCCTTGTCTGTGAACAAGGGGCTCCGCTTGCTCCTCTACACTTTACCCATGGTCTCATTGTTATGGCATTCATGATCTCCTCTTGACCCCTCTATTTACTACCCCCCCCCCCCCCACACCTCTATTTCTCTTCCTTTCCCTCTCTGGGACCTTTTCTTTTTTCAGATGTTGGTTCCAGAGAGGCTCTGTCTTTTTCGTTGTGAGGGGTCCTCTGCAGGGCCCTTGAGGGCTTCCTGGTCCTGTGAACTACATTTTTAATGCCTCCCTCTATTTCTCTTAATATCAAACGTTCTTCAGCCTTTCCTCGCTTGTTGGATCCCTCTGACAACGAAGTGGACCCGTATTTAGATTATCCCCGCTTTCTGGTCTTGAGTTTGTCCTCTGACACCACACTTGCAAAATCGGATGTATTCGACGTCAACCAAACATTTGAGTGCCGTGGCTGTGGTGAACCCCGCCGGATGTGGCCTTGAGGTAGTGGTGATATCGTAGTCGAGGTGTTATCTCACACTCAACACAATCTTTTGCGAAATCAGTCTTCCATAGCACAAGTTCGCTTAACCGTTTTGCCCCATCCACGTCTAAATTTTGGCAAAGGTGCCATGCATTCAAACGAATTAAGTAACCCCACGATCTCATCCTGCTCAAGAGTAAGGTTAATACCGAAGGATTCACACATAAATACGGGGTGACTAAAACTGTAGCCTCTGCTAGTCTCAACTGCCACATCTATTTTAGTAACTACACAGAGTTGCTTCAATTGGTCGTTCCTGTAGGTACTCCAGTTCCTATGTGAATTGTAGTTGTGATAACCATGGCCCTGAATGCGCCAAATCATCGTGCTGCGTTGAAAATCTGCCCAATATTCTTATATGAAAAAGATGTCCTCGCTTTGCATGACTCTGTGTATGGACGTGAGAAGGGCTCGCCAACGTGCTCGAGCACAAACCTCAGTCAGCTCTTGGCCGTCTCATATCAGATGTTTTACGTGACGCTGAAACGAAACCGACCGTTTCGTTTGAGTTCCGACACGCCTGAAGCATCTCACCGGGCATCTACCTTTAGTGTCGGACGTATTCTCGAAATACCGTCCAAACATCGATCTCTTACGGAGATACTTAATGTTGCTCCCCGCTCCCCGGCAGCTGAAGCCGGGAGTGACGCTCAGGATGAAACACTTGCCGACATCAGACGTTATCTAAAAGAATCTTCTATATTGATCGGTGAATGTTCTTCTACCCGTAGTAAGAGGAGGGACTCTTGACCTGGGTCATCGGCCACCAGTAAGCAGGCAGCCTAAATATTCTGTCTTCAAGCCATTCACAGGGCCTAGGCCCCTTATCGGTCCAAACGGTAGCAGAAATCCACCCAGTTCCCTGTACTATACCCGGATCGCCTGCTCCACCCATTCATCCTCCTACTCATGATCCGGTGGAAAAAATCGGTGATATTCCATCATCGTCAGCTGCAGTTGTTGGATCAAGCCTTCAAACATCGAAAGTGCCCTTGGCCCATGCTCCCGGATTTACCGTCCCAAAATCTCTTCTTGACGACCCGCTGTTGCCCCAATTACAGGCAAGGACCTCAGCCGGTTCTTTAAAACCAACGGACATGTCACCTGTCGACTACCTCTTCCAGGATCTCTTATCTTGTAATAACAGGCTCTTCATCACCCAAGCTTTTTAAGACTCACTTCAAACATCAGAGAGAGTCACGCGGGCCCAGAGGCCTAGAGATCATCTCACATACGAGAAGACATTCAATCGTCTTCTTTGGGTAAGGTTCCAGGGCGATAAGACGAGCCAAACTGGGGCCCGGGAAAAGATAGTCGAGAGGGTGCGAAGTTCACCTCCGCCGTGCCTCTTCAGATGGAGTGGGACCCGCTTCCGGTGACCCCATATATAATCCCAGCACGGAATTAGAAAATCATTATTCGCCCGAATCAGCCAAGGACACAACGCGCAAATTCTCAAGCGACAGCCGCACCCTAACGGCTCGCCGGCAAGAAACATTCAGAATTAACGACAGTCGAGCAACATGAAGACTCGTCATTCTGCAATAATCAGCTCAGCTCTTTCCGGCAAAAATACTCACTCGATCCAAACCTTCGATGCTCACCACGGAAATTGTAAGACAATTAGGTTTTTTCTCGCTAGAAACTTAGAAGGGCGCGACTCTATTCGATCTCGAAGATTCACCCATGATTCCTTCCCGTTTTCTTTCGATTAGTCGTTTGTGCATGTTCGCGGCGCGTGTCAAAGCATCCATTTAAATCAATTAGTCTGATGTATTTCCAATAGTATCTCCTTTGTTTTTAAATTTTATTTTTGTATAGTAGTAAAGATTATTTCTGTTTTTTGTGCTTGATTCCCAAAACCACCTAACAGCCATTTAACTGAAATCTGCCAAACGTAGAATAATCATTCATATATTTTCGTTGTGCCCCACGCCAAAAAGTGCCATTCCCCCGCGCCTTCTTGTCCTCTCATTTCCCCACATCTAGACAGGTAAGCGAATGTCAGGGAGCTTATACCTGACCTACAACTTAGAATATATATATATATATATATAATATATATATATATATATATATACGAGGGGCGGTCAATAAGTTTTGCGAATCGGTAGGGCAAGACAGAGGAAGGGGGATGGCTGTTTGTGGGAGTGTTAGGACAAGTTATGACAAGTCTATATCTGCAGCCGCACGCTCCTGCCTCGTCTATTTAGGAAGCAGTAGCTGATCGCAGATCGTCAGTCACAAATTTTTCAACAATGGAGAAGGTTGAGCACCGCGCAGTGATCAAATTTTTGACCAAGGAAGGCAAGAATGCAAAAGAGATCCATGAACGCATGGTTGCAGTGTACACAGACACCACCCCTTCTTATGCAACCCTTGCTCGCTAGAATAGGGAGTTCCGCCACGGTTGTTAGTCCCTTGAAGATGACCCCCGTCCAGGATGCCCGCCAGAAGTAACCAGCGAAGATATGTGGCCCGTGTGGAGAGGATGATTCTCGAAAATCGACGGGTGAAGGTCGAAGAAATCAAGCGATAACTTGAAATATCACATGTAAGTGTTATCAACATCATCCACGACAATTTGGCCATGACCAAGGTCTCTGCCTGTTGTGTCTCTAGAAACCTCACGCCCCATCATCGACTTCAACGTCGTCAAAGTCCACAAGCCTAGGGTTGGACAAGCTGCCCTGTGCGAGTCCGGATTCGAGGAGCTCAACCCTCTTCCCTACAGTCCAGATCTGGCCCCTAGCGACTACTTTTTATTCCGCCAGCTCAAGGCTGCACTGAGTGGACGCCGGTTTGGGGACGATGAAGATGTCCAGCTCGCTGTCTATGAGTGGATTGAACAGCAGTCGGGAGATTTATGGTTGTGGGGAATTCGAAGCCTCAGGGACAAGTGGCGCAAGTGCATTGAAGTCGAGGGTAGTCATATTGAAAAATAATAAAACACTTTTCCTTATATCCAATTGCAAAACTTATTGCCCGCCCCTCGTATATATATATATATATATATATATATATATATATATATATATATATATATATATATATATATATATATATATATATATATATATATATATATATATATATATACACTTGATTAGAAACTGGTGTCAGGTTTTTAAGGGTTCTTAAAGGTTTTGTTTTTTTAAAGTCTTAAGGGCTTTGATAAGATTGTTGGTTCTGGCTATCAAGGAAGTCGTGAAACAATAATTTTCTTGCTAGGCTACTTAGAAAAGTTTGATACACGTTTTCATTGACTATTTGAATTTATTTACCTTTTTGTTTATTATTTTTGGTGACTGTGCATCACTAGCTTTTCCAAGCGGAGTTTATATTTGTTTCTTTCTGCCACGTATACTCTACCATTTGAAAGATTCAGTAAGAATTGTATTGTTCGGTTTTGTTTCGCGCAAGAGGTAGGCGCCGAGGCTTTTCGTTTCAATCACAGAATTCGTATCCAGAAATAAGAGAGTTCTTTCACTTGTGGGTTTTTTTATTTATTATTGGGTAAAGTAAAACCAAGTGGCACTTCCGTCAGTGTTTCTAATTGTCCTTAAGTAAAATACGATCAATTCGGGTACGACAAACCCGCAACATTCTTTTGTTGTGCGTTTATCTATTTTTTGTGCGAACAGTTGATACGACAGCATTCGAAACCCTTAAAGCACAAGGAAAATCTTCGGGTCTGACTAGAAAAACCCTAATGTCCTATACTCAAGAAGATGAGAATAGTAAGAGTGGAAAGAACAGAAAAACGTTTAGAAAGAAGGGAAAAGAAGAAAGAGAAGACAGAAAAAATTCGTTTGCACGAATTAGAAATGGCAAGGGTAAGGAACGAAAAACACACTATCAATTAAGGGACTGGGATACAACAATCCCGGATATAGCAAATTGCTTGTCTTCAAGGACGGGGGAAATTTCGGTCCATATTTAACCCACTTCGAAAAGATCTTTGAAGTAAATCATTGGGACATCGAACCAGACGGCGTAGCTATATTGTTGCTCCTACCTAACGCCCAACTAAGGGATATCTTTATTTCACTCCCGTCAGAGGCAACTATCGATTATTCCACATTGAAGGCCAAGTTACTCGTAGCTTACAACATTACCCCAGATTTTAACCGTGCGAAGTTTAGACATTGCCGCATTGCGCCAAAGAGTCCGCGAGGACTGGGCGACCAAACCAGCGTTTCGCTCTACATCACACCGACTACATGCCAGGAATACGGGCTACTTGGCAAATAAGATAGAGCGCTCACCTACGCTTTATTGTGACGGCTGCATTGTCCCCCAGACTGTTCGGAGCATTCTCGTTGAATGCCCCAGTCTGGGTGATCGTCGCACACGTTATCTGTTCCGGAACCGGGATTTGCGAGGCTGCTACCGTTTGTCTAATATATGCGGGACGAGTTCGTGTACACTGACTTGTGGACTTTTTTTACTTTTTGGAGGAGGCTGGCTTCCTCCACCTTCTTTTTGTTGTTTTTTGGTAGGTCGCACGTTTCTGCGCCGGGGCCTCCCTGCGACTCCCGAGCGTGCTTCCTGCTTGCTACCCTTTTCGTTTTTCCTTTTTTTATTGTTTTTAGTGGGGGGAGAGGGGTGCATATGGCTATTTTAATTTAGCCCAGTCCTAGACTGTCCTAAGTAGTCCCGTCTGGCCACAACGTAGCGTCTTCTTGTCTCAGACTGTCTGCATTTCTACCCTACTTCCTCACTTTCGCTACAACCTCTCAACTTCCTATGGTCGGCTTCTAATTTCACAGGGTAGTCGCCGACCACCTTCCTCTCACCCAACTATTCTGGATCTTTGCTGAGAGGGAAGAGAACAACGTTCCTTCGCCTCTGACATCCGGTCCGGGATGGTGGGTTTTTACAACCTGCTTCATCCCCATCCACACCTTCCTCACTTTACCTTTCAATCTCTATCTATTTTACGCCGTGCCCAAGGTGGAGCCGCAAAGCTAATCGGCTGGAGGAGTGGCCTCAAATGGCGGCAGCTGGTTCTGTCGGCCCCGTACTCGCCCCTCACATAGCGGGCTACTGCGTGGGGGTGATTAGCGTTTTCTTCTCGTATAACTAATAGGGCCCCCAAACCCGGTGATAACAATTTAAAATATCAAATTCTTCCACTTTCTCCTTCACCATCAACGTGGCCGCCTTCGGGCAGCTGCACTGAAAAAATGGAGGTACCGCTCCCCCTTGCTTTCCAAGGGGACTGCCCACAAAGGCAGGCGGCCCATAATTGACTGCTTCCGGTGGGAGTGGCATAATAGGGGTAACCCCCTTATGAGGAGCAGGGTTGACAGGGCCCGTTGGCCTGTTCCCTCCACACTCCTGTGGGCTCGAATTTTGAGCTTAGAAGGGGGTCACCTGAGGCAACCCGGCCCCAGATGCTAGGGACGAACCTGGGGTTGGTGCCATGCACTGAACCTGAGTCCGCCTCTGTTCAAGGTCCTCCTCTGACGGCTTGGGTCTCCAAGGTTTTACAAGGAGAGGAGAGACCTCTCGCTCTGGCTAGTGACCCCGTGAAAACCAAGACCTCGATCTCGGAGAAGGATCTTGCTGATTCATAAGAGGAGACCGTTAGCTAGTGTAATTAGTAGAGAGCCTAAGGTAACCCGTTTCTCGGACCGGGTGCCTTTTGTCGAATGCGTCCAATCCCTCCGAGGTGGCCATTATTAGTCCCCTTCGGAGACATGGTGGCACGCTGGTGAGTGTGACGCGGCACTTCGGGAAAGGATTAGTTTATGCGAGAGAACTCATGGACTACTCCATAGATGACATCACCTTAGAGCTTGCCGACTATATGGCAGTCAAAGTAGAACGTGTAATGATAAAATAGGGTTGGGCATCAAGACACACCCCTACACTCTTCGTCACGTTCGACTGTGATAAGCTCCCTGAGTCTGTGAGTGCCGGTGTACCGCTTGAAGGCAGAGGTGCTATTATTGTCACCGCTTTGGCCATTCTAATTGCTCTTGTAGGCGCGCTAATCTGGGTTACCCGGATCTGTGTAAGTGCTCCAAGGCTGAATGCGATAATTCTTAGTAGTGTGTGACCAAGTTTCTCAATTGCGTAGAGCCACACCCCGCTTATTCGAAACAATTTGGGGTGTATCTCCTTGAAAACAAAATCCTGGCCGTTCTGGCCTAGGATCCTCTCTAATTTCGCGAGGCTAAGAACTTTGTCCTGTTGCACCCGTTTCTGCCTGGGACGTCTTATGCCTCAATGCTAAGAAAGACTCCCTCTGCTCCTCGCCCCTCCAGGCCTACCAGCACGGTCATTTCCGCGCTCATTTGGAACCCTTCTGCGGGTTCTACCCACCACGGGTGCTCTCCTGCTAAAGCTGGCGGCATATCGGGTTCATCCCCATCCCCGGCTAAAACCAGGGCTCCCCTCCCTTTCCCCAACGTGACCGTTTCCCGTAAGGCGAAACGGCCGCGCGCCTCCACTGAGTCACTAGACTCGTAGAAAGTAACAACCCTGAAGTTTGTCGGAGGCCCACCCCAAATTCACCCAACCTTGAAGCGGTGTGGGTGCTTGTGTGTCCCATTGAACTCGGAGGCTGTCCCAGCGGGTGGTCTTTTACCCCCGGCAGATACAATCATGCTGAAGTGGTTCTGATGGAGGGGCCAGACTAATGGGTGACGGACGGCCGTGCCGAACCCCGATTGCAATGGCATTTACGAAATCGAAGGCTGTGTCAGTGGGAAGAATAAGCTCTCCCCGGAAGATTCAACCATACTGAAGTGGCTTCGGCGGAGAAATATTGTATGAACTCCGTTATTGCCCCTACACACAAATATGTGGCTCCAACTATGGGTTAAATAGTTGGGGATGGAGGTCGCATCACCTACCGCCCGGTATGGGATAAATACAAAATCATGCCCTGATGTGTACTATAAGTATAAACCACAATAGAGTCAACGGGGCTCCATACACAAGGATGTCGGAAACACTCCTTCCTATGCCCAGGATTAGACGGGTCTTCAACAAGCGAGTGGTCCAGGATCGAGTGGTGTAGACTAGGCTCGTCATACTCGCGATTCTTCCAGGAATCGTGATGATTATGCGTCTGGTACTAACCTTATAAGCGAAAGACGCAGTAGACTAAATCGATGACGTAATTACCCAGCCAACCTGTTTGGAGAAACTGAGCACTTCACAAGAGTTTATACTTTGAAGTCTACCAACAACGCTCACCTAAGCAAACTCAACTTATTTAAAATCGATAGAGAGCTCTGGGATGCGATAAGGTAACCCGATCGCATCTTTGAGAATCACGACCGAACCCTCACTGTTAAAGTGAAAACTGAATCCCAAGGCCGTACATTACAGCGCCTGACCGAACGAAGTCTCGATTCACCTGCATTATAACCAGTCCCAAGGGGACTGATTAAGATCCACCGAATTAAGAGGCGAACGCCATCTGGTGACCTTGAGCCGACTGGAACATTCCAACTCAACCTGATCGTATTCGGATCCGCGCTGGTCTCTGAGCGTGTCCGTCCGTACGTGCCCCTCCCTCGCCGTTGTTTCTCATGCCAACAATATCGACATGTGACCAAGAACTGCAGACGTGATCAAGCCATCTGTGGACGCTGCAGTGAAGATCATGAAACTGCAACATGCCAACTGCCCTAGAACTGTATCCATTGCAACCAACCTCATAGCGCATCAGCAAAGACCTGTCAGAAATACCTCATTGAAAAAGAAATATTGGTCAAAGAACACCTGGCCTTTAAAGAAGCCCACCATAGAGTATCCTCAATGTATCCAAATACCAGAACTTTCGCGTCTGTTGTGCAAACAGCACAGTCTCGTGAGATCCCTTCCGCTTCGTCGAAAGACCCCGCTCTGCCGGGGAATTCTGCGCGCTCACTAACTCCAAAACCTAATACTGACACCACTGTTCGACGCAAAACCGAACGTTCTACCCGTGCCTCTCCAAAGTGAACATCTAGCAATAAACGCCAATCTCCAGCATCACCCATATTGGGTGCTACTGCTGAAAAACCCAAACGCCAGCACCCCCCCGATCGTTCTGTAAACATCACTAGTACTCCTTTACCTAAATATAGCCGCCCACCTGATAAGAACAAATCGAAAAAGTTTCAGCGCAAAACATGACCATGGAAACCGTGATATCACACTGAAATATACGTGGATATCGAAATAATTATTTTCATTTAAGAACGCTACTTGCAGATTCACAGGCGGCGCAGTCATTTGTGTGCAGGAAACCAGAATGCCAGTAGCCCTACCAAACCCACCACGAGAGTTTCTTATGTACCACGAGGCTGGCCCTCGGCGGGGATGGATTGGACTACGGTGGCGTTTGCACACTTGTGAAACGCGCTGTTGGTCACGTGAGGATCCAGCTGACTTCGGACTTGCAGGTTGTTGCAGTACGAAGCCACCTTGACAGATTATATACGATCTGCAACGCATAAATCCCTCCGCATGACAGAGTTAGCGCTCAACAAATACATCAACTGGTTTCGCAACTACCACCCCGGTATCTCCTTCTTGGAGATTTTAATGCTTGACACATATTGTGGGGAGACGCTGTCGGGAACCAACGAGTCAGAATTGTAGAGTCCTTCCTTAACACTGGAGATTCTATAATACTAAATAACGATAATCCTATATACTTCCACCTACAAGCAGTCACCCTTTCTTGTATCGATCTGAATATATCATCTCCAGATGCCGCACTTAACTTCTCCTAGTCCCTTAGCCAAGATTTATATAATAGCGACCACTTTCCAGTCAAATTTTATCCATTGCAGACGACTCCCGTCTCCTTACCACACCTCCGTATATTTACGAACGGACAGATTGGGCGAGATACTATGCTGTGGCGACTACTGATAGGGAGGTTGCATCCTTACCTACCGTTGATGATTCTGTCAAATACCGCGTGAATACGCTTGTTGCTGCGGCAGACCCTTGTTCCCGAACACGAGCGGAATACAACGCACTCAGTCTGTTCCTGGGTGGAACCGAGAGCTCCGAGCAGCAACGGACGAGAAAAAGGTAGCAGTACACCGATATTACCGTACGAGACTTACAAAAGATAAGATTGCGCTTAGTAGCGCGAGAGCTCGCGCTCACTACCTTTTGAAGAAATCTTAGGCAACTTCGTGGAAACGATACGTCTCCAGCATCAACAAGAGGGCGCCCATGTCGAAGGTGTGGCGTGAGATCTCTAATATACGTGGCAGGCGTATGGCCCATCGTACTCCGACGTTGCAGGCTTCTAACGGTTTAATCTGCGATCCGCTAGAGGTTGGACACGCTTTCGAGCGAGGTATCGAAGGGGAGCTCTTGGACGCCCCCTCAGTAGATTTAACATTTTGTGGTGGGGAGGATGAAGATTACAAGACTATTCTTACACTACCCAAATAGCAGAATGCTTTTAGGAGGTATGCTGATATGGCGCCTGGGGCGGATACGATTTCGTACGTACTCCTTCGCCACCTTCCTCCAGTATCTCTGCGATTCCTTTTATCTCTGTATAACCGCATATGGATGGAGGACTCCTTTCCGACAGTTTGGAGAATGTTGACTCTGCTGCTTTTCCAGAAGCCTGGCAAAGAGGGAACACATCCGCTGCATTACCGCCCTATAGCACTTACGAGTTGTATGTGTAAACTTTTTGAAGGGATGGTCAACGCTAGGCTCGTGTGGCATTTAGAAGAACAATGCGTGTTCCATTCCGATCAATATGGTTTCCTACGATGTTGCAGCACAACAGATGTGTTAGCCAGGTTCGATATGTTCATCAAGACGGGATTTGCCGCGAAACAACAGGTGGTGGCTGTGTTCTTTGATTTTGAAAAAGCTTAGGATAAAAAGTGGAGGTACCTCATTTTGAAAGTTCTATCAGACAATAAATATTTGGGACTTCTACCAAAATTCCTAAAAAAAAATTCTTTCTGAGAGGGTTATGCAAATCAAAGTTGGCAACAAACACTGATCCGTTTGCGTATCATGAGGGCGGCCCGCAAGGGAGCGTTCGTAGCTGTATTCTGTTTGCCCTAGCCATCAATAGCCTCCCATACTGCATACCGCAGTATGTGGAGAGTTCGTTATGCGTCGACGACTTCGCCATATTCACTCGTTCCTCAAGTCTTCCTACTGTTGAGATGAGGGTACAACTTGCCGCGAACAAAGTAGTTCAGTGGGCAAGTACACACGGCTACACCATTGAAGACTGTAGCGATGCACTTTACACGTATCCAAGGCACATTTACCAGCTTAACCCTGGTGATGGATGGGTCTATCCAAATTCAGCACGTTCTGGAAACGGAATTTTTGGGAATGACATTTGACTCGAAACTCACATGGCTACCTCACCTCCAATCTCTGCGAACCAGATGCATAAAAAGCCTAGACCTTTTGAAGTGCTTGACGCGTCTCTCATGGGGTGCAGACAGAGTGAAACTTTTGCGGATTTATTGATCCCTGGTGCGGTCCCAACTTGATTATAGATGCCAAATCTATTCGTCAGCGACAGCAACGTCTTTCAAGATGCTAGATACCGTCTACCATCAAGGTATCCGTCTGGCAACTGGGGCGTTAAGCGCCTCACCGGTAGTTAGTCTGTCTAAGGAGAACGGGGAATCATCTCTGAGTGATAGACGAGACAAGCTTTGTCTCCAGTTGTACAGCCGTTTACTCGCTATGCCGGAAACCCTAGCTTACCGTGTGATTAGGAATCGAAGCTTTGATCACATCTATGCTGCTCACCCTCGCCTCTATAAACCATTTGGATACAGGAGTCGTCAGCTTCTTGAGACCCTCCAGGTGCTTGATCTACTTGTAATGAAGTCGAGTTCTTACTCTGTTCCACATTATCTGTTACGCTTGAGAAGTTTATGTCTGTGTGTGATGGAGGTTTCTTCTGATACCCCGGTAGATATAAGGAGATCACTTTTTATTGACGATACGGACACCCACCGTGAGACCACCCCAGTGTATACTGATGGATCGAAGAGTTGCGATGGAGCTGGGTGCGCTGCAGTTCTCCCGAACAGAACTATATCGCAGAAGCTACCTGCAGTGGCATCGGTGTATACCGCGGAATTGCTGTAGATTCTCTTTGCATTGGCCTCTCTGACACGGGATACTACTCGCCGATTTGTTGTCTATTCTGACTCTCAGAGTGCATTGGCAGTATATGCCCCGTAAGGGGCGCGGCATTTTGCCTTTCTGGCCGCCGTGCTGAGGGGACTCAGGGCACCATGCAGCCTCAGCTTTGTCTCTTCTCCTTCTTTCTGACAGCCTGTGTTTTTTACTCAACTTCGTTACTTTCCCTACCACCTCTCCCACAATCTTTTCTGGTCGGCCTCTAATTCCACAGGGTAGCTGCCGACCAGCTTCCTCTCACCCAACTATCACGGCTGACAGGGGAGGAGATAACGTTACTTTACCTCTGAGCTCTGGTCTGGTGTGGTGGGCTTTTAACAACCTGCTTCATCCCCATCCACACCTTCCTCACTTCCCCTTTCTTTCTCCTTTCAATCTCTATCCATTTTACGCCGTGGCCAAGGTGGAGCCGCCATGCCGAGGGACTGCCAGGCCACAAGGGAAGAGGAGTGGCTCCAAATGGCGGCAGCTGGCTCTGCCGGCCCGGTATTCACACCTCGCAGAGCGGGTTATTGCGTGGGGTGATTAGCGTTTAGGTCCCGGAAAAAAGACCAGGGTCACCAGGCCCATGAATGAGAAAATACAATATCTCCTCTTTTACTCCCATTTCACCAGCGATGGAACCACTTTCGAGCAGCTACAAGAAAATTGAGGTTCCTCCTTTCTTCTTCCCCTATGCTTTCGCATGAGACCCTCCAAACAGGAGAAGCGGGTGGGGGGATTCCACAACCCCCGCTTCTCTGGAGGTGCCCTCGGGTGCCTCCCTCTTTCCAGGGGAAGGCCCCCCTATTACTTTCAAAGGGGACTGCCAAGAAAGGCAGGCGGCCCATAATCGACCGCTCTCAGTGGGAGTGGAACAATGGAGTCAACACCCTTGGGGAGGGGAGAAGATAGGCCCCGTAGGCCCCTTCCTTCTAAAGACCTGTGAGATCTCACAATTAGCTTAAAGGGGGTCACCATACGTGTCCCCCTCTTTTCCCCGACAGAGGACACAATGACCAATGGCATCTGTGATGTCCAAGAGGGCATGGCCAAATAGACTTGGTCCTAGCGTGCCCGGCGCTGCCCGGGACGTCCTATGCCTCAATGTTAAGAAAGACACTCTCTGCTTCTGGACATGGTGCCTGAGACAACCCAGCCCCGGACGTTAGGGCCTTCCATCGGGACGAACCTGAGTCCGCCCCTGTGCAAGGCACTCCTACTCCGGCTGGTGCCCCTGTCAAAGCCAAGACCTTCTCCATCTCAGAGAAGGTGCTCGCTGAGGCCGGTCCATCTGAACTAGGGGCTCTTGCCGGCGGTGGGGAGAAGGAGGTTCATTCCCCGCCCTCCTCCTAAAAAGAAAAAGAAGAAGACTCGGGGCTGTTGTCCTTCCGTGGGGGCCGCGTGGATGGACGGGGCCGCTGCCGCTTCTGTAAGCGACTAATTCAAGATCAACACGTCCGGCCCCGCTGCTAGCCCGTGTGTGTGTGGGAGGTGGGGGGCAGACTAAAACTGCGCAGAGCGTAGCCTCGATTACGTCAGGCCCTCATTCAAAGGCTACCTGGCGTTTTCGAGCCCTCTGGCTTCAATCGTTTCCTTGTTACTCGCTCCAGTTATGGCAGCATGTTGGCTAAGGGCAACTGATCCATCAGAGGAGAGCTCTAGCTAGTGTGATTGGTAGAGATCCGAAGGTGACCCGTTTCTCAGAGTAGGCCTTTTCGCCTGTGCTTCGAACCCCTCCGAGGCGGCCATGTATTGTGCCCTTCGGACACTTGATGGCACGCCTGTGAGTGTGACGCCGCACTCTTCCATGAACTTCGTGAAAGTAGTAGTTTTTGCGAGGGAACTTGTGAACTACTCCATGTTTGACATCACCTTAGAGTTACCGACCATTGGGCGGTCAAGGTCAAACCTGTAATGAGAAAACAGGGAGGGGCCTCGAGACACACCCCTACACTCTTCGTCACGTTTGACTGTGACAAGCTCACTGAGTCGGTGCGTCCCGGTTGATATCCCTACTGCGTGAAGGCATTCGTGCCACTGCCGCGGTGGTGCTATTACCGTCACTGATTCGGCCATACTAATCGCTCCTGTCGACGTGCAAAGTCGGGCTTACCCGAAGTCTTTGTAAATTGCTCCAAGGCTGCACTCGATAAGTCCAAATCCTGTGTAGCGAAGTGTGTGAATTGCAGAATGACGCACCCTGCTTCTTCGAAGCAATATGGTGCGTGTCCCCTTAATAAGGAAATCCTGGCCGTTGAGGCTCAGGATCGTCTCTCATTTCGCGAGGCTAAGGACTTGGTCCTGGTGCGGCCGGCGCTACCCGGGGCGTCCTATGCCTCAATGATGAAAAATCCACCCTCTGCTCCTGGTCCCTCCATGCCTACGAGCACGGTCATTTCCGCGCCCATTTGGAACCCTTCTGCGGGTTCTACCCACCCCGGTTGCTTCCCTGGTAAAGCTAGCGGAACAAAGGGTTCACACCCGGGCCCGCTTAAGACCAGGGCACCCCCTCCCCTTCCCCAGCGTAAGTCGAAACGGCCGCGCGCCTCTACTGAGTCATTAGACTCACAGGAGGCCACCCCTGTAGAGGGTCGTGAGACCATATTCTGAGGTTCCTAATTATGCCCCCAAAAGGTGGATTGGACTAAAGGAGGTTCGACTCCTTCGCCCACACTGAGTTGTAGGATGGGTGGCTCGGAGACGGTGGATCCTCAAAAAGAAGCAGCACCGCCCGCCTAAGGTTTCGAGGCAGAGGGAGGAAAAGACTCGCATGGAGAGACCAACCTCCCCTGATAAGTTCTCGTCCGGCCAACAGCGCCCGGAATTCTGCCTCCGGGCACCCACGTCTCCTCCGAGCTAGGCCTGCATATTCCTTCAATGGAATTGCCGTGTAATCCAGGCTGACTGGGAGGAGCTGCGGAGGCTCGTCTCATCCTGTTCCCCATTAGCTGTCTTTTTGCAGGAGACCATGCTGGGCGTGTACCCCCTGACCACCCTCCCGGGGTATAAGAGTTTTGCGACCCTACCACCACGGGTTGGGGGGTCGGGCGGTATGATTCGCATTTAACACCCGGCATGATGTCTCCATTCTTTTCTTCGTTTTAGATACCTCCTTTCAGGCAGTAACTGTGCAGCTGAACCTTGATGGGACGTATACTGTTATTTCCGGCTATATTCCACCGTCGGCCGACTTCGAAGCGGGGGACTTCCGCCGTGTGGTGGCACGGTTTTCGAGGCCTTCTCTCTTGCTCGGAGATCTAAACGGTAGACACACAATCTTGGAAGAATACTCTATCAATCCCCGGGGTCAAGTCCTTGCCGACCTGATCGACGAGCTTGAAATGCATATCTTAAATGTGGAAGCGAGTCAAAAGGATTCGGGGCAAGTTCTTGCAGGACCCCCCTCCTGTTCTCCAGGAGAATGGGACCGCAATCTCGGACCCCGCATCTGTGGTGGAGTCCTCCACGACCACTTTCTCCGCATTCTCTAGCTGGGATGCTCCTCCGCCAGCATTCAATGCACGTCGTGATGTCGCGCAAGGCTACCGACTGGACTTTACCTCCAGAGGCGGGTTTACTCTGAGTGAGTTGCGCTCCACCCTCGCTTTGTGCGCAGATACCACCCCTGATCCGGACGATGTCCCATTCGCCATGGGTGTGCGATGCTTGGCCTTTCTGTTAGATTTGTTCAACATGATCTGGGTGGAGGGTCTTCTCCCAGATTCCTGGCGAATCGCTACTGTGCTCGCTTTTCGCAAAGCGGGGAGAGATCACTCTACTCCGGCCGGTTTCCGCCCAATCACTCTAACCTCTTGCGTGTTCAGGTTGATGGAGAAATTGGTAAATGTTAGATTAGCCTTTTTTTCTAGACAGCGGAAGCCATCTGTTTTCTGCACAGTGCGGTTTCCGCAAGTTCACCACCACGACGGATGCTCTGCTCCGACTGGAAAATGCCGTCTGCGAGGCCTTCCGTCATAGACAGCACTACGCCACGGTGTTTTTCGATCTGGAGAAGACCTATGATACCGCATGTCGATACGGTATCATGGAGACTATTCACACTATGGCGGTGAGGGGACTCCTCCCAATCTTTATATCTGATTTTTTTCGAGATCGTCCATTCCGCGTACGGGCCAGGGGAGCCCTCTCCGGCCCAATGGAGCAAGAAGAGGGGGTTCAGCAAACCTTTCAACTCCAGCAGGCGCCAACGGCTCTCACTTATCCGAAGATCTCGACGCTGCCTATTGCCGATAAGAGACGCTTCTCATACACTAAGCCATTTGAATTTAGGCCTAGCAGATAAATTCGACAGATCAGTTTAGCACTCGGGGCTGTGGTCTCCTTGAGTCTGCCCAGGACGCCACCCCGGAGGGAACCACCTTTGACTATTTGTCGCCACACCTGGTCTCTCAAAGCTACAGCACCGGGAGTATTACGTTGGCCTTTTTGGTGTCTGCCCAGGACGCCACCCTGGAGGATACCACCCACAACCTTTGACTATTTATTGCCACGCCTTTCTCTCAAAGCTTCTACAGCACCCGGAGTATTACGTTCGGGCTTTTGGGAAGCACACTCCGTCTCACATTGTAACCGTTTCGGTGATACGGATGGATCCAAGTCCCAGGAGAAGGTCGGTCTCCACGCCGTATTCCCTGTGTTTGAAGTCACCAGGGCTCTGCCAGGCACCCCATCTTGCTTCATGGCGCCCTGGTCGCAATGGGCCGTTCGCTACGGGAGATAATGCATCCTGCCCGGTTCAGAAATCGTATTGTGATCTATTGCGACTCAAAACGTCTTAAGTGATCTCGGGGCATTGAACGATGCTGGGCGCGTTGCACCTTCCACCCTCACAAGACACAGGGGTTTTGAAACTCTACCATCACGGGATGGGGTTCGGGAGGAGGATGTGCCATTTCCAGCCGGCATGGTGGCTTCGTTCTTCTAATTCCGAAACCTACTTTGTTGCTGTGGTAGTGCAGCTACACCTGGATCAGAGGCCTGCTGTAATTTCTGTGTACATTCACCCTGTCAGGCGAGTTCGACGCAGGGGCCTCCCGCCTTGTCGTGGTATGGTTACCGATGACATATGAACTGTAGAGCACATATGGTGAAATTATTCGATTCGGAAGACCCATTAATTTTATATACCTTTCTTACTGTATTAAAGTAGTAACTTTGGTACTAGTGAAGGTGACCCAATAGACCGAGATGTTTGAAGGGTTCCCTGATACTCCGTATGCAAGGTCGGAAGGTGCCGGTTGTGCACCCATAGGCATGGTCACCAGCTTTTCTATACTGAAATATGGGATACCTATATTGGAGAGGTAGTTAAACAATATACCGACACATACAAATTACGTAATGTTACGCACTCGAGCGAAGTCTCTCTTCCCTTGGGTCCAGATTGCCCAGGACCTACTTCACTAACTTTTCTTTTATTTTAAGGTGTGCTCATTGTAGATCCTATTATAAACGGCTGTTCATTACATATGTCAAAGCATTAACATATTGTATTCATGCATATTTTGCATCAAGTCCCTCTATAACTAAATTGACTTGCCATAATTTATTGAGTAAATTGCAGAAAATACAATGCATATGATTAAACTTTTCCATAATCCCTTCAAAGTTAGTTTCCCCTTGGTTGTTAGTATGTTATTTTTCATTTGTCATACTTTACAACTTCTCTCAATTGATGGTGTTTGGTTTGAGCATATGTGATAGACTCAGAACAGGACAGTGAATTCGCACTTTATCTGTAGCTCTGACTCGATAAGCTCTACACTGCACCAGCTCCTGTCATTTTTTTCCCAAGTATTTAAAATACGAGACAAAAGGCGTCCAGGGAATGGTCGATACGAGACGCGAGACAAATGCTATAAATACGGGACGTCTGGTCATCCTGCCCACAGGGAGTGAAGAAATCTGTGAGGATTTTAGAGACGCCACCTATACCTGCGTACATACCGATTTACTTGGAACCACACAGGCGAAAAGAGCTCTGTGAAGACTCAAGCAGGCATCCAAAGGGTCCCAGGTGGTGTCAACCTCGGAATCCCTGGCTTCGAAAAGGCAATTACTGGAAGTTTGATCACGTCCTCAAAGCAATTCTCCTTCGAGAATACACACTCCGGTCGCCTTTCCATTGCAGCAAGAATTAACACCAACACCTCGGAGTGCACCAAGGGGAATTAGTGCTAGATTACCACCTAGGGACCTGACCCGAGGGTCTATAGTGGTAAGAGATCTGACGACAAATATCTCGAATCTTACCTCCAAGAGAAGAGGTCACCTAACTTCCCATCTTATTCCGACATCGACAACACTTAAGAGCCGACGAGCGCCAGTTGGCTCTCCAACGAACTTGGCTTTTCTATTGCTTCTTTGATAGCGGCTGGGGTGCTGTCATAAAGGATTCAAGGGAAAGACAAACCCAGCAAGCCAACATCCCCGTTGCAGGAAGCCAGGCGGTTAGCCATAGCAATACCCCACGTGGCAGAGAGTCGCATGGCGAAGCAAGCCCAGATCCCTCCCCCATCCCCCACCCTCCCCCCATCGTATGATCCAAGTAAAGTATGGAGAACATCCCCTAAGGGGGCGTAAATTCCAGCAGTTCCCCCGCGGAGATAGAGAGAGGAGGCAAAAGAACAGTTTGGCACCTCAGCTGCCCTCTCGGAATTCCCCAAAGTGGGAGTTGTTCTGCATCTCCCGCATGAGGAGACTCCATATTTAAACCCTTTAGCCGCATTCGAACAGCAGGAGAGAACAAGGCTCGCTCGCAAGAAGACTACCTGGTCTCAAGTCGGTGTGTACCCAAACGAAGGCTGGACATTCTCTCTTAGGTAATACATCCTCTGTCAAACGGAAGCATCTGCGCCTGCCGTCTTCAGAAGTCGAAGCTAACCTGACGTAGCCATACCTCTCCCGAGAATCGCCAAGTATTCCAGCTCCCCCTTCGAACTCCAACTAAGGTTAGAACTTGCGGCTTACAGCCCAGAAGTGTAGTGCCGACCATACCCTTCTTTTCCCTACGAAGATCTCTCCTTTGAAGACGCCGACAAGATAGTCTCGCCGAGCCCCTACTTTTTCTCAGACCTAAGCCTCCTTGAAGTCGCTGTCGCCCTCCGATCCGTAAGCCCCCTTTTTTCCCTTTTTATCTTGTGAGACCATTTGGATCTGAGCAGGTAACTCTAAAGTAATTAATAGAAATTAAACTTTCCCACTGGAAACGATAGATCATTACCAAACCTTTAATATTCCTCTATATCATTTTGACCATTTAAATTTGTAAATAAAATTTATATTTTCTTATGTTTATTTTTAATTAACCTGAACGTCGTTCTCGGCCCTTTTATTCAAATCTATCCAACCTCGAACTCGACCTGATTAGTTAATCGAATTGATCCCGCGCCTTAACCTGACCTTTCTAATCAGCGCATCAATGTAGCGTTCAGTTATTGGGCAGTTTGCTTTAATAGCCTGAGCTCTCCCCTTCATAGTAATAATAGATATTAAATTATAGTAATGCCTCTGGGCATTCCTATAATAAAAACCTGGGAAACTTAAATATGTATATACATCAATTATTATATAATATTCATATTATGCAATCCTTTAACTTTGTCAATTTAATCATTCAATTATTTTACTTAACTTTTGTAAATTAAATCATTTTATGTAAAACTTAATTAATTAATTAATTTATTTTACCTGTCGATTCATGTAACGTATACTGTTCCAAACAACATCTCTTAAAATTTGACACACAAACAAACAAACACACACTTCCAGCTCGACCAAATAGCACACTATTCCTTCTCAGTCGACGCGCAACTTTCTTCTTATAAAGGTCGGTAATCATTCCTTCTACAATTAGTCATTTACCTCCAAACAAATCATACTTAGTTAATTCCACTTTCACATTCTTTGCAAACGGCCATACGAGAGTAGGTCCTAATTATATTTACTTCTCATTGCAGCCCCTAATTCACAGTCCATCATAGTCACCCTATTATTAACTATATTATTATTTCACCATATTATTCCACCATATTATTTCATATTTATTTCACATACTTCAATTCTCTTCGCATCTTGTTACTGTAAATCATATTTTACAGTATCTTACATTGTATACCTAATCTACTTATCTCATTGTACATTCGTTGATTCTATGAATATATTTATATTTATGTAATTGTTTTTCTTAAAGCCCAGTTCATTATTCCAAAATTTATTTCGCTGTCGCCTTAAGCCTAAAACTATCGGCAGACAACTTCGATCAAACAAATTTATGGTTAGGGTTTTCGAAACGCTATTTACTCTGATTTATTAACAGAAAATAAATCACATGGATAACCATATACTATAATATTATATAGTCGGCTATACCACGATATATCTGTATATATATATATATATATATATATATATATATATATATATATATATATATATATATATATATATATATGTACCACGAAGGAAACTGAATAAAAAGCAGATTGGCGTAAGTACTTTCGTCTATTCGACATTTTCAAACTCAATGATAAGAAAAATAAGACACCCAGGATTTATACAAAGCACGTTCCCTATGAGGTCAACATTTCAATCTCCCACACAAAGGAGAGTAATCTCAACATTAGCCCAGGGCTGTTTACGTTAGATCCAATTTTATCACTGTTTCTAAAATCCGACTCATCTGATGGCATTAAAATGTTGACTTCATCCCAGGAAAACGTGCATTGTATAAATACTGGTTGTCTTATTTTTCTTATCATTGAGTTTGAAAATGTCGAATAGACGTAAGTTCGAACTCCAATCTGCTTTTTATTCAGTTTCCTTCCGTGGTACATATTCGTATTTATAGTTATCACGTGCTAACTTTCGTGATATTTCCCATCTATATATATATATATATATATATATATATATATATATATATATATATATATATATATATATATATATATATATATATATATATATATATATATATTATTATTATTATTATTATTATTATTATAAACTGGTGTCGTAGGCTATAAGTGTTCCCCTTCTGTTACTGTTCATTATTCTGGCGGAAAGTGCGTTCACCTTAATTCGAGAATTTTTTTTTGTGGGGGGAAAGCAACCCCGCTGAATCCCAAACTAATTCTCCGAACGGATTAAGGGTTTTAAAACCGTCCCAGACTCGAAGGACCATTTATCCCAAATTGAACCAGGATTTAGTTATTTAGTTATTCTTATAATTTTTTGTGTGTGTCCAAGTTAGCCTCTACGAATAATACCGAGAGCTTTTTTTCGTTCGCACATTAGACCAATTCGCTCGCGTGCCGCATTTTCCCAACTAACCCGTTAAAACGATGTCTTCGTTTGAACGATTTAAAAGCCAAGGTGAGCCGTTAGGCCTCAATGAAAAGGACTTTCTATCTTATATACCGCAAGAGGAGAGAAATGAGAGAGAGGAAAAAAGAGCATTAGAAACTGAACAGAGAGAGAGATAGCAGAACGCGAGAGGATCAGACAACACGAGCTTGAACTAAGCCGAAATCGAGTGGAGAATATGTCGGTTAGTTCCCGGACTGAGGTTCCGCAGTCTCCATCGGTTAAGCTCCCGGTTTTCAAGGAAGGGGAGGACTTCGGGTCCTACCTCACACATTTAGAAAAGATCTTCGAAATTAATAATTAGGATATCGAGTTAAATGGTGTCGGCAGATTACTTCCCCTTCTTAGTACCCCGTCGCGCGATATCTTTATTTCCCTCCCGTCTGAAGCTACCATGGATTATTCCACCCTCAAGTCCGAGCTCCTGGCCGCCGTAAATATGGGACCGGACTTTTAGCGTGGTCGTTTCCGACAAAAGAGAATCCGCCCTGGACAAACCTTCATCCAGTTTAGTTTATCCTTCAAAATAACCTTGAAATTTGGTTTGAGTCATGTAAAGTCTTCCCAGAAGACGAGTCCCTTCTGGACTTTGTATTAAAAGACAAACTTTTGGCTTGCTTGCCCCCAAAATACGCTCGGTTGTGAAGGACAAGCGCCGTTCCACATTCATCAGTGCTCGGAAGAAGCATACGTGTACGCCTCTAGCTATAACTTATACCCTAAATACAAGAAGAAGCCTACTCCATCGTCCTCCAAATTCGGTAATTCCAGACTCCCTCAACGGAATAACCCCAAATTCGGAAAGATCCCTGGCCCCTCGAAGCCAAGAAATTTCCCTCCATCGGAATCCAGGGGTATCAAACCCCTGACTATGACGCCCCCTTCGTCATCGTACCCCTGAACGCCAATAATTTGTTTCTCCTGTGGAATTGAAAGGCAAGTGCGTACAAACTGCCTCCAGAATTCACCATTCAGAGCTGCACCCTATCACCAGGTGCACCCAATTAGTGCGGCTCCTGCTCCTCCATCGCCTCCCCTGGAAACCGCCACTCCTCCCTCTTCCACCAGCATCCCTGGTCACCACGTTAATTCTCTTTTCAGTAAGAGCTCCCCCGGCGGTTTAAAGTTCGAGAATGGAACCATCAATGGATGTCGCGTGTCTGCCCTTGTTCGGGACACTGGTTCTGCCTGCATCACGATCACCAAAAATTCGCAGTGGTCCACGATTATCTGGGCCAAGCGAATTGCTTCCCCATTGTTAAATGCCACATGAAGTGACATATGACTGGTTTGGCCGAAGTGGTAGCAGCCCCAAACAAGTTCTGCTCGGTTCTCATGGGTCAGAGTCACCGGATCACTCGAGATCCCATAGCACAGCCTGTTATCACGTGTTCAGGGCGCAAAACAAACCCAGGCTCCATTTCCCTCAAATCCCCTCGATCCGAAGGCACGGAATCAGGCCCAAGGTTCCACCCGAGGAGATAAAAGGTATCCTACATCATAAGGTATGATCTGTACCGCTCCTGTTCTGAAGAAACTGACCCCGTATCCCATTCCTTATGTTTTCCCCGTTCCTACGTCCCCCAAGTTCTTAGGATCTCGCACGATAGCCTCTTCTCCAGACACTTCAGTCATAACAAAACTTCCCAGAGGGCTTTTAAGTATTTCCTTTAGCTAGATGCGGCCAACGATATAGCAGATTACTGCAACTCGTGCGATGTCTGTCAAAAGACATCTGCCAAAGGGTGCGTCAAACCAGCCCTCCTTTAGAAAAGCCCCATTATAACAGAGCCCTTTTTCCGAGTGGCCATTGGCCTTATTCACCCCCTGTCCAGTGAAGGACACATGTAAGTCCTTACCCTCGTACATTTTGCCACCCATTTCCCCGAAGCAGTCACCCTTAAGAGGATTGTTAGTGTCACCTGTGTCGAAGTCCTAATATCCATTTTTACCTGAGTAGGCATCCCCAAGGAGGAGGTGTCCGACAGAGGCAGACAGTTTACCTCCGAGCATATGGAGTATGTCGGAAAACTCTTAATGGTAAATCCCCTGTTTACCACTCTTCTCCACCCAGCTGCAAATGATATTTACGAGAAATTGAATTGCACCCTGAAGACCATTCTGAAGAAGCGTTGCCTCGAACAGCCCCGAGAATGGCACCGTTACATGCCTGTAGCACTTTTTGCGTACAGGGAGATCCCCCACACGACCCTTGGTTTCACCCCCTTTTAATTATTGCATGGCTGTAATGTGCGAGGCCACCTCTGGATCTTCAAAGAACTGCCTGCTAACCCCAAACTGGATAGAAAAATTCAGTCCTCTTACTCCTACCTCTTGGACCTTAGGAAACGCCTGGGGACCTGCGCGGACATCGCTTACAAGAATCCAGATGCGAACCTGGCGAAATATAGAACCTATTTCGACCTAAAATCAAAGGTAAGAGGAGGTGGTGTTGCTACTTCCCACGGAGAGCAACAAGCTTATTAGTCAGTGGAAGGGTCCCTTCCCCGTTCTCGAGGTCAAAGGTCCCTTGGAATACCTTATTCGGATGCCCTTTTGAGATAAGGTATTCCACGCAAACATGTTGAAGAAATACCAGCCGCGCGAATGGTAATAATATTGTGGCTCTGAACGAAGAGACCCCCTGGAAGTGTCGTACCCCTCTGACCCCCTCAACGTTGTTTAGGTGGTTTGCATCGAACAAGATGGCGAGTACCCTCTCCCATCTCTTCCCGTGATCCCAGACTCATCCTTCCCGGCGCTAGACCTCTACCGCGGGTTAGCCCCTCACCATAATAGTCAGCTGCGGTAGCTGCATAACGACTTCGGTGACGTCCTTTTTCAGAACCCCGGCCGTGCAAAACACTTCGAACTTGACATCGTTCTAACTACGCAAGGACCTGTCCGTTCGAAGCCATACCCTCTTCCTATTCAGTTGAGGCAGGCCTTTAATTCTGAGGTCGATAACTTACTCAATCTCGAAATCGGATTTCTGTGGTTCGAAAACCCAACCAGTCTTTTCGAATGTGCGTAGACTTCAGAAAGTTAAACTTTTAACGGTTTTTGACGGAGAACCCATCCATTTTATCCGCAAGAACTATGGGAGGGGGGGGGGGAGGTATTTATATTTATTTATTTCTTGACTGAAGTTTCCCCTTGAAACATTGAATGCCATGTATCTGACTCTTATATATTTTTGTAGGCTGAGATTTCTTCTTCTTTTTAAGGTGGCTTGGTTAATTCTTGATCTTCGTAATTCTTTCTTGATGTATCTTCATATTAACTTGCATTTATCTTGATGTGATGATTCCTCCCTGATGCTTCTTGATGACGTGATGATTTCTTCTATCTTCTTGCTTCTTGATGACGTAATGATTTCTTGATGAGTTGAGACAGGTTAGCCCTTGAAGTCGTTTTCTTTCCGTTTTCCTTGACATCGGTTTTCTCTTGAGTCAATTTCTTGAGTTGTCCATAAGGCGTTTTCCGTTTTCTTCTGGGATCTTCTCTTTAAAAAATTGTGGACTGTCTGGGATCGATCTCGGATCTTTGAATCCAGAGGCTAGCACTCTACCGTCACGCTACGGCCAAGTCCGTCCTGACTTGGTAATTTAATTGGCTATTTATATTCTCGCTTTTGGAAGGAAGTTTTTCTCTTATACATCTTCGCACCCCTACAGAACCTTCATCTATCGAGGAGGCCAAGTATGTACATCTTAGAATTGGATCTCTGCAAGGCCTATTACCAGATTCCCCATCCGCATAGATAACCATGAAATAGGTTACTAGTACAAGGTGTCCACACCTTAGATTCTAACTAGCTATTACTTTATTATACCTATTTCAGAATAATATAGTCGGTACTCACCCATGGGCTCTGAAAAAGGTTTATAAAGTTTTATAAAAATGAAATCAAATGCGGGGGTCTAGTTAAATGATACCTAATGGAAATATAATTGTTTGCTAGATTGGTCAGGTGTGGGCCCTGGGTGGATTTCTTCTTTTTTTCTTTAATTGATGCTACCTACTTTATTTCATTTATTAGAATATACCTTGAAATATGTTTGTAGTTAAATGTAATATACCCATTTTCATTACAGTTTTAATTAGAAATTTTGCTATTTATTTTTTTTAAAAGAACCAGGAAAAGACCTGGAAAACCTATAAAATTTTGAAATTTGATATTAGTAGACACCCTGTAGTATCTAAGAATCCCATTGTACACAGCCTTATTAAATAAAATTGAATTGAATATAACCAACATCGGTTATAAATATAAGGTTTTTATTTTCCATTAAATAAGTCACTTACGTTCATCACTCCGAATCTGTTTTTCGAATAAAAATTTGACTTCACAGCTCGAAGTACATTGGTCCCAGGGTGCTTCATGCCAAATTTGGGGTGAATATCTTTAAAAATAAAGAAATGAGAACGATTTTTGTTTTATTCTGGCTAGCCCGACTATGGAATCACCTGATGTTATGCTACCAATCAAGTATTCGTTATATATACCCTCCGTGAAAGCGCACGAAAATACACGGCGTTCTCCACCTACAAAGGACTTATGCAGTTCTATCGCCTCCCATTCGGGCTTGTAACTGCATGCAGCAATTACAACCGAATGATGCGAATAATTGTGGACGACCTGCCCCATGTGTCATTTTACTTTGACAATCTATAGGTCGCTACTATTACATGGGACCAGCAGTTGATCGCCCTTCGCGCCCTTTTGACCCTGCTCCGTGAACATGGAATCACCCTTGGACCCAGTAAGTGTCACTTTGCTTACGATACAATCAAGTACCTCGGCTTCTATTTCTGGAAGAACCGCTTGGGCCCCCAGGAATAAAAGGTTCGGGCCATAGTAGAATTGCCCCTTCCCCACAGTAAGAAGCAGCTCCGGTCATTAAAGGGGATCGCCTCGTTCTACCGGAGGTTGATCCCCAATTTTGAATCAATTTCTGCGCCCCTGTGTGCAATGTTGCAGAAAAGGTCCCCGGATCCCTTATTCTGAAACCCCAAGGCCCCTTCTAGCTTCCAGGAACTAAAGGACAAATTGGGGTCCGCCCCATATTTCGAGGCTTCCAAACCCCACTAAGCCCTTCAGCATCCGGATGGATGCCGGCGCCGAAGGCCTTGGATGCGTACTCCTCCAGTAGGCTGATAGCGGAGAAAGCCACCTTGTGGCATACGCGATTCGAAAGCTATTACCGAGGGAGATAAAATACTCGGTAATCGAATGAGAGGCTTTGGCGATTATATGGACAATTACAAAATTCAACATGTGTTTAATTGGTAAAGAATTCGTCATAGAGACAGACCACTGCCCATTACCATACCTTAAAAATTTTAAGAGTCAAAATGGGCGAATAATACGGTGGATTTTAATTTTGCAGCAGTTCCAATTTAAAATTTTATATATTCGTGGCTCAGACAACTGCGTGGCCGATAACCTCAGCCGCAACCCCTTAGCAGATAATGCTACCTAAACCAGTTGCCATAGATGAGGATGTTTATTGTGATTTTAAATAGTTTGTATTCATTTAGTCCAAAAAAAAGAAGACGAACAACAAGAGTTCGCTGATCAAGTCGTGTAAATATTTCTTTTGTCTTTTTTTTACTTATATTGTGTATATAGTTTTTTTTTATGTGTCGAATCCTGTGTCCCAGTGGTTCTAAAATTCAATTTATTTCTCTATTTGTATGTGCAAATTTGTTTTGTGTGGCTGATGGTCAATTGCCGTTCGGAAACGAACCATTAAATTATTCCTTTATATATATATATATATATATATATATATATATATATATATATATATATATATATATATATATATATATATATATATATCAGATCGGTCTCTTCGACCCTTTTAACCGGTTGGTGCAGACGAATCTTTCCCCGGTTTGCGAGAAAGAAAAGGAGTGCCCGCCGCAAGCGGAGAGTTTCCTGCGGGTAAACCTTGGAAATGGAGTGAGGAGAAAATCGCCAAGACCGTCGGTAGAGGAGAGGTGGAGACACCCTCTCTGTGAGAAATCTTTGGGAGTATCACTGAAAAAGTATTGGGGACCCGACACTAACCTAGATCACTAAAGGTGCACTCTGTGAGTAAGTGGAGAAACTTCCGAACTCATAGATATTAGAGAGGGGAGAATTCCTCCCCATATAGAATTTTGGAAGGAACGTGAGAAAACACAGGGGTGCCAGCTCCACCACAGAGGTGGAGCTGTACGAGAGCCTCTCCCAAGTGGAATAATCCTAAAGTCGAAAATCGTATTGTATGCTCGTAGTGGCTTGGTGACATATGCACTGTGGCGATCAGCTTCGGATCAATGAGAGGCGTTTGCGACTGATGCAGTCGCCTGGCCAGTGTGTATTTGCCTTTCGTGCCCTTTGCACGGGGCATCTCTAGCGTCACCTACCCACCATCGACAATCAGCCCCTTGATGGGGGATGAGCGGAAGGCAACGGCTGCTAAAAAGAGACCGGTGCGGTTGATCGTATCCACCTTCAGCAATTCACGCTGTTACGGATGCACAGAGTCGCATCAGTCCAGTTTCGAGGAAATTAAGAGAGTGAAAAAGAGAGAGCATTGCGCTCTCAACATCCCGGGGGCTGAATTTCAGGGATCGAACAATGTCCATGGGAAGTGTGCAAGAGATGCTAAAGCTGCGAATACGGGTTTCCTGGATGAGCATTCGGTCGAAAACAAGACCAAGGTAAAGGTGCGAACCTACCATTTAAAAGCTTGTATGCGTCGAACTAAAGTCGGCAGCATTTCATATAGGGGCCTCGCCATGTATCTATCCTCCTACTCCCCGTTCTAAGTTATGTGGTAAGAGGACGAATGTGTGGAGAAGCTCATTTGATTGTAAGAGCAAAAGAGGAATGGAGATAGACGGGCCCACTAAGGAGGAGGGTAGATGACATCACCCGAAGGGTAGGTGGTATGGCAGGTGATGGTTTCCTTCACCTGCCTAAAAATGAAAAGTGCCAACTAGGGGCCGTTTAAAGACCTATTTTCATTTACCAAAATTAAAAGAATATTTGTAAAGATTAAATAAGGGAGACACTCTCGGAGTCATTTTATAAATAAACAAATAAATATGATCTCAGTTTTAAGGTTTTAAAGATTATTCTAGACCCTCATTATACCTTATTATTTATTTATGCGTGCCCACTTTCTATAATAATATTGTACGAGTTAATAAGGTTTATCACCTATATTATATTTTTATTTGTTCATATTTTCATCCTTTTTTATCATTCATTTCTCACATTCCTCCGAAAACAACCGAGCCAAGATGGTCCAAATTCTGTTCTTGTTCTGTGCTTTAACAGATTCCTCTTTTACGGTTTCAAGTCTCGGGCTTCTGGAAACCCGAGTCGTCGGTCGATCAAAGGGAATCACTCTATCGTAAACCTGACGTCTAAAGTCATTAATCCCTCGGAAATATTCCTCCTAATCCTCGTCCCACATCCTTCCAATGGCATCGAAATCTTCCCTCTTTTATCACCATCATAATTAAATGGAAAGGAAGAACAATGTCCGGAGCTTGTGAAAATAAAGTGCTGGATCGGGATCAGTTTCCTCCATAACCGACCAAACACAACCGAGCCATGACTTATAAAGGGTGACAGAGGGTGTTACACATTATTTGAAAGAAAACAACAACAAAAAAAATATTGGGCATTGTTCTGGGTTCACTAAGAGAAAAGAAAAGGTTAATTTCAACGAGGGAATTTCCAGTCAGGAGGGAGGGAAGGATATTTGGTGTGGGACTTGAGAAAATTAATTTTGATGGGTAACAAAAACATCACCAATTACATTATAAAATATTCTAAACAAAGTTCATGAATCAAGAATATATGTATAATTACCACAATTAGACAGCCCCACTTCTAGCTCAATTTCGTTCAATAGATAATTAAATTTAGTAATATTTTTTACCTTACTGCGGTATTTCAGGCATTACTGCCCATACAGTTTAACTTATTTTATTCAAAATAGAATGCCATATTTCAGGCCTGGCTCTTTCCCCTGATGCGGTCATACCCTCCTTTAATTGTGGTGGCTGTACCCCAACACCCACTGCTATATTTAATAATCTAGTAGTATTCCCAATTCGAAAGCCTATCATTAGATTTGAATTCAAAGGCGATTGTCAGACGCCTTTATTCGAATGCACATCGCTGATCGGAATTCTAGATCGCTGCAGCCAAACAATACGCACCGGCTTGACGTAAGTCTATGCAAAATATAGAAAAAATATTTTAAATAGTTTAAGAGAAATACACAAAAATTGTTAAAAAATATAGGCAAGCCTACAACAAATTTAGGGAATGAGGGAAAAGTAGCTAGAAAGTTAGCCAACAAAAATAGCTACAGAATCGTGCTCCACTAATCTTAACATTTACCTTGGTTTCTTACAAGTAACTATTGGACATTGGATATATTAAGGTGGGAAAGGGATAGTATAATAGGTTTATATAATGAGAGGGAGTATAATGAAGAATTAGTAAAAATATAGAAAAAAAAAGTTCAAATACAGTTTGAAAAAATACTTTGTTCCCTGGTAAAAGGGTACCTCTGGCATAGGAAAAATATCCTTAATATTTGTGGTAGAGAAATAGGTAGATAGTTTCCTGGTGAAAGGGTATTTCTGGCATGTATTAATTATTTTTTTCATGTATGTCGTGTCACAGTCAGTGGTATTCGAGCCTATGTAGCAACGGGGGTTTTCCGCCACTCCGGCAAATCGTAATTGGTTACCTTAATCAGGATTGTAATTTCAAATTGGGACTTTTGTCAAGTTAGCTCTGTTTACTTTAAATCGTAATTGATCTTTTCATTATGGTGGTAACATTCTGACACTACGTCCACTATGTAGCGTAGGTGTTTGTGTTAATCTCCTTCTATTTTAGCTCCTTGAGGCTGACCGGGATGGCCTACCCTTGCCGGACCTCTTTTTATGGAATTCAGCATCCGTAAACCTGACAAAACAATCGGAGGAGAATTTTATGAGTGGGTAGAGAGGGGGCCTTTTCGACCAGTTTTTCCGATGTGTTCTCCAAGAAGTCAAACTTGAATTGTCCGGTCTTTAGACCATCGACAATTTCTTGTGGGTTCCCTATGTCAGGAAAGGCGTTCCCTTCAACAGCATATATCCTGAAGTTTATCATCTTCGAGTAATACATGTAGTTAGGTCCCTGCTAATCTGATGAGGAGGATCTACTAGAGCGACGCGACTGTGAGGCCTTTTGTGGATCGGGGCGTATGTTCCACCTTTTTAGACCTCATAGACGGGACATCCATTCGCCCGACGCGTGATTCAGTGGATGTTGTTGTTTTTTTGACTGTGTTTGTGAGTGAGTTTGGTCCTTGCCTCGCTGCTATAGCCTGGACTCGAGGATCCTGTGATGGGCCATTGATCGGAGCCGGGATTTTTGCCAGCTTTTCTCACTCTGGGGTTGGGGGTTGATACGTAGAATTTAATCGGAGAGAGGGTTCTTAGTAAACCACATTTCCTTTTTTCCAGGCCGGTATGGCGTTCGTTTCGTCAGCGAGGCTGGCAGGTAGGGTCAGGTTGGCGATGTTATATAATAAATGCAGCACATTATTTTCGTGGATTTTTCATTTTCGATTCGTTAAACTGTAGGCTTGGGTACCAACCCGTTTTCCTGACCACTGCCTTGGTAACCTTTGCAAAACGGCTTGGCTTTCTCTTCCTTATCCTCTATTTTCCCTTATTCTTTTGTCTGACGAATCATGTGCTTTATAACCGGATAGCTAATCGACATTCGGTGTGGGCCACCACAATCAGACACTTCTGGTAGTCACTCTTACAGTCACGCCAGGAGTGACTTTGTAGGGTGCAGATAGAACACACCAGGATGTTCGCATTGGGGCATGTTATGGTCGTGCGTTCGTTGTACCTGTAGCATTTGGAACATTTACATCTAGATCAACGAACTCTTCGCGTTCGATCTGGTCGGGGCAGACACAGACATAGAGAGGAGGAGCAATTTTCTCTAGCTTTTATTACAATACATGTTTCCGTAAAAAAAAACACACTGAACACGTTGGTGTAGCCCTTGAATTTAATTACTTGGGCTACTTTTGCCCCCTGGTGATTCCTGAGAATCTCCGACACGATTTCGTCCGCCGTGTGGCCTCCAACCCAAAGGTCGAGGCACTGGCAAATCACGCTCCTGTGTGAACAAATTTGGGGTGGTGTTTGAGGTCTTAAATTAATGAGTTGACGGTACGCGTGGAGGTGAAGGCCTCAGTGTCCTCCTCCCTCGTACAGATGAAATTAGGAGGGAGGTTGGAAAACCCGAGGTATGTTTGTGTTTGTAAGTGTATGTAATTGAGAACCATCTTTAAGTGGAAAAGAACAGGGGTTATGTGAGAAAATAGAGATAAAAATGTCCAAAAACGTTTATCATCACGTTAACTTACGTAGGGCCGCGGGAAGTCGTGTGCTCTCGTCTTTTTCTTCGTATTATCTCTTTTCTTCCCTTCATCAACCTTCCCCAAGGTCAATTAGATTGAAACCACTGTCTAGCAAACTAGCTGAGTCAGAAGTCGTGTCCTGAGTCTCATACAATCTCAGCTATAACACAAATTCACTTTTGAAATATCACAGAAATTACCTGAATCAAGATAAGCACTCTATCGCATACATAAAATCCGAACAATCTCTTATCTAATTGACTGAATCAGTCTAGATGTAACTATTTAAATGATTTATTTATTTTATAATATAATATTATGCTCATTGTTGTATAAAATTATATGTGTGTCTAATCAAAAGTATGTACTTCAGTTTGGTCATTAATTGCGGTGGTTTTCTGGTTTATTAAGAGAGACAACTTAAGTTTACCAACTCGTATATTTCAAAATCCTTTGTAACTAGTTAATGAATAAGATTACGGATTGATGAGAATTAGAAACAATAGTTGGTACCGAGATAAATTCATCATCAAATGCGTTAAAACATCTTACAAAATAAACACATTCTGTTTTATATGCGGAAACAGACATAAATAAAAAAACTTGTATCTATTAGTTAACAATTTTGTAGTTTTTAAGATTAAAATTCTTTAGATTTTTCTTTATGATTCAAAATTAAATAATAAGGGCAAAAAATATATTACATTATAATATTTTCTTAAGAAACTACATAAAATATACCCTACCATAATTAGATAGTCACAATTTTGCCCAATTTCCTTCAATAAAATAAATTAAATACCTTATTGCGATATTTTAGGCATTACTGCCCAATGCCAGACACAGGAAAAAGGTTGGGGGGGGTCTAACTGGAATTCCTTCCTCTGAAGTCTGAGGAAAGGCCATTAATGATTAATAATGATTATATTACACAACATTGATACTAAATTTTTTAGACACATCAGCAAATTAGGAATTGTAATTTTTAGGATGTCAGCTTAGGTAAAATACTGAATTTGTTGCCAAGGTTTAATATATATATATATATATACAGTGGCGGCAACAAAAAAAGTGACATGTGACAATTCAAGGAAAATGAAACAGAAAAATGTAACTTACATATTTTATTATGAATATTTCATGAAAGTTAATACTTGGTCATGTTGCCCTTGCACTTGATGACCATTCTGAGTCGATTGGGCATTGATTCAGCGAGGTTTGCGAAGTAGGTGGGGTCGATCGTAACCCAGATCTTCTTCAGTGATTCTATTAGGTCCTTGATGCTGCCGGATGCTGTCTCTTGAACTTTGGATTTCATCAGATTCCAAGCATTCTCAATAGGATTTAGGTCCGGGGAATTACCAGGCCACTCCAAAACACTAATATTATTATCATTGAAGAACCTTTTTACTAACTGGGACCTGTGAGCAGGGGCACCATCATGCATGAAAAATTCACACCGATGAATTTCCCAAAATGGCAGCATGTGCTGCTTCAAAACTTCGAGATAGTTAGTCCCCCTCATGGTTACATTCTTGGGAAGGAAGTACAGACCTCCTCTGCCCTTGTTTCCACTAAAGGCACCCCACACCATCACACTATCAGGGTGCTTCACAGTTTTCACGGTATATTTTGGGTCATACCGAGACACATTGCTGGGACGACGCACGATCTTTGACTCTCCTCTAACCAGCCTAAAGGTGCCCTCATCACTGAACATCACCTTCTTCCAATGGGCAGCTGTCCAATGTTTATAGGTCTTGCAAAAATTGAGCCTTTTCATCTTCATAGCCTTGGTAAGAAGTGGCTTCTTGGCAGCGCGGCGAGCCGGTAGGCCTAAGTCCTTCTGTAAGCGATGACGGATGGTTCTGAGGGCGACGTTCTGGAGAAGGTCTGGGTGTTTTTTCTTGATTGAAGCGGAGGTTACATCACTTCACGCCTTAGGATATTATCAGTCCTTGGAGATGTCTTCCTAGCTGCACCAGTGCCCTCCTTCCTCTTTGGTATGGTACCTGGTGGCAATAACTCTGCTGCCCGTTTTAGGCGATAAATCGTATTTCTTGAGGTTCCTAAATCTGCTGCTACATCAATAAAAGACTTTCCCTGCTCTAATAGGGTCAAGGCACGGCTTTTCTCTGTCATAGAAAGCTTTTTCCGCCCCATTGTATCCACTTGCACAGAAGTTATAGCACGTCAAATGTAGGCACGAATGCAGGAAATCAGCACGCTGGAGCGTTGTACACCAAAACCTCAGTGTACGAGCTCAAACGAGACAGTGAGTTCCAATAAAGCGCAGTTCTGTTGTCTTAGCTCAGGAGAGTCATCCACTCGTGGCATAAGCCCCGCCCCTTTTCATTGGCTTGTTGGCAAGTAAAATCGTGAAAGCGATTTTATGTATCGATTTCTATTGCCAATATTCAATGTCACTTTTTTTGTTGCCGCCACTGTATATATATATATATATATATATATATATATATATATATATATATATATATATATATATATATGTATATATATATATATATATATATATATATATATATATATATATATATATATATATATATATATATATATATATATATATATATATATATATATGAAAACACTGTTTTCCTCAATAGCGATTAAATTATTGTACAATGAAATCACTTTTGAGCACAAAGTTTATTGAACTGGAACTAGTTTCGGTATGAAGTTTTCCATAATAAGTCCTGCCCATTATTGCTAGATTAAAATGACGAAATAATACCAAATCATTGAAGAAAAAAGCCAATAAACTGCCAAGTAAAAGTGATCCAGACAAATAAAAAAGCCAGTTCAATTTCTTATACTTCCATTACATAAAAACTTCTTCAGCAAATAAGTTTTCTTCTTCTTGTTAAAGGGAAGGAAGAGAATCTGCATCATATACATTTTCAGCCTTTCAGCTTGAAGAGTTTGAAATTCAACATATAACACGAGACTCTATCACAAAAGCTCTCTCCAGCAGCGTTTTACAAACGCAAAACTCTGAAAAAAGCATTAACACCAAAAAGCCTAATAAACTGTACAAGGCACGTATGACACTGCCAGCATCAACAACATTATTCATCAATCTCTCCCGGAATACGCTCTCACTAGTGAAACAGAAGCTCTTAACCTTGGTTTGAACTGCCACCCACAAGCCATATTTGATCTAATTTTTTAAAAGGTTGAACTAGAATCCCTCTTCCAAACCCTGTTAAAACTACAAGATCAAGCTGTAGCGTGCCACGAACCTACGCTTTAACCCCAATCATTCCAACCCGCTTCCTACACTAAGTCAAACGTGAGAAATCAAGGGAGAAATGAAATGGATTGTACCTACAGTCTTATTTACACAAATATGAATAATTAAATTTACTATACACACAAGTTAAAAATATTTACAAAAAAAATCAATCTTATCATACGAATACTACCAATAAAAATATTTTATACAACAGAAGAGA
Organism: Ceratothoa steindachneri; assembly: GCA_963969495.1. Taxonomy (NCBI): domain Eukaryota; kingdom Metazoa; phylum Arthropoda; class Malacostraca; order Isopoda; family Cymothoidae; genus Ceratothoa; species Ceratothoa steindachneri. The sequence goes on along the minus strand of OZ018333.1, from coordinate 99,350,766 downwards.
TGAACGAGCAAACAACAATTACACAATGATACACAGAGACCTAACAAACACACAGGAAGCAAACAAAAACAAAACAAAAAACCTTTTTATCGTACGATTTGGGGGCCCTCTGGGCGATAATCTTGCCGGCTGCCACTCGTCCGGGCACAATTATCGCGTACCTTTTTTAACGGCTTTGGCCTCCGAGCTCATACAATATAATTATGCGATCTTGTGGCTGTACTGAGGCTATATAAAAGACCTCATTCCAACGAAATACAAGGTATGGACAATTACGTTATTGTTCTAAATCGTACACCCAGCCACTCTTTTTCCCCTTTCTTGAACCTCAACATCCAAGAAAGGCAATTTATTGCCCATGCTCAATTCATAAGTGAATTTTAACACGGAGTTCTCCTCAAATTGCTGCTTGGTTTTTATCAGATGTTCAAAACATTAATGGTAGCTACATCACTAAAGTACATAGAAAAAATACGGACATGGAAAGATGCCTCAATTCGGAGAGTGAATGGCCCTGAAAGGTATAAAATAAGCGTAATCGGCTCACACATACGCCTAGCATATAAATGCTGCTCCACGTGCGATCCTTTCCACTAAGAGATAGCAAGAATAAAACAAACAAAATTCAATTAATAAATTTTAGGTTAAATCAATAGAATAATTCTTTGCAATTAAAATGATATATTATTTGATATATAATAAAGGATTAAAATATTTTATTTTATTATTTTCCATAATGAGGTAGCATGGATGAATTGCTTGAAGGCGATTTTTGTTTGATTTTTATGATAGGGAAGGAAGAGGGTGACCTTCGTTTGGGGGACCTAAGGCCCCGTTTGGGAGTAGGAATAATGAGATGGAGGCGGGAAAACACGCTGGGAAAGTGGGAAGATAGAGACACGAAAGATAGCCAGATTTTGTTGAAAAACTTTAAAGCAAAACCAACGAAAGCATCATAACGGTTTCTCAAACAACATGATTGACAGATAACTCCAATCATTTTTAAATAATCATTGAGGATAAATCCCAGAGGCACCAGAAATGTGTGCAACATTATTTAATTTTACACACAGTGTTTCGAAAATACAAGTTTTGATATTCAGGCTAAAATACCAAATTACTAAAATTAGTCAATTAATGCCGCTTGGAAAATAGAGTTGCCACTGTTGTTTTTTCGTTAAATGTCGCACAAATTTATTTACTTTCCAGGAAATTTTATTTGACGTTGTCGTACAAACCTACAATTATGTAAAACACTACGTTTGGCAGTGTTGTGCTCACAAAAATTAGATATATATATTGTATTTATTTAACCGCGTCATACACGAGTCTAAACATGGCTTCGACAACTTTATTTATATTTTTTTTGTTTCACTAAAATGTAAAGTTTAAATCCACGAATGATCCTAATTTATATATATAAGAAAAATAATTCTGTAACAAGATTTTTTATAACATGCAAAAAGATTTTACTTAATCTGGCAACCAAAGTTGCCATAAACAATCGAGCAAAAAACCCAGTATATATAAGGCGAACAAAAATTTAAACAAAATGAAAACTCAGGAAACAATCTGGAAAGTTACTAATTGCGCTCGGAGATTAGTAACTTTCCAAATTGTTTCCTGAGTTTTCAATTTGTTTATTATTTGGTTCGCCTTATATATACTGTGTTCCTTGCTTGGCCTTCCATTACTTAGTTGAAAATGGCAATTATAACTTTGCCGAAACTATTTCGTTGGTTATAAATAACCAGTACACATCCATGCTGATCCAACCTCCATTAAGAGGCAGCGTCGTGTTCGGGATCACAAGTAATGCCACTCATTTACACCCATTCTAAAGTTGGGCAGCCTCTTGGCTCTGAGGAGCGCCCCAAGTATTCTCCTCTCGGAGCTATTCATGCTTTGATCCTTCATAAATTTTACCCTCGTTTTGGGCTTTTTAATCTATGTTAATTTGAAATTGGTGAAGGGAGGAGGGTCTCCAACCCCTTAATGATCGTCCTCCTTGGCTATTGCCTTATTTCGACCCCCGATTCGGGTAAATTTCCCCACCACGATTTTTTGGACCTAAAATGCATTTTGGTGACGTTTTCGGAGGTCCTGAAGGCGATTGCGATCGTCCTTAGCTCCGAAATTCACTTCTTTTCCTGATTCAAAGCTTTGATTCATTCTATTGAAGGCGCCTCGCGACCATTTGCTGCCTCGAACAGGATTAGGACATTGGCGTCTAGGCGGGGGAGAGGTGCCCCCTGAATTGTCTGACGATACCCTCCTGGAGAGCACGGCGGCCTCTTGGGGTTTCGGGTTGCTTGGATTATTGGTCCATGTCAGGTTGTGTGTTGGTATGGGGGGGGGGGGGTAACCGTATTAAAGACAAATCGAAAGCCTACCATTATGTCTCCTATCGTGTTGAGAAGCTAATAGTAGGCTTTTGATTTGTGTATAGTGAGTTGATTAACAAAAACCGGGGTATGTGGGGGCTGGTTCCATGACATGAGATAGTAAAGAAAACACCGATTTCCTTTGTGAGTGATGCCTTCGTTGGTTTTGCTTTAAAGTTTTTCAACAAAATCCGGCTATCTCTCGTGTCTCTATCTTCCCCCTTTGCCGGTGTGTTTTCCCGCCTCCATCACAGTAAGACTCCCGAACGGGGCCGTAGATCTCCCGAACGGAGGTCACCCTCCCCCATCCCTACCATAAAAATCAAACAAAAATCGCCCTCAAACAATTTATCCTTGCTACCTCATTATGGAAAATAATAAAATAAAATATCTAAATCCTTTATTATATATCAAATAATATATAATTTTAATTGCAAAGAATTATTCTATTGATTTAACCTAAAAATTATTAATTGAATTTTACATATTTAGAATTATGATTGGAAATATTTACTTTTGATCAAAGTTATTTCTTGTTAACTGAAGAAATAAATTGTTACATTTTAGTTACCGCTTCGAAGCCAACGCCATTTTATAGAAAACGTTTCTAATTTTGATGGATAACTCTTGTATATGAAATAATTTTTAAAATTCTGCGACAAAATGGAAAAACAAATTTGTTACCTATTTTTTGGCTGAATAGGCTTTTACCTCTTAGTCCGCTTTGAATGACATGCTGATTTTAATTGGATGGTAAAAGAAAAAACATAAGTGTATTGAATAAAAAAAAGAAGGAAGTCCTCAAAACGGCTGTTTAGATCTAAATCTATGTTTACAAACAAAGAAGGACTGACCTGAGCCATTTATGTATTTTAATTAGATGATTACTCACTAACATAAGAGCTTGACAAAAAAAAAGCTGAATTTTCATAATAATCAGGGCGAATATCTGTCTAAAAATGAAAGGCCACAAATGGGGATCGGGGATTACGTAACACTGAATCGAGGACCTCTGAAGCCCCTCAGGTGACTGATGGGTTTAAAGAAAGATCCAATTGTCGAAGGCTGATTTCTTAGATATTTGAGCCCATTTTTATTTGCTTAATTCAGGGATATTTTTTGAGAGAGAAAAGAGGGACCAAAATTGAGTACCCTAAAGTACTCTCCAAATGAAATATATTAAAAGCAAACTCACCCCACCCTTTAACCATTCGAGGAAGCAGCAACCTTAGTGTATGTTGTGGTTGATGGTTGTCTCTTTCTATCTCGAGAGATTCGTCCGTGTTGTGTGGATGCTCCGCTTGAAACAGGAAAACGAATAACTGCTTCTTTTGCCTTTCAGGACCTTTGGGTTAACCATCTTTTGGTTGTCCCTGGTACCACACATCGGTCTCTCTCTCATACTAGTAGACTCCTTAATATTTTGGGACTATTTGCCTCTGTCCGTTCCAGGCCGGAAAGTCTCAATTGTCCCCATCCTAGAAATAGCTCTCATGGTTTCTGATCCTTGGCCTCCCTCCCTCCCTCTTTCCCGGGGTGTCTACACAACCTGGGTCGAGTGCCAGTGTATACCGGGAAGTGCCTGCCTTCTACTAGGGCGAGTACTAGGCACGGGGGGGTCTGGGCCGTCGATCCTTCTCACCTTCCTCAAGTACAAACACAAGGTGGCTCCCAGGACCAATTGTGTGTACATGATCACATTTGGAATTTTGATCCTAGGGAGACTTTTCTCTAACCCCCAGGTCATTAGAAAGGGGGGAGGGGCTCATAGTAGCTTCCCTTCATGTGCCTTTTTTGCCTTATTCCGATAATATGGGGACGATAGAAGGCAATAGTGGGACTACGGATAAAGATCCGCCAACAAGCACGTCATCGCCCTCCGTTGTAGTCGGAGAGGACGAGGTAGCACGAGACACCCCTTAGAGAGATGGAGGGGCTCCCCTCCCCCGCATCCGATGCGGCAAAAAACTTGCCCTTGGCCATCACTGTAGCCGCGCTCAGCCAGCTCTACCTGTGGAAAGGGAGTGCTCCCCACCCCCTTGTTCATTCTCAGGGATCCCTCCTTCCATCTTCTACTCAAGGGGAAGCTTATCCTCCTCTAGGCCTACTAGGGCGGTGGATTCCTCATCACCCCGTTGTATGAAGGATCCCTCGGGTGACTCCATCTATCTACTAGCGGCAGTCCCTCTTTCACTCTGACAGGGGACTACAAAGAGAGCAGGCAGGCGGCCAACCCACTTAGAGAGGCAAAGGATATCAGGGCCCCTGCCCCTACAGTTTGCAGGGGTCGGCGTGCCTGCCTCTTTTCTCTCCTGATGGATTTTTGGTTCCGGAGGTCATCTATCCTCACATGGAAGGATCTTCTTCCAAACTGGGCTCGATGCCAAACACCGAACCTGAGTCTGCCCCTGTGTAAGCTCAGACGGATCGGAACCCCTAGGACTCACAAGAGGAGGGATCTCCTCCCACGGCTGGTGCCCGTTTGAGGTTTTTATTATTATTGTTTATTATTATTTTAGGAGCCCAACTGGCGACTGCCTACTTGGGCATAAGTCGCCGTACTCACGACAGCCTAGTACTAGGCTAAATTAAAATAACATTATGCAAAAAAAAACCCAACAAATATAACAATAAAAAAGCAAAAACGAAAAGGGGAGCAAACAGGAAGAACGCTTGGGCGTCGAGAGGAGGCCCAGGCGCGGGAACGTCCAACTTACAAAAAACAACATCAACAACAAAACAGTTAGATAAGTTGGAGGAGGCTAGCCAACTTAAAAAAGACCATATATCAGTATGCACGAATCCGTCCCGAGTACAAGGGAAAAGCAGTAGCGTCTCCCCCCCCCCCCCTCATCCCGGTGCCGGGACAGGTAACGTGCGTGAATATCACCTCGATAGGGAAATTCAGCGAGAATCTGATGAACAGTCTGTAGGATGATGCAGTCGTCAAAATAAGACACAGGCGAGCGCCCCATCAAATGGCGGTGCGTCCCGCGAGTGTGTACAATTCGCAGACGACAGAAAGCAACCTGAAGCCATCGCGGCAATGGGAGGTAGGCCCATTGGAACAGTCACGGCCCAATGGCATTAGACTTTAGGTTCCCCTCAACCGTCTCTCATTTTCTTTGCCAAGCATCCCGGAGAGCTGATCGCATTCCTGCCATGTAATCGGCGTGAGGAAGAGCGAAACGCTAGTCGCCCAGTCCTCGCGTAATCTTTGGCACCCTTATCGGGGCGCTCATTCCCCACAATTCCTACATGTCCAGGAACCCAGTAGAAGATAATCTCGACATTCGCCCGGCTCGCCAAAATCGTGGCGTCAAGAATATCGCAAGCCCGGGGATGCAGAGATTCCAATATGCCGAGAGCACTCAGGGCACATTGTGAGTCGCTATAAATCACAATCCGCTCTCAGAACCAAGTGCGTTGCGTAATCTCCCGTATCGAGCAATGTATTTCAACAAGCTCGGTCGTGAAGACAGACGCAGCGCCTGGCAGAGCCCCGCTGACTTCAAACAAAAGAGATAAGGCGTGGAAAACGACCCCCTCTTGTGACTTGGAGCCATTAGTATTCACTGGCACGGTTCCAGAGCGACACGAAGTGTGCTCCAAAAAGGCCGAACTCAAAATTCCCGGCGTTGAACAAGTTTTGGGAGCAGAAGCGTGGGGACAAATAGCCAAAGCTGGTAGCGTCCATGGTGGCTTCCTAGGCAGAACCAAGGGCGCCACCAACCGGAGATCTATACCTGGCTCTCGAAGGAGTTTCCTGGAATTAAACACGAACGGCTAAGGGTATGCCTGGCCTTTCTCGGCGGCATAGACACCATCGAAATCAGCTACGAATGCGGTGAGAGCTGTTGGCGACTGAAGGAGGCTCCTGGCTCGCACGTACAGGCGATTAGTGCAATGATGAGTACGTCGCAGAGCGAGTGGTATCTCCCCAGTATCTACAAGTAGGTTCTCAATGCGTGACGTGGAGAAGGCACCGGTTGCCAAGCGAAGTCCAGTGTGGTTGATCGAGTCCATCTTCCGCAGCACATGCTCCGCTGTAGATGCATGCAATTATCAGCCGCATTGGATCGATAAAAGGATCGATAAAAAGTAAGGCAGTTGCTCTATCAGCGCCCCAGGCGCTGAACGTCACGGAGCGAGGGTACAAAAGACCCTAAAGCCGCAAATATGAGCCTCCCAGGTGAGGCGTCGATCAAATACAAGACCAAGATTACGGTGCGAGTCCACCACTTCCAGCGCACCACATTTATAAATAAGTCTAGGTCAGAGTGGAGCCGCAGATTGCAGCAGAAGTGCCCCACCTTAGTCTTGACCAAGGAAAACCGCATCCTGTGCACTTCGGCGTAACAAAAGACGCGGTTCAATGCCTGTTGGAGTCGACGCTCCAGACCTGGCATCTGGGCAGCGCCAATAGAGATTGAAAGGTCGTCCACGTAGAGAGTCACGCGAACATCTTCCGGCAGCACCAAGGTGATGCCGTTGATACTCAGGGCAAAGAGTTTAACACTGAGGACACTTCATTGCATGACACCAACTTCCTTCTCCATTGGGCCGAAAAAGGCTTACGAAAAGGATATCTAGCTATCAACGTGTCTTGGAGAAGGATCTCGCTGAGGCCAGTCTATTGGGCCTAGGGATTCCTTCCGCCAGTGGGGAGTAGCGGGGGTACCCCCCATCCCATAAAAAAGTGAGAAGAAAACTAGGAGAACTAAAGGTTCATTTTTACTCCGCTGGGGCTCCCGGAACGGAAGGGTTCTCTTCCGTTTTGGCTAGCAACCAATCCAAGATCGGCAAGTCTTGCCATTTGGGACCTTCTAGTTGGGGTGGGGGGCAGTCCAAGACCAAAGTCGCAAGTGAGGTGAGCGGAACGTCAACTTCGTCAGGACCACTCTCTGACTACCTGGCGTTTTCAAGCCCAATGGATTAAAAAGTTTTCCGCTTACCTCTACATCATGGCAAAATGTTGGCCAAGAGCAACAAAATCTATCAGAAAAAAGCTGTAGCTAACTTGATTGAGAGAGAGCCGAAAGTCGCCAGTTTCTCAGACGGGGTATTCTTGCAAAAGGGTCTAATTCTTCCGATGTCGCCAAGATTCTTCCCCTTCAGGTATTTAATGCTTCGCCGTAAATGAAGTGGGTTATGCGAGGGAATTCTCGGACCGCTCGTAGAAGACATTACATTACACCTGGCTGAACATTGGGGGTTCAAGGTCGAACGTTTGATGAGAATACAGTGAGTGGCTGCAAGACCCACCCCTACACACCTCGTCACGTTCGACCGTGACAGGCTACTTGAGTCGGTGCGTGCCGGTTGCTATCGCTCCCGTTTGAAAGTATTCGTGCCGCTACCACAGAGATGCTACTGTTTCGGCCCTACGAATCGCTCGTGTAGACGTTCAAAGGAAGTACACGATAAGTTCCTAACATGTATTTCCAAGTGTGTCATTGCGGAGAACCCCATTTCACTTCTTCGAAGCAATGTGATGCGTATCACGTGGAGAAGGAACTCCTGGTCATTTAGGCTACGGATCGTCTCGCACTTCCCGAGACCAGGACCTGGTCCTGTCACGGCTATTGCCACATTTTTATAAAATGGCACCCTCTGCTCTTGGCCCTTCCTGGCTTACGAGTTCGGGCGCACCCATGGTAGAGCTGGCGGCACAAAGGTTTTGCACCCAGCCTCGGCTTAAACCAGAGCTTCCCTCTTCCCTCCCTCAGTGTGGAAGTTTACCGTAAAGCGAAAAGGCCTGGCGCCTCAATCGAGACGTTAGACTCACAGGAAGTACAACGCCTTACGATCGTTGCGAGGCCATCTTCCGGTGTTTCCAAAGCTGCCCCTCGAATGGATAACTCAAAAGGAGCTTTGGCTCCTACACCCATACCATCAGCTCTATCGCGTTGCTCAGAAGAGGGTGGATCCTCCAACGGAGAGATCCTCGCCCGGGAAAGCTTTCGAAGTAGAGGGAGAAAAAGACTCGCGTAGCGAGCCGAATCTTCCCCGATAAGTCCTCGAAGGTGACAGCGCCTTCAGGGCCCGGAGTTCTGCTTCCGGTAAGTGTATGACCATTCCAGTGAGCGTCTCCTCTTCGGAGGGGCTCCCGCATCTCCTCGCAAGGCCTGGCGACATGGTTGGCCCGGGGAGCTACCCGCTTACCCACCTAGGACGGGTTTTTAAACCTCTTTTGGCTGTTTTCTGCTTCTATAATCCATTATTATTGTTTATATTTTGTTTGATACAACAAAAAACTGAAGTCCCAAGTTTCTGACTGCAACAGGGTATTACTGTACTGTACAGTTTGCAGTATGTTCATACATTATAAAATATCAGGAATAAAAGAAAATCTAATATTTGTTATGATTTTATATTAAAAAATATTGTAATTAATTATACAAAACTATCTTCATCGAATACTGTAGGACTACAGACAAATAAACTTAGCTTTGGTTTAGGGCAGTGAAGAACCTAAACTTTCATAGACCTATTCAAGCAAATATACATTCAGGCAAAGAGCTAGTAGAATAATTCAATAGACCACCGCATTTTAAGTAAATTTAAAAAAAACCCCATAGATTTGAGTTCAGTACTGTAGCATACTTTTGCCTACTGATGTAAAGTAATCATTAGATTTTTAATATTATGTGAGGCAGGCAAAATACAATGAATTAGGCCTATACAATTGTAGGCACACTTAATATTCCTATCGGGCAGTATACATTATTTGGCAACTACCAATCTTCCCTTGAACATTCTGTTGCACCTCACCAGCTTTCCAGTCTTCTCATTGCCTCCTCTGTTTCTTAATTTAGTGTGAATTTGACCAAAAGTGGAAAACATTCTTTCCACTAATGCTGAAGAAACTGGCAGGGAACTTATTTTTTGCATAAACTTGCAACCTTTTGGTGTAACTGGACCACTTATTTTTTGTGCTTTTACTTCCATTCTTTTCCATGGCCAGAATGTTTCAGTAACTTTGGCTGCCAACATTGATTTGGGGTAGGCGGTTTCATCTTCAATTGACAAATCCATCAAAGGTGCTACAAAATCTTCATTAATTGAGGATAGCCATACAGTAGCCACATCTTCTTGGTCAATAGATAATTATTTTCCTTTTTATTTGGGATGAACCTGATAGGTAACAAAATGAATGGGGGTCACACACTGTTGAAATTCCTTTTGATTAATTCATGGAAAGGTTGCAGAACAGGTGCTTCCTGAGGGTCTAGCCACACTTTCACAGATTCACCCAAAGTCACTGTGAAAAGTGTTTAAGGCAATAGATACTAATTTCAGTTGCTGGATAAGGTTCATTGTTTCCATTTGAATGGTGGCATTTCTTACAGTAGATATCATGTCTTTATCAATCTCATCAGGATGCTCACAGCTTATATCAAAATAGTTCTGATAATTCTTAAGGAAAGTGTCTCTGCTTCTTGGCTGTTCCATCATTTGGTATGGGTGGACTTAATCCTCCCTTTTCTCTTAACCATGCTTGTGGTAGATGATGACTTCTAAACTATTTTTGTGCTTCCACTACTTTTGAAAGCACAGTTGTAGGGGATACTTCTTTTTCCACCAGGTTCAAATAATGTGCAGCGCACCCATACACATAAAGTAGACGCCCTCCTTCTGCACTTTGGTCTCTTCTTGTTTCTTGCATCTTTTTTTCACTGTCACAACAAAATGCAATTACCTGAAATTATAAAGAAAGAAAATTGGATACTGTGAATATACTGTACTGTAGATTCACTTTGATCAAAATACAGTGTAGCTAGCGACTGTAAAGCAAAAATCATAGCAACATCATGCGATTGGATTAGCCTCATATCGGTATCTCTTACTCCTTTCACATGAACTACATCATGCGGCAGATTCCTTCTTACTAAGTGAACCGTAGTTCGACTAGATCCTCATGATAGGATAATTAAACCAACATAAAGATCAACATGACCCTCACTCCGGCGGCGATCATCCTTTGTGGGTTCGGAGATAATTTATGTTTGACCCCAACCAGCGAACAGGTACGAACGCGTTTCAGTGGTATGTGGATATAACTAGCCATCGCCAGGATTCCTTACGAACAGAGAAGTGTGTGCATTGTGGTGAGAAGATCCCCCTACCAGTTCGTCCACCAATCGGTGTGCAGAACTCTACGAGCGCTGACGTTTGTGTCCACTCTCGTTTGCGATTGAACCCGACACCTTGACGTTAGAAAACCAACGCCATATCCACTAGGCGACCGAAAGCTCAGATATCGGAAGCCTAGTGGATGATACACCAGTCACACACACACTGGTGTTAGTTAGCATCATGGAAGTGGTGGAGTTTCTAATAAAGTAAATGAACTGATTTCTTTTCTACAGTAAATAAATGCACAGTAGTTAAGGTCATTATCAGAAAATGAGATGTTAGGCGGCGTCACGCTCTCTGGCGGAGCGCCGTCACACTCTGTGACGTCACCGGAAAAAAGACGTTACAGGAATAAAGAATTTTTTTTTTATAACCAATTTTAGTGAAATAAAGTGACATTCATTCCATGTTGCAAGCAGCAGTTGTAAACATACCAATTCGTTCAAGGAAATGTGTTGCAAAATATGTGGAATTTTGAACTTTGATATGTATCAATAATTATTATCAAAACTTAATGAATGTCACTTTATGTAAAAAATTTTAAAATAAAAATGGTTATGAAATATATAATTTATTTGCTACCATTGCACACCGTGTTGTTTTCTGCTAATCTAAACAGATTCCCTCCACGCTCCGCCAGACAGCATGATGCCTTGTAACTTGGCAGGGCTCTAACTTGACTCGTCTGGACTTGACACGACTCGATGCATTTGGGGAAAACGCAGCCTAATCGTCACAATCTTTTAAATAATTCTACAAGTTTTGGTGAATAGTAAGTAATTCAACATGAAAATACAGTTTATTATCTCACCTTCCATTTATAGGTTTCCTCGCAAAAATCAACCACTTTTTCGGCAATGGTACTGCAATACTCAGCGGTCTTCTTTTCGGAACCTGTGTCCACTGAGTGTATGAAGAAAGCTTTAGTACAGGGTAAAGACATGTTGCAATGATCGGTTGATTATGTACATTTGACCAACCGTCTTGAATAAACGTCACATTTTCCCCTTCTAATATAGTTGCTAATGCCTTCTCACACTCCTCAATCACCTCGACGAGCAAATATCCACCAAGATCTCGTCTGTTAGGGGGTTTGTATGAACCTCCCTGAGCATTGTTATCATTTTTTTCATATGATCATTATCAGCCACATTGGAAGGAATATTGTTTGCATAAAATGTTCTAGCAAATTGTAGATCTAGAAGTTTCTTCTCTGCTTCTGTTGTTTTGTGAACAAATTTGTCAATCCTTTGAACCATAGTGCAAGAAGACACCTCACAGTTGATTTTGTACAAGTATTTGACATTAAGCTTGCACTTCTTTTAAAAGGTAATGAAGTTGGATCAACTGTAGACGTTTCTGCTAGATTAATTATTTCAGTTGGCAAATCATCAGGGTCAGACTTTGAGTGCACATTTTTACCATATTCAATACACCGTTTCAGGTGTTCTCCAAGTCTTAAATTTTTAATTGATTTTCTGATCACAATGTGCTATAGAATTAGCTTGATCCTACAGTGCCACAAAGTAAACTAAATGTTCTTCTCTCAATGCAGTATTTATATAATGTCCATGTTACACTTTCAACATGTATACCAATCAGCCTGTTTTAACCTCATCTTATTTTTATATTTTTTTATTTCATTTTCCAAGGATTATAATTAGCTAGGTGAAATACAAATGAAACTGAGTACATAATTATATTAATAGGTTTAAATAGAAAAGGTAAAGAATCAATAAAGAAATACCCCGCAAATATATGAAATTAGTAAATTATAGAAAACCCGCATTTTCATCAATAAAACCCCGGCGTTTTTTGTTTTTTTTAAACCTGTGTATTTCGCCAACCCTGCCTGTAGAGTATATTCCTTCAATGGAATTTCACTGGACTTGGGGCCAACTGGGAGAAGCTGCAGAGGCTCGTCTCCTCCCGTTTTAGGTTAGCAAACTTTTTGCAGGAGACCATGCTAGGCGCGTGCCCCATGCTCATCCTCCCGGGGTATACGGATTGCGGAAGGGGACTCGATGCACCACACCGGCCTTCGCCTGGCGACCGGTGCCTTCCGCACGTCCCCTATTGAGAGCCTATTTATCGATGCTGGGGAGATGTCACTCGCTCTGTGCCGTGCACAGTGTATTATTCGACTGTACGCGCGAGGCCGGGGCCTCTCTCAGTCACCAACAGCTCTCACAGAATCCGCAGCTCATCTCGACATTGCATATGCCACCGAGACACCAGTTATAACCCTAAACGCAAAGGCTAGTAAACTCCTTCGAAGCTCAGTATAGCTCTTGGGCCTGTGGCATCTTTGGTTTTGCACAGGATGCCACCCTGGAGGGTACCACCTTTGCTCCCAAAGCTATAACAACGCATGTAGTGCTGCGCTCGGTCTTTTTGGAGCACACTTCGTGTCACTGGAACCATACCAAAATATATGGATTGCCTCCAACTCCCAAGAGGGGCTCGGTTTCCACGCCGTATCCACTCTGTTTGAAGTTATCGGGGCTCTGCTAGGCCCTGCGACTGTCTTAACGGCCAAGATGGTTGCAATACACCACTCGGTACGGGAGATAACGCTACGTGCCCGGTTCGGAGAACGGATTGTGATTTATAGCGACTCACAAAGCGCCTTGAGTGCTCTCAAGGCATTGGAATCGCTGCATCGCCTGGTTCGCGATATCTGTGACGCCACGGTTTTGGCGAACCGAGCAGATGTCGAGAATATTTTCTGCTGGGTTCCTGAATATGTAGGAAAATCGGGGAATGAAGTCGCCAAAGAGTTCGTGAGGACTTGGCGACCAGAGCAGCGTTTCGCTCCTCACACCGATTACATGGCAGGAATACGGGCTGCCCTCCGGGCAGCTTGGCAAAGATGGGCCATGGTCGAGAGGAACAAAATTACGTGCCGATGCGTTGCGACTGTTCCCATGGACTTACCCCCAATGCCGCGACGGCTGAAGTCATTAAGGTTGAGGGTAGGTTTAACTAACTTAAAGAAGAGTTTAAACTCTCCCTGAGTCACTACTCCACTACCCTAAAGGGTCAAGGTTGGATGACTCGGATCGAGGACGTCGACGTTTTGATCATATCAAGATCCACCTCATTGTCCGAGCTGAGTCTCAACTGATACCTCCTTACTGATAACTTATTAAAAGTAATCCAAAAGATGTCATCCTTGAGATGTCTCATCTTAGAAAATTGTTATTTTTCATCAGAGGCTCTCGAGCAATTCTTTGAAGACGGTTACTTACCTAAATTGAAGAGAGTCGGTCTCGTGGACTTAATGAATCTAAAATACCCGATCATCGATGCCATATCACATAAGTACCCAAATCTGGAGGCTTTTAAGTATCATGTCACAACCATCCTTCAGTTGGGATATTTCGTCGCTTACCGAGACGTTGTGATCGCATACGAGCACTTAAGTTTTATCCTACAGACTAAGATTCATCTCCTTTTATTAGCGACCTTCAAATTAACTTCAGGGATTGACGTATCTTGAGTTGGACGATTATTCTGGAGTTGATTCTAATTTTGCTGTGAAAATCATCAATTCCCACCCTAATTATAAATGCCACGAATATATTGAATATAGATCAAAATATTGTTAAAGGTACGACATCTATGAAAGACAGCTCAAATGTCCCGATTCGAGCCCCTCCTGGTAGATGGTGGTTGCCTCTATAAAAACCCGACTGCTTGCCAACGTGGGTGGCGGCTCTAAACGGGCTTCTCAATGACGCTTGACACCTTATCACTTCAGGGGTGAAAATCCTTCATGGTTACAAATAATACACTTTTCTCTCCTCAATTTCCGTTATTTTGACATCCCATTTGGTTTCACGAGGCAGGTTAGTTGGTAACGACACACCTGCCTATTACCGCCATTGACCCCGTTCACAGCTCAGCGGCCAATATGAAAGTTTGTGCTCTCTTTCCCCCCTCCCGATACGTTTTCAAGAACCCTTCACAGGTACATCAAGCCCCTCCCCATTGGCTACGCAAGAGAATCTTAGGCGATCCCTGAAGACTAAATAGTGTGCTCTCCAGGCCCCGAAACCCAAGTTTGCCTTCCCGCACCCGTGATCTTCAAGAACCCCACCACTTACAGATTTGTTAAAAACCTCCTCTTTTCGGCACACTTCAAGACCCCCCACCCCCACTAATCGTATGGGTGTGTTCGGTCGTAGTAATCTTACAGAGCGCTTACTCTTCTTGCCCCACGTTGGAGGGTTTTTTTTTAAGGGGCTATCTGGCGACTGCCCACTTAGGCATAAGTCACCGTAAACAAACAGCCTAGTTCTAGGCTACTTTAAAAAATTTGAACAGAAAACAACAATAAAAATAAATAACAATTAGGAAGCAATAACAATAACTAAACAATAACAAAAACAACAACTAAACATAGTTAAATGAAAGGGAGAAGGCCGGCCTCCCCCAAAAAGTACACAAGTCAATGTGCATGCACTCGTCCCGAGTACAAAGGACAGGCGGTAGCGACCCCGCCCATCCCGGTACCGGGACAGGTAACGTGCGCGAAGATCAGCCAGACTAGGACATTCGACAAGAATGTGCAGAGCAGCCTCGGGGACAACGCAGTCGTCGCAATAGGGCGCAGGCGAGTGCTCTATCAAATAGCGATGCGTCATACGAGTGTGTCCGATGTGGAGGCGACAGAAAGCGACCTGAAGCCGTCGAGGAATGGGGGATAGGTCCATGGGAACAGTCGGGGCGCAATGGCACGCAACTTTAAGTTCCCTTCGACTGTCTCCGATCTTCTTTGCCAAGCAGTCCGAAGAGCTGCCCGTATTCCTGAAATGTAGTCGGTGTGAGGAAGAGCGAAACGTTGGTCCGGTTGCAGAATCTTCGTGGACTCTTTGGCGCCCTCATTCCCCGCAATTCCTACATGTCCAGGAACCCAGCAGAAGATAATCTCGACATCTGCCCGGCTCGCCAAAACCGTGGCATCACGGATATCGCGAACCAGGAGATGCAGAGATTCCAATGCCCCGAGAGCACTCAGGGCGCTTTGCGAGTCGCTATAGATCACAATCCGGACTCCGAACCGTGCACGTCGCGTAATCTCCCGTACCGAGTGGTGTGTTGCCACCAGCTCGGCAGTGAAGATAGACGCAGCGCTTGGCATAGCCCCGCTGACTTCAAACAGAGGGGATACGGCGTGGAAGCCAACCCCCTCTTCGGACTTGGAGCCATCCGTATACACTGGCACGGTTCCAGCGTGACACGAGGTGTGCTTCAAAGAGGTTGAACGCAATACTGTCGGCGCTGTACAAGCTTTGGGAGCAGAGGCGTGGCGACAAATAGCCAAATGTGGTACCCTCCAGGGTGGCGTCAGGGCAGAACCAGGGGCGCCACCGGCCCGAGAGCTATACCTAGCTCTGGAAGGGGTTTCCTGGCCCTAAACCCGAAGGGCTAAGGAGTATGACTGGCGTCGCTCGGCGGCATAGGCACCGTCGAGATCAGCTGCGAATGCAGTGAGCTCTGTTGGTGACTCAGGAAGGCGCCGGGCTCGCGCGTACAGGCGAGTAATGCACTACATGCGGCGTAGAGCGAGTGGCATCTCCCCACAGGCTCTCAATAGGGGACGTGCGGAAGGCACCGGTCGCAAGGCGAAGGCCGGTGTGGTGGATCGAATCCACCTTGCGCAATAAACGCTCAGCTGCGGATGCATAAAACTCGCATCCGTAGTCGAGCTTCGAGCGAACAAAGGATCGATAAAAAAGTAAGGCAGTAGCCCTATCAGCGCCCAAAGTGCTGAACGTCACGGAACGGAGAATATCCATGCCGCAGGGATAAGAGAACCTAAGGCTGCGAATATGAGCCTCCCAGGTGAGGCGTCGGTGGAATACAAGACCAAGGAAACGATTCGATTCAACCACATCCATGCGCACCCCATTAAGAAACAAATCTGGGTCTGGGTGGAGCCGTGGATGGCGGCACAAGGGCACCACCTTAGTCTTGGCCAAAGAAAACCGAAACCTGTGCGCTTCGGCATAGCGAGAGACGCGGTTCAATGCCTGTTGGAGTCGACGCTCCAGAGTTGGCATCTGGGCCGCGCCAAAAGAGATCGAAGGTCGTCCACGTAGAGCGTAGCGAGAACATCTTCCGGCAGCACCGAGGTGATGCCGTTGATGCTCAGGGCAAAGAGTGTGACACTGAGGACACTTACCTGGGGGGATACCCTCCTCCTGCTCCTTTTGACCTGAGAGGGCTCCCCCCACCCGTACGCGAAATCGACGATCTCGCAAAAATTCAGATATAAATATTGGGAGGCGTCCCCTCGCCCCCATCGTGTGGAGAGTCTCCATGATACCGTATCGCCATGCGGTATCATAGGCCGTTTCCAGATCGAAAAATACCGTGGCGTAGTACTGTCTACGAAGGAAGGCCTCATGAACGGCATTTTCAAGTCGGAGCAGAGCATCCGACGTGGAGTGGAACTTGCGGAAGCCGCACTGTGCACAAGACAGATGGCCTCTGCTGTCCAGGAAAAAGGCTAATCTAGCATTTATCAATTTCTCTATCAACACGCACACGCAAGACGTTACAGAGATTGGGCGGAAACCGATCGGAGTAGAGTGATCTCTCCCCGGTTTGCGAAAGGCAAGCACAGTAGCGATTCGCCAGGAATCCGGGAGAAGACCCTCCACAAAGATCCTGTTGGACAAATCTAACTGAGAGGCCATGCCTCGCTCACCAAGGTGTCGAAGCATGGCGTACGGGACATCGTCCGGACCATGGGCGGTGTCCGCGCACGAAGCAAGAGAGGAGCGGCTCAGACTCAACGTAAACCTGTCGTTAAAGGGTTCTCCGCCTCTGGAGTTAAAGTCCAGCCGGCGGCCTTCCGCGACATCACGACGTGCATTGAAGTTGGCAGAGCAGCATCCCGGCTAGAGAATGCGGAAAAAGCGGTCGCGAAGGATTCCGCCACGGATGCGGGGTCCGAGATTGCGGTCCCATTCTCCTGGAGAACGGAAGGGGGGTCCTGCGACAACTTGCCCCCGAATCCTTTTGACTCGCTTCCACACCTCTGCTAAAGGGGTCTTCCCGTTAAGTGAAGACACATATGGCTGCCAAGAAGAGCGGCGGGCGTGCTTCGAAATATACCGAACCTAGCCCTAGCCCGACGAAATTCAGCGACAGTGAAAACGTTTGGGCGGCGCTTATAGCGCATGTAGGCATAACGTTTCTGTTTGAGGGCCGTCTCACACTCGGCCGACCACCATGGGAGTGGTCGGCGTGCAAAGCGGCCAGACGTCCTAGGAATAGTAGTCAGGCCCACGGAGATGAGGTTGCCGGAAAAGAACTCAACGGCATCATCTACGGACCTAAACTCCTCGATTGAGATAGAGAATTCAGTCATTTCCTGAAATGCAGGCCACCGCGCCAAGCACCACCGAGGTGGGCTCTCAGACGGCAGTTGCCCTGAAAATGATATTTGAATGTGAAAGTGATCACTACCATGGAGATCATCGACCACCCCCCCAATCAAAATCAGGCTGTGCATCCGAGGAGCACAAAGATTGGTCAAGGAAAGAAAATGAACCGGTTCTCGGACAATGATGCGTAAACTCATCCACGTTTAGGACACCCATCTCAAGCTCTTCGATCAGATCGGCCAGGACTAGTCCCCTGGGATTTATTAAGTATCTCTCCAGAGAGGATGCCTGACTTTCAGATCTCCAAGCAAGAGAAAGGGCCTCGGCAACAGTGCCACGACGCGGCGGAAGTCCCCCGCGTCGAAGTCAGCTGACGGTGTAATGTACGCAGAAATGATAGTATACCTCCTATCCAGGTGCAGCTGCACAGCCACTGCCTGAAAAGAGGTATCTAAAGAGAAAGGAAGAACGGAGACATCATGCCGGGTGTAAACCGCACATCTCCGAGCCCGGCCATCCCGTGATGGTGGGGCCGCAAGACCCTTATACCCCAGGAGGGCGGGCAGGGCGCACGCGCCTAGCATGGTCTCCTGCAAAAAGATAGCTAACGAGGAACGGGATGGGATGAGCCTCCGCAGCTCCTCCCAGTTGGCCCGGAGTCCACGGCAATTCCATTGAAGAAATATGCCCTCCAGGCCTAACTCGGAGGAGACGCGGGGGACTTCCTCGAACAGAAGACCCTCACGGGAATGGCCGTACGCTTCCCGGGGGCAGAACCCCGGGCGTTGTTGGCCAGACAAAGCGCCGAAGGCACTGTCACCTTCGAGGACTTATTGGGGAAGGTTGGGCTCGCCATGCGAGTCTTTTCCTCCCTCCGCTTCGAAACCTTAGGCGGGCGTTGCGGCTTCGGAGGCGGGGGACCCTCTTTTCGAGGAACCACCGTCTCCGAACCACTCGCTCCACCACTAGGCGTAATCGAAAGAGCCGAAGCTCCTTTCGGGGGACAGCTTTAGGAACCACGGAAGATGGCCTGGCGACCAACTTCAGGGGTGTTGCCCCCTGTCATTCTAACGACGCGGTGGAGGCGCGTGGCTGTTTTGCCTTACGGGAAACGGTCACGCTAGGGAAAGAGGGGGGAGCCCTGGTTTTAGCTGGGGCTGGGTATGAACCCTTTTTGCCGCCAGCTTTACCAGGGCAGCGCCCGGGTTGAGTAGAGCCCGCAGAAAGGCTCCGAATGGGCGCGGAAACAACCGTGCTCGTTGGCCTGGATGGGCCAGGAGCAGAGGGTGTCTTTATAACTATTGAGGTATATGACGTCCTAGGCAGAGCCGGGCGCGCCAGAACCAAGTCCTTAGCCTCTCGGAATGAGAGTCGATCCTGGGCCTGAACGGCCAGGATTTCTTTCTCCAGGAGATATGCACCAAATTGCTTCGAAGAAGCGGGGTGCAGCTCTCCGCAAATCACACACTTGGCCACACACGATTTAGACTTATCGTGTGCGGCCTTGGATCAATTTACACAGACTTCGGTGACCCCGACTTTGAACGTCTATAAGAACGATTCGTATGGCCAAAGCGGTGACAGTAATAGCAACGCCGCTGCAGTCGAACGAGTGCCTTCACGCGGTAGCGGTACCAACCGGCACGCACCGACTCAGGGAGCTTTTCACATTCGAACGTGACGAAGAGTGTAAGGGTGGGTCTCGAGGCCCCTCCCTGTTTTCTAATCACACGTTCGACCTTGACCCCCCATGATCGGCCAGCTCTAAGGTGATGTCCTCAATGGAGTAGTCAACGAGTTCCCTCGCATAAACTATTCCTTTCACAAAGTTCATGGTAGAGTGCGGCGTCACACTCACCGCGGTGCCATGGTGTCCAAAGAGCACTTATCTTGGCCGCCTCGGCGGGATTCGCCGCATTCGCCAGAAGGCTCCCGTCCGAGAAACCAGTCACCTTCGGCTCTCTACCAATTGCATTAGCTAATCCTCTCCTCTTATGAATCATGTTGCCCTTGGCCAACATGGTACCATCAGTGGAGCGAATAACGAGGAAGCGTTTGAAGCCAGCGGGCTCGAAAACGCCAGGTAACCTCTGAATCAGGGGCCCGATGTCATCGAGGCTCCGCCCTGTGCACTTTTGGTCTTTGTCATAGTCAGGGGCTCCACACCGGCGGGGGCAGAGGGGCCTGATATGCCGATCTTGGCTTGGTCGCTTGCCAAAGTGGCAGCAGACCCATCCGTCCCCGTAGCCCCCATGGATGGAGAGGAGCCCAGAGTCTTCTTTGTCTTTT
This sequence comes from Ceratothoa steindachneri, assembly GCA_963969495.1. Lineage (NCBI taxonomy): Eukaryota > Metazoa > Arthropoda > Malacostraca > Isopoda > Cymothoidae > Ceratothoa > Ceratothoa steindachneri. The sequence goes on along the minus strand of OZ018333.1, from coordinate 99,330,554 downwards.
TAGTCTTATTCTTTTTTGGAGAAGAGGGCGGGGAATGAACCCGCTTCTCACCTCCGCTGGAAGGAGCCCCCAGGTCAGATGGATCGGCCTCAAACAGGTCCTTCTCCGAAGAGGAGATCCCTCCTCTTCTTGCACTGCCTCGGAAACCCTAGCCGTTTGAGGAGGACCTTGCATAGGGGCGGATTCGGGTTCGGTGCTTTGCACCGAGCCCAGATTTTTCCCCATGGAAGGCCCTACCGTCTGAGGCTGGGTTGCCTCGAGGACCATGTATATCTCAGGGGACGCCTCCAGTTGGGCATCCCTCTCCCCCCCAAAATATCAGGTCCCGTTGGCAGTATCGTCACTTGTCTTATGTGGGGAGGCACAGGTCTTGACCCCGGCAAGATTCATTATTCTTGCCAGCAGGTCTTTTAAGGGATGCGACCGAAGGGCCCTGGCTTCCCTCTCCCCGCTAAGGGGGTTTGCCCTACCGAGCCGCTTCGATGTTGAGCGGCTGGCTAAGGGCTGCCTGCTGATAAAGCGAGGTGCCCGAAAGCACCTCCAGAGAAGGGGGTGAGGGGGAGTCCCCTTCACCCGTAGGCGAAGGAGAGGAATAAGCCTACTCTCCGGTTATAGAGATATGGAGGGTCCCTTACGCAAGCCCAGCAGGGGGGGGGGGGGAGGCCTCCACTTTTTCGGTGGAGCTGCCCGAGGGCGGCTCCGTTGATGAGCAAGGGGAAGTGAGTGTTGATTTTCTGAAATGTTGATCAGCGGTCATGGTGACCCTTAATTTTCTGCGGGACGCAATAGTGCATCACCTCTCGCAGTAGCCCGCACTGCAAGAGGTGCTTACAGGCCCGGCGGAGCCAGGCGCCGTCATTTGGGGCCACCCCTCCCGCCTGGTCGCCTGGTAGTCCATCGGCATGGCGGCTCCACCTTGAACACGGCTTAAAATTTATAGAATGTGAAGAGGAGAGGAAAAGGGATGTGAGGAAGGTATGGGTGGGGATGAAGCAGGTTGTTAAAAACCAACCACCCCAGACCGGAGCTCATGGGTTAGGGAACATTGTCCCCTCCCCCCTCAGCCCCGATCCGGGACGGTTGGATGAGAAGAAGGTCAGCATCTACCCTGTGAAATTAGAGACTGACCAGAGAAAGTTGTATGAAAAGCGAGGAAACAAGTGTTTTGAAGGAAGGAGAAGAGGCTAAGCTGGGATCGGACGGGGTGCTGAGTCCCGTCAGCCCGGCGGCCAGGATGCCAAATCACCGCGCCCCTAACGGGTGGAGAGGGATGGGGGGCTTAGGTGCCAAGGATAATTAAGAGTCCTTTTTTTCTTTATCCATTACTTTTTATTTTGTAAAAATACCAAGTGAAATAAGAAGAAAGAGTGATGATAGATTATCAAAAGAAGGATAAGTAAGATTGACAAATGTAAACAAACTCCTATGGGAGGGTGGTAGAGACGTTAAGGATAGGAGCGCCGAGACCAGAATAGGTCCTTTCGAATCGAATATTTTCTCGAGAGGTGGTGGCTAGCATTCAAAGCCCCAAGTATAATATATAGCATCGGCAACCATGCCAAGACGCGGCGGAAATCCTCACGTTGAAGTTGACTGACGTGGTGAATGTTCTCAGCAAATGCATCATACCGCTGATCAAGGTGTAGTGTAACTGCACTGCAACAGCCTCAAAGGAGGTATTTATAGGAAATAGAAGATCGGAGACATCTTGCAAGGTCTAAATGACGCGTCCTTCTTCACGTGGTGGCCAGGGTGCAAAACTGGTAGCCTGTGAGGGGGAACGGGGAAACGCGCCTGGCATGGTCTCCTGCAAAAAGATACCTAACGGGACGATAAGAGACTCCGCAGCTATTCAAAGTTGGCCCAGAGGCCGCAGCAATTACTATGGAGCGCCATGACAAAGTCCTTAGCATCGCATAATGAGACGATCCGCTCCATAAATAGCCAGGATTTCATTCACCAGATAAGGGTAAAACCTGTATTTGAAAGGCTACTCGCTTGTCTGAGTACGTAAATGGCTGTTAGGCTGACCTTTGCTTGAAGCTTGAAAGTTTTCTCACCTATGTGATAAATGGAATGTTTCTTATTACATTTTGTTGCAGCCTGATAAGGGCAAATGCTGCATTTAAAAAGCTTCTCGCCCGTGTATATATATGAATAGTTTTTAAGATGAAATTTCGTTGCAAGCTAAGGGCAAAACTGCATTTGAAAGGCCTTTCGCCAGTGTGAATGCGCATATGCAGCTTAATATTCTTTTCTTGCATCCTGATAAGGGAAAAGGCTTCTGGCGTGTGCGTATATGAATGTTTTTAGAGCTGACCTTTCGCTAGGCCTGATAATGGCAACAAGCTGCATTTGAAATGCTTTTCGTCAGTGTCAGTGCGCATATGCACCTTAATGTCAGGTTTCCTTGCAGCTTGATAAGGGCAGAAGGCTATATTTGAAAGGCCTTTCGCCAGTGTGAGTACACATATGCAGCTTAATTTCCCTCTTGCCTGCATTTGAAAGGTTTCTCACCATTGTGCGTATATGAATGTTTTTTAAGCTGACTATGCGTTGCGGCCTGATAGTGGCAAAGGCTGCATTTGAAAGGCTTTTCTCCAGTGTGAGTACGCATATGCACACTAATGTCAGGTTTCCTTGCAGCTTGATAAGGGCAAAGATTACATTTGAAAGGCTTCTCGCCAGTGTGAGTGCGCATATGAATCTTAAAACCATCCTTTCTTGCAGTCTGATAAGGGCAAAGGCTGCATTTTAAAGGCATCTCACCAGTGTGCGTATATGAATGTTTTTTAAGCTGACCTTTCGCTGCAGCCTGATAATGACAAAGGCCGCATTTGAAAGGCTTTTCGCCAGTGTGAGTACGCATATGCCGCTTAATGTCACGTTTTCTTGCAGTTTGATAAGGGCAAAGATCGCATTTGTGAGGCTTCTCGCCAGTGTGCGTATATGAATGGCTTTTAAGCTGATGTTTCATTGCGGCCTGAAAAGGGCAAAGGCTGCATTTGAAAGGCCTTTCACCAGTGTGAGTGCGAATATGAAGCTTAATATCATCCTTTCTTGCAGCCTGATAAGGGCAAAGGCTACATTTGAAAAACTTCTCGCCGGTATGTGTATATGAATGGTTTTTAAGCCGACCTTTCGTTGCGGCCTGATAAGGGCACCGCCCGCATTTGAAAGGCTTGTCGCCAGTGTGATTACGCATATGCAGCTTAATATCATCCTTTCTTGCAGCCTGATAAGGGCAAAGGCTGCATTTGAAAAACTTCTCGCCAGTATGTGTATATGAATGGTTTTTAAGCTGACCTTTCGTTGCGGCCTGATAAGGGCACCGCCCGCATTTGAAAGGCTTGTCGCCAGTGTGTGTACGCATATGCAGCTTAATGGCACGTTTACTTACAGAATGATACTGGCAAAGATCGCATTTGTGAGGCTTCTCGCCAGTGTGCTTATATGAATGGTTTATAAGCTGAATCTTTGTTGCGGCATGATAAGGGCAAAGGCTGCACTTGAAAGGCTTGTCGCCAGTGTGAGTACGCATATGCACCTTAATGGAACCCTTTCTTGCAGCTTGATACGGGCAAAGATCGCATTTGTATGGCTTTTCGCCAGAGTGAGTATATGAATGGCTTTTAAATTCATCTTTCCTTGCAGTTTGATAAAGGCAAATGCTACATTTGAATGGCTTTTCACCAGGGTGTGTTATTAAATGTATTTTTAAAGCTCCCTCCTGTGCAGTCTGATAAGGACATGAGTAACATTTATAGATTTTCTTATTCATTCTTGCATGATGCAGGGCATGTGAATTTGTGTGTGTCGACTGGGAGGGTTTGGAGTTGTTTTCGGTGCACTTTCCTGGACTTTCAGATCTTGAATATATACCATAAGACCAGTTTGGGTCATACTCAAGGGATCGAGGTGGCGATGATAAAATACCACTAACTTGTGGACTAACCTTAATGTTACTGGATGAACGCAATTTCATCTCCTGAAAAAGAAACAATAGGTTATTTTACAATCTTTCTGGTGTACAAGAGAACATTCTTGCAATAAGAAAGGGTAGGGACCCCACCCATCCCAAATTCATTCTTTAGGACTCCCATCTGACAATGACCTTAATGAAGTGATCTTGTATCTTGAGGCATTCCGCATAAATAATAAAATTGTGAAAAGTAAAGATAAGGCAGAAATGTAAGAGAATATGTATGTGATAATTCAACAGTTAAATAGAGGATATCCTAGGAAAATTTAGCTGCAGAGATAATTGTGATACACCGCTGCTGCACCCAAATTGCAGCTCGACTTTAATGCTTTTGTATTGATTCGGTAAAAGGAGAATGAGATCTTCTTTTTTTTTTAATTCAAGAGCACTATGTTCGCGGGTGCCACTGAGGGCATGTTTTTTTTTTGTTTTCAATTTAACCCATCAGTCGCCCGAGGGCCTTTATAAGTCCTCGATTCAGTGCTAAGTAATCGCCCGAGGGCCTTTTTGTGACCTTTCACGTATAGACTCGTGTTTGCCCTGATAATTTGTATATTCTTGTTTCAAACTCTTGTTAGTGATTATTCATCTAATTAAAATACATAAATGGCTTAGGGTCAGGCCTTCTTTGTTTGTAAACTGAAATTTATGAATGAGAATAACTTGACTCCATTCTAGGCCTCACCACAACATGATCGTGAAAAGAGGCTTTATTACTCATATCTGTGTAAACACGCAGTTTTTGATGACTCTTCCTTATTTTTTAGGTAAATAAACTTATGTTTTTCATTTTCCATCCAATTGAAAACGAGGAAATGCCTTAAGTTAGTATGTTATTGAAAGCACACAAAACAGCAAGCCTATTTTGTCTGGAAAATACAGTTTTATAGGTAAAAAATAGGCCCTGAGCAAAGTTTTCATAAAATTTAAGATATAAAATAGTACCCCATAAAGGGCGGCACTGTTTTCTATAATTAGATATTGGTTTTAAAACGTAACTGATTTAAAAAGCATAAAACAACCATGGGTGTTGATGAAAATTTGTGTAAGAACTGAGAATTATCAATCATAATTATAAATAGGTAGAAGGTTAATAATAATTTTCTAATTATATCAATAGAATGAATCTTCTCAATTAAAATAATGTATTATTTGATTTATAAAAAAAAAATATCTTATTTTAATTATTTTCGATAACGTGTACCATTTGCAATTTTACAGAGGAAGAGTTCGAGCAAAAAAGCCGGGCGACTAATGGGTTAAAGAGACCATCTCGCGGCTGGCTACTAAGGAAAAGGTTGCAGTATTTAACGGAAAGCCTAATCGTAGGCTATATTAAAAAAGAAAGTAACAGGGACAAGACAAGAGCTAAAACAAGTAAAAACAAAAGAAACAAGTAAACGCGCTCCAGAGGCGCGAATAGGCCCGCCTCCACCCCGGCGCAGTAACATGCGCCTACAACCAATAGTAAAATAAAATGGAGGCCAACCTCATTCAAAAAGTCGTATAGGACGCGCAAGTCTGTGTGCGAGAATCAGTCTCGATTACAAGGGGCAACGGGTAGCAACCGCGCTCATCCAAGTGCCGGGGACAGGTAATGTGCGCGATCACTCAGACGGGGACATTAAGTAAGAATTGCCGAAGTCTGTTGACAAAGAAGTCGTCACAATAAGGCGCAGGGGAGCGCTCCAGCAAATGACGGTCCGTCCCGAGAGTGGGTCAAATTCGGAGACGAGAGAAAGCAATCTTAAGCAGCCTCGAAATTGGGTGGTAGGTCCATGGAACATTCGCATGCAACTTTAAGTTCCCCTCAACTGTCCCCCATCTTCTTTGCCAAACAGCCTGTATTCCAGCCATGCAATCAGTGTAGGGAAGAGCGAAACGCTGGTTTGGTCGCCCAATCCCCACGGACTGTCTGACGCTCTCACTCCTCGCAATTCCTACATGTGCAGAATCCAGCAGAAGATAATTCGAGATCCGCCAGGTTCGCCAAAACCCGACGTCACGGATATCGCGAACTAGGGATACGGAGATTCCAATGCCTTGAGAGCACTGAAGGCGCTTTGTGAGTCACTATAAATCACAATCCGGTCTCCAAACAAGACACGTCACAATATCTACCCTACCGAGCCGAGTATTTCAACCAGCTTGGGAGTGAAGACAGATGCAGCGCCTCGCTGACTTCAAACAGAGGGGAAACGGCGTGCAAACCGAACACCTCTATGGACTTAGAGTCATCCGTATACACTGCCACGGTTCCAGTATTGCACGGAGTGCACTCTAAAATGACAAATGCAAAATTCCCGTACCTGCAGAAGCTTTGAGAGCAGAGGTGTAGCGAAAAATAGTCAGTCCAGGGTGGCGTCTAGGCAGAACCAGGGGCGCTACCGGCCCGAGAGCGATAACGAGCTTTCGAAGGAGTTTACTAGACCTTAAACTAAAGGGCTTTGGGTATGACTTCTTCTCTCGGCAGCATAAGCACAGTCGAGATCAGCTGCGGATGCATTGATAGCTATTGGCGACTGAGGGAGGCGCCGTGCTCGGGCGTACAGGCGAATAATGTGCTGTGCACGGCACATAGAAAGTGGCATCTCCCCAGCGTCGACAAGTAGGCTATAATTGGAGGATGGGCGGTATGATGGCTCGAGTCCACCAATCACAATACACCCTTGACTGCGGATAGATAAAACTCGCATCCGTAGTTGAGCTTCGAACAAAGGATCGATAAAAGAGTAAGGAGTAAGGCAGTAGCCCTATCAGAGCCACAGGTGTTGAATGTAACGGAACGAAGAAACTTCATGGCGCGGTTAAGAGAGACCCTAAGGCTGCTAACATGAATATCGGGCAAATACAAGACAAAGGAACGGTGCGAGTCAATCACTTTCAGAAAGAAGTCTGGGTCAGGGTGGAACCGTGGATTACGGCAGAAGTGCACCATAACGGAAACTGAGTCTGTACGCTTTGGAAAAGCGAGAGATGTGGTTTAATGCCTGTTGGGGTCGACGCTCCAAAGTTGCCATCTGAGACGGGCCAAAGGACATTGAAAGATTGACCACGCTGAGCGTAGTGAGAACATCTTACGGCAGCACCGAGGTAATGCAGTTAATTCTAAGGGCAGAGTGTGACACTGAGGACAATTCCCTGCGGTAGACCCTCTTCCTGCTCCATTGGTCCGGTTAAGCCCACCCCCCGTACGCGGAAACGACGATCTCGCCAAAATTAATAAAGATTGGGAGGTGTCCCTTCGCTCAAATCGTGTGGAGAGGCTCCATGATACCGTATCGCCATGGGATACGGTATCATGGAAGTAAAGTCAAGTCGCGCCCTTCACCGACATCACGGTGCACATAAAATGCGGAGAAAGCGGTCGCGAATGATTCCGCCATGGACGCGGTGTCCGAGATTGCGGTACCATTCTCCTGGCGAACGGGAGGGGGGTCCTGCGAGAACTTGGCCCGAATCCTTTTGACTCGCTTTCAAACCTCTGCTAGAGGGGGTCTTCCCGGTAAGTGAAGATACGTATGCCCGCCAAGAAGAGCGACGGGCGTTTTTCGAAATATACCGGAACCTAGCTCTAGCTCGACGAAATTCAGCGACAGTGAAATCGTTTAGGCGGCGCTTAACGAGGATGTAGGCCTAACGCTTCTCTTTGAGGTCCCTCTCATACTCGGCTAACCACCACGGGAGCTGTCGGCGTGCAAAACGGCAACACGTTATATTAATAGTAGTTAGGACCACAGCGATGAGGTTGTGGTGGAGTGAATGTGTTCTTGTATGGCCTTTCTCCCACCCCTTTTCCGATACCTTCTCCCCCCTCTGTGCTCGCGTGTGTGAATAACTGGCATTTAAATTTCTTTGTTTTTTTCTCAGTTTTTAATTGATGTTTATTTTCTTTTTTCAGAGAAAACTAGTTAAAGTTAATCAGAGGTTGAAAGCCTAATATTGATGTAATTTTTTTTAATCTTGAGCATTGTTTATCCAGAAGATTTACCGAGTTTGGATATTGAGTGGAGATCGTGTGGACGCAACCGTGGGACAACGAACTTCTAGCGGATGTTGGAAAGAGGCCGAGAGCTTCTACTCCCGCCCTGATATGAGGTTTTACATGACATCTCGTTGGAAACCATGACCGCACCTGGTTTCCCCACCCTCTCGTCTTGAAACGAGAACTATACAGCCTTGGCTAGCCTTGCCCTAACTCACGAGTGATACCCCGTAACCCCCTTTTTTTTTAAAGCATCATAGGGTGTTGATTGGAATACCTCGTACCGTTGTTTTTCTTTTCTTTTTTGCGCGCACATCATTTGACCCAGTACCGATTGGTGTTCTTGTAAAAAGTTTCTCTTCGCCCGTCTTAGGTTTTTTTGTATTTTGTTTTTTTAATTGGGGAATTTTGGCCTTGTTTTGTTGTGTGCAAACATTTTTTTAATTGAATTCTTATATGAAAATTTAATTATTTCTTGTAAATATACTTCTAAATCTTTTTGGTGAATACGAGAAGCAGTTTGGATCGATTGGGAGTTAGAGTGTAGATTTTCGGCCCGCTAAAAGGTTGCCGATGAAGAATTCCTAGGCCTCATCTACCCACCAAAACTCCTCGACTGAGACAGAGAAATCAATCATTTCTTGAAATATAGATCACCGCGCTCGCGCTAGCGACCCAGAAAATGATATTTTTAATGGGAAAGTGATCACTACCATGGAGATCAACGACTACTTCCCCACCCAAAATCAGGCCACCGGAGAGCATAAAGATAAATCGAGGAAGGAAAATGAAGCGGTTCTCGAGCAGTGAAGTGTAAACTCATCCCCATTTAGGACACCCATCTCCAGCTAGTCGATCAGGTCTGCAAGGACTTGCCCGCGGATCAATCGAGTAGTCTCCCCAGAGGGAGTGTATACCGTTCGGATCTCCGAGCAAGATAAAGGGCTTCGACATCTTTGCCACGCTGCTGTGGAACTCCCCCACGTCGAAGTCGGCTGACGGTGGACTGTATGCAGAAATAACAGTATACCTCATATCCAGGTGCAGCTGCACAGCTACTGCCTGAGAGGTGTCGAGAGCGAAGAAAAGAACTGAGACATCATGCTGGGTGTAAATCGCACATCGTCCTGCCCGGCCCTATCGTCTCGTAGTGGGGTAAAAAAAACCTTATAACCGTGGAGGGTGGGTAGGGAGGCACGCGCCCAGCATGGTATCCGGCAAAAAAGATAAATAAGGGAAAACGGGAGGAGACGAGCATCCGCAGTTCCTCCCAGTTTGCCTGGAGCGCGTGGCAATTCCATTGAAGGAATATGCACTCCAGGCCTAGCTCGGAGATGCAGGTGCCATCTTCGAAGAGAAGACCCTCACGGGGATGTCCGTACGCTTTACGGAGACAAAACTCAGGGTGCTGTTGACCGGAAAATGTGCTGGAGGCGCTTTCGCCTTCAAGGACTTATCGGGGGATGCCGGGCTCGCCATGAAACTTTTAATTCCCTCCACCTCGAAACCTTAGGCGGAGTCTGTCGTCTGGGGGATCTCCAATCTTCGAGCAACCAGGTCTAGTACTGGGTGTGGGCGAGGGAGCCGAAGCTCCATTAGTGATGTCCACAGTTCGGTGGGTCACTTCAGAACCCATGAAGATGGCCTCACGACCATCTTCAAGGGTGTTGTCACCTGCGAGTCTAACGACTCGGTGGAGGTGCTTGGCCGTTTCGCCTTACGGAAAATGGTCACGCTGAGAGAAGGGAGGGGAGTCCTGGTTTTAGCCGCTGTTGAGTGTGAACTCTTTGTGCCACCAGCTTTACCAGGGGAGCGCCCGGGATGGGTAGAAGTCGCAGAGGGGTTGAAAGTGGGTGTGGAAACTATCCTGCTCGTAGGCCTGGGGCAGAGGGCGTGTTTCTAACATTGAAGCATAGGACGTCGCAGCCAACGCTAGGCGCGCCAGGACCAAGTTCTTAGCCTCGAGAAATAAGAGACGATCCTGGGCCTGAACGGTCAGGATTTCCATTTCAAGGAGATACGCACAACATTGCTTCGAAAAAGCGTAGTGCAGCTCTCCGCAATTGACACACACAACTTTGCACGTCCACAGGAGCGATTAGTATGACCGAAGCAATGACAGTAATATCACCTCTGCGGCAGTGGTACTAATGCCTTCACGCGGTAGCGATAACAACCAACAAGCACAAAGTCAGGGAGCTAGTCACAGTCCAAAGTGACGAAGAGTGTAGGGGTGGGTCTCGAGACTTCTCCCTATTTTCACATCACACGTTCGACCTTGATCACTCCATAGTCGGCCAGCTCTAATGTGATGTCATCTATGGAGTAGTCCACGAGTTTCCTCTCAAAATCTACTCCTTTCACGAAGTTCATAATAGAGTGCAGCCTCACACTTTCCGACGTGCCATCAAGTGTCAAAAGGACACTAATCATATGCCGCCTGAGAGGGGTCTGTTGCATTCGCCAAAAGGTTACCCTCTGAGAAACGGGTCACCTTTGCCCCTCTACTACTCACGCTAGCCAAAGCTCTCCTATGATGGATCATGTTTCTCTTAGCCAACATGCTGCCATCAGTGGAGCGAATAACTAGAACGCGTTTTAAGCCAGCGGGCTCGAAAACGCAAGTTAACCTCTGAATGAGGAGTCCCTACATAATTGACGCTTCCCCCTTGTCTTAGTCTGGCACTCCCCATCTGAGGGAGCACCGGAGCCGGACGTGCCGATCATGGCTTGGTCGCATACCGAAACGGCGGCGGCCCCGTGCGTGCCCACGGCTCCTGTAGAGGAAAGGAGCCGCGTTTTTTTTGCCTTTTTTTTCTTTTGGGGACTGGGCCGGGAATGAACTCGCTTGTCCCCGCCGCCGGGAGGAGCCCTTAGGACAGATGGACCGACCTCAGCAATATCCTTCTCTGAAATGGAGAACGTCTTGGCTGTTACAGGGGCACTAGCCGGGAAAGGAGATCACTCTCCTTTTAAAGCTTCGGGTGGGCCCCGAGCCATCTGAGGAGGACCTTACAAAGGGGCGGACTCGGGTTTAGTGCTTGGCACCGGGCACAGATTCGATCCCATAGAAGGTCCTATCATTTGGGTTGGGCACTCACTCCCTCCCCAAGACATCATAAATTACATTTGAGATTCTTTTCTTTTAACCTTCTAATGCCGGCGAACCAGCATCCGTCGAGGAAGATAGGGACTAGGTACACAGATTCCCTGCAAACTAGTCGCACACGCCTGCAGGACATTGAAGGGCACGGCGGGCCGATGGGTACTGCCATCCCTTCCTCCCCCTAATGGGCCGCCTGCCTGCTTTCTTGGCTGTCCCCTTGGAAAGCAAAGTGTGGAGTGCCGCTGGAAAAAATGGGTCGCACTCCAGAGAAGGGGGTGAAGCGGAGTTCCCCTACACCCGTATGTATAGGAGAGGAGTAAACCTCCTTTCCGGTCGGAGACGTTTGCAGGATTCTACCCATTAAAGATATGAACCAACCCTCGTTTCTTGAGTCTAAGGAGTTGGTCCAGGCCCCACCCATCGCTACCCGCATCTTATGCATCAATTTCAAAAAGGCACCCTCTACTCCTGGTCCCTTCGGGCCTCCACTCAAGGTTGCTTCTCCACTCATTAAGAATCATTCAGGTAGATGCTCACCCTTTCCCTTAGTATACCTAGTGGCACAAAGGGTTAACACCCAGCCTTGGCTAAAACCAGTATCCCCCACCCACCCCTCATATTACTGTTTCCCATTAAGCAAAATGGTCATGTGCCTCCACCACTCACAGGATGCAAACCCACTGAATGTGGTTGTAAGAGTCTTCAGGGACTCATAAAGGAGTCCCACAGAGGACAGCCCCAGAGTAGCTTCAGATTCCCCACTCCCAACCAAGAATGGACCAGACACGGAGAGAGACAAATATTTGCATGGCAGGTCCAACCTTCCTGTATAAGTGCCCAGAGGCGATAGTGCCTTTGAAGGCCAGAAACTCTCTGCTTTTCTACCTCAGAGAAACCTCCATATCTCCAAGCTAAGCATGGAGGAATATTCCTTCGATGGAATTGAGGGGATTGGGCGGACTGGGCCAAGTGGGGAAAGTTGTGGAGCCTTGTCTCCTCTCATTACCTGTTAAATGTCTGTTTACATCAGAATGTCCCTAGTATAAGGATTTTGCAGCCCTTCCCCCACAGAATTGGGGCCAGCCAAGAGGATGTACCATTTCGTGCGCTCTGTGAAGGCATCCGGCCTTGAAGAGCGCATTATAAGAATTTTATTATTATTATTTACACCTGTCATGATGTCGTCTAAGTTCTTCTATTTGCTATAAATACCTCCTTTCAGACAGTTGCAGTGCAGCTACACCGGGGATTGATATACTGCTATCACTACAAACGTTCCACATCAACCAGCTTTGATGGGGGGACTTACAGAGCATCATAGCACAGTTGCCAAGGCCCCTTTTCCTTCTCAATGACTTGAATGATAGGCACCCCTTCAGGGGGAACTACACAATCCCAGGAGTCAGCTGCTTGTCAACCTGATTGATGAAGTGGAGATGTTCTAAATATGGATGAGTTTTGCATCAATGCCTGAAAACTGGTTCATTTTCCAGTCTCAATCTGTCCCTGCGCTTTCTTGATGCAGAGACTGATTTGGCTGGGAGCTGGACGATGACCTCCATGGTAGAGATCACTTTCACATTCAACCATCCTTTTTGGGGCTGCTGCTGCCTGAAAAACTGTCTCCATGGAATTTTGATTGGTCACAGTGGTCCACATTTCAGGAAATTACTGAATTCTCTGTCCCAGTCAAGTTTAGGTGAAGGGATGAGGGTGTTGAGTTCTTATCTGGCAACATCATTACTGTGGGCCTGACTACTATTTCTAGAATGGTTGGTCACTTTGCACACTGTCCATTTCCAAATGCAGGATGACAGAAAAGGATCTTAAGTCATTGTGGTATTACGGGATGGGTCCAAGGAAATAGTCATGGCACACAAATTTAAGTTCCCTTTGGTTGTCTTCTATTTTCTATGCCAGGCAGCCCAGGGGCTGATATGATTCTGCGATGTACAAGGTGCAGAATGTATTTGTTTACAATTTTCAACTGCTTATTTTATGCATATTTTTGCAACCTTAATTAAAGATCTTTTACTTCTTTAAAAAAATGCATTTTTGTTTTTTGTTTTCCAGAATAATTGACTAAAATCTTTAATCATTGGCAATTTGTGGAAGACACATGTAGTCCTCCTCATTGTAATCAGCACCAGAAGGATAAACAAGGAGATTTCAGACTTCGTGTCAGCAGGATGGTGGAAAAGTTCAAAAAGGAGCTAGGGGATTCAAGATTCAACTACATGACCACCAAAACGCTGGAATACTTTACTGAAATCCAGATCATCAACAATGAACCCAGAAAGTCGATGCATGCTATTGCAAGGGAGAAAGTGTGAATGAAACGCTCATCAGGTTGGTGGTGCATGAGGACATCTGCTACTTTTTCTAAAAGATGAGAAAGGGACAATTTCTATCCATAGTGATGGGGGCAAAGTGACTCAAGCCCACCGAGAAGCCGATCGACAGGTTGAAACACCCATTGGAGCCAGACATGACAATGTTATTCACCAATGACAAGAATTCCTGTTAAAACCACAAGATCTACTTGCAAAACAACAGGTGGGCTGCTGTTGACCCTTAAGGACATGTTCAGATTCATGCACAAACACAAATGAGGTGATTTCATGCCTCCCCACTTCTTTCATGAGTGGCTCAAACTGAATACTGGTGACTAAAGGAATGTTCTAAGTAAGCTGGTGAGGTCTTGAATCGAGCGGGTAGTTGTAGGGAGGCCTTACAGGAGGCAGCAAGACTCTACACCTTGCTATACCAGCTGGAAGACCCAGGTCTGGATGTCAATCACGCAGAACCTGACCTTTGACCTCCCAACTCGCCTGACTTCTATGTATGGGGCGCAATGGAACAAGACACTAATAAATCCAGGTGCAACAAAAAGAATGAGCTGAAGATTGGATTACTGGGGCCTTCAAAGACCTGAATGAGAGATAGTGATGAAGGACTGTGGTTAGTTTCAAAGTTGCCCGGAGCCTGTAATTGAGGCCAGAGGCGGGTTCATTGAGTAAGATCACACACATCTGCCAATTGACACCAGGGCAAAAGTGACAGCAATTAAGATCTCAGCCTAGTACTGTTACTTTAAAATCCCCCAATAGAAAGAATAACAAACAACAAAAATGCAAAAAGGAATATAGAGAACAGAGACAAGGAGAAGAAAGAAGCACGCTCTGGCATCATGGGAAGGCCCCATTTCCCCCTCTATAAATTATTTCCCTCCGAACCAAAATATGATATCAAAAAGCTTTTGAATCATTGGAAGTCAATGATAATGATTACATTAATGAATGAATTCTAATGAAATTCAGCCTTTTCTCTTATCCAAAGTTGGGGTCCTAATTATGGGATGACCTGATGCAATCTTTTCCCCAAATAGCTCAACTTTGTCAGTATTTTCTCTTAAATCTTCATAATCCATTCTGCCAAGTACCAATGATGACTGAGCTAATCAAAATACAGAATAAATGCCAATTAGTAGGCACACTTACTTCAGGGACCTAGACAGGCCACCAATGATTTAAAAAATTAAAAACTATCAGAGCAGGGGGAGGGGGTGTAAGATATAATTAATACAGACAGAGAAATAATTAAAAGAAATAAATGAGTTAAATACTACAAGGCCTCTGGTCCAGATGACATTCATTCTAGGTTACTAGAGGAAGGTATGGAAAGCATTGCAGTAGCTCTGGAGAAAATATATACTAGATAACTATGTTTTTTTTTGAGAATTGCCAAATGCTTGGTAAATACTAAGTGTAGTGTCCGTTTGCGAGTTTTTAAGCGTGTGAGCAACGATGATCACAGCATGGATTTAGAACAGATAAATCATGTTTAACAAACATTAGCCGAACTTAGGTGAGGCTGAAAAGCACTTTACAAGTAGTTAGCGACGAGTAACTGAGGTTTACTAGGTAGTGTTTTGAAGAAACAATAAAGCGAATAGTGTGCTGGATATCATTAAGATAAATGTTACTAATGTAAGGATGTTATCCTTAAACTTTATAACTCAAATGATAGCCCAGATTTAGTGTATTGTATAGAGGCATGGTTAACACATATCAACCTGAGAGTTAGTGCAAATGTTATAACTTAATTGAGGCATCTCCACTATGTAGACTGAGGGCATTAAATATGTTCTCAATTAAAAGGTGTGCGAGAGGGAGCAGGGACAGGTAGTAGGAACCCCACTCATATAGATGGGAGAGGTACTGTCTACAGAGCACTACATGAAAAGGACATTCAAGCAAAAATCATAAGGCTATAAACTCTACTATTATTATTTAATACTAAGAAATGGCAATCTTGAGTGATAACATTGGTGTGAAGAAAATATGAAATAATGTTTACCATTATACAAATAAATTCAGCAGGAAACTAAAAATAACAAAGATTACCTTTTCTTGATGAAGGTCTTGTTGCAAAAACTCAGTGATATTGTTTGGTAGAGAGTCTTCAGATTTTGCACACAATACATCAAAAGTAAAAGAAGAACTCATCTCTCTATGAAAGAATTCTTCACTAACTTCTTCCTTCAATGAAATCTCCCCAAAGTCCTGCTTGAAAAAGTAAAAAGTTCATTCTTACAGAGCATCCAGAAATCACTTGTGTTTTCATACATTTATATTCATGTTTTTAATGGCTTACTTCGGAGATTTAGATATGTTCACTTTCAGGTGAAAATAATGCAAAGTGTAAAGATTAGTGTGTAAAACTAGCTGAAGTGTGGTGTCGAATGTGATAATGGGAGATTGAATAAATAAGGAATGACAACCTAATCAAGGGGTAAAACAGATAAATACATCTAGCAGATGATCCCAGCTACTAATGTCCTTTCACATAGTGTCATAGTATATAGAAACAAGATAAATAGAATCATTTTTCTACTGAAAAATGTTCTTTCCTAACACACAAAATAATCTGTTTGGGGAAGTGAATCAAATCAAACACACTCAGGAGGCAAACACCGATTTGATGTTAGTTTAAGCAATGTCTTAGACCACAGCTTCACGCGAGGAGAACATTTCTTACAAATAGAGAGGCTTTTGAGACTTGCCTACCCAAGTTAAATAGAAGGACTATGGGAGAGAAATTAATTAGGAATTCAATGGACAAAAGAGAAATAAGTTAAACATGCGGCTTTTTAGGGTGGGTGGGAAGCACATCTCATTACTGCCTACTTGGGCACAAGTCACGGCACGCAACACAGCCTACTACTAGGCTTTATTAAAAAAAAAAGACAAAGGCTAAAAAATAAGAAGAAAACCGAGTGTGTCCAATTCGGAGATGACAGAAAATAAGCTGAAACCATTGCGAAATTGGGGGATAGGTCTATGGGAACGGTCGCAGTGTAATATCATACAGCTGTAAGTTGCACTCGACAGTCTCCCATCTTCTTTGCCAAGCAGCCCGGATTCTTGCCATGTAATCGGTGTGAGGAAGAGCGAAACACTAGTGGGGTTGCCGAGTGGTCGCTGAATCTTTGGTGCCCTCATTCCCCGCAATTCCTACATGTCCAGAAACCCAGCAAAATATAATCTCTAGATCCGCCCGGCCCGCCAAAACGGTGGCGTCACGGATATCGTGAACCAAGGAATGAAGAGCTTCAAATGCCCCGAGAGCAGTCAGGGCGCTTTGTGAGTCACTATAAATCACAATCCGGTCTCCGAACCGGGCACGTTGCATTATCTACCGTACCCAGCAGTGTATTGCAACCAACTCAGCCATGAAGACAGACTCAGCGCCTGGCAGTCCCGCTGACTTCAAGCTGAGGCGGTACGGCGTGGAAATCAACCCGCTCTTGGGAATTGGAGCCATCCGTATACACAGTTCCAGCGTGACACGATGGGCGTTCCATAAAGGTCGAATGCAATACTCCTGGCGTTGTAGAAGCTTTGGGAGCAGGGGAGTGGCGACAAATAGTCAAAGATGGTACACTCCAGGGTAGAGTCCTGGGCAGAACCAGAGGGGGGAGGGGGACTTGGCGAGAGCTATACTTAGCTCTCGATGTAGTTTCTAACCCTAAACCAAAATGACTTAGCGATATGACTGGCGTCTTACAGCAGCATATAAACCGTTGAGATCAGCTGTGGATGGAGTGAGAGCTATTGGCGACTGAGGGGGGCGCCGGGGTCGCGATTACAGGTGAATAAGGCTGCGAGTATGAACCCCCATGTGAGGTGTCGGTCAAATACAAGACAAAGAAATTGTTGCGAGTACACCATTTCTAGGCGCACCCCATTTAGAAAGGAGTAGGCGTCAGGTTAGAGTCGCGGATAGCAGCAGCAGTGCAGATACCTTAGACTTGACCAGGGAAAGGTGAAGCCTGTGCGATTCGGCATAGCGAGAGACGCGGTTAAATGCATGTTGGAGTCGACGCTCCAGAATTGGCATCTGGGCCACACCAAAAGAAATCAAAAGGTCGTCCACGTAGAGGGTAGCCAGAACATCTTCTGGCGGCAGAGAAGTGATGCCGTTGATGCTCAGGGCAAAATGTGCGACAACAAGGACACTTGCCTGCAGAACACCCTGTTCCTGCTCCATTCTACCGGATAGCATCCCTCCACCAGTACGCGGAATCGACGATCTCGCAAAAATTCAGATATAAAGATTGGGATGCATCACGTCGCCACGACGGTGTGGAGAGTCTTCATTATACCGTATTGCCCTTTGTATCATAGGCCTTTTCCAGATCGAAAAACACCGGGACGTAGTGCTGTCTACGAAGGAAAGCTCGCAGACGACATTTTTCAGTCGGAGCAGTGCATCAAACGTGGAGTGGAACTTGCCAAAGCCGCACTGTGCAAAAGACAGATGGCCTCTGCTGTCCAGGAAAAAAGGCTAATCTAATATTTACCAATTTCTCCATCAACTTGCACACGCAAGAGGTTACAGAGATTGGGCGGAAATCGGCCGGAGTAGAGTGATCTCACCCCGGTTTGTGAAAGGCGAGCACAGTAGTGATTCGCCAGGAATCTGGGAGGAGACCCTCCACCTGGATCCTGTTGAACAAATCTAAGAGAAAGACCATGCCTCGCTCACCCAGGTGTCGAAGCATGGCGTAGGGGACATCGTCAGGACCATGCGCGGTGTCCGCGCACGAAGCAAGAGCGAAACGCAACTCACTCAGAGTAAACCTGAGTTTTCCGCCTCTGGAGTTAAAGTACAGTCGGGGGCCTTCGGTGACATCACGACGTGCATTGAATGCTGGCGGAGCAGCATCCCGGCAAGAGAATACGGAGAAAGCGGTCGCGAAGGATTCCGCCCTGGACTTGGGGTCCGAGATTGCGGTTCTATTCTCCTGAAGAACGGGAGGGGGGGTCCTGTGAAAACTTACTTCCAATCCTTTTGACCCGACTCCAACACCTCTGCTAGAGGGGTGTTCCCGTTAAGTGAAGACACGCATGCCAGCCAAGAAGAGCGGCGGGCATGCTTCGAAATATACAGGAACCTAAACCTAGCCCGACGAAATTCACCGATAGTGAAATAGTTCTTGCGGCGCTTATAGCGTATGTAGGCATAACGCTTCAGCTTGAGGGCCCTCACACTCGGCTGACCACCACGGGAGTGGTCGGCGTGCAAAACGTCCAGACCTTCTATGAATAGTAGCTAGGCCCGCGGCGATGAGATTGCCGGAGAAGAACTCAACGGCCTCATCTACTGACCTAAACTTCTCTAGTAAGATAGAGAATTCAGTCATTTCCTGAAATGCAGACCACCGCGCCCGCGCCAGCACAACCGGGGCGGGCTCTCGGGCGGCAGCAACCCAGAAAAAGATATTTGAATGGGAAAGTAATCACTACCTTGGAGGACATCGACCATCCCACAATGAAAATCAGACTGTCTATCTGGAGAGCAAAAAGATAGATCGAGGCAGAAAAATGAAGCGGTTCTCGAGCAGTAATGTGTAAACTCATCCACATTTAGGACACCCATCTCAAGCTCGTCGATCAGGAGGCAAGGACTTGACCCCGTGGAGTAAAAGAGTCGTCTCCCCAGAGAGGCTGTCTACCGTTCAGATCTCTGAGCAAGAGAAAGGGCCTTAGCAACCGTGCCACGACGCAACGGAAATCCAGCGGGTTGAAGTCGCCTGACGGTGGAATGTACGCAGAAATAACAGTATACCTCCTATCCATGTGCAACTACACAGCTACTACCTGAAAGGAGGTAAATAAAACAAAGAGAAGAACGGAGACATCAATTGTCAGTAAATCGCCCCCATCCCGTAGTGGTAGGGTCGCAAAACCCTTATACCCCAGGAAGTTGGACAGGGGTCATGCGCCCAGCATGGTCTACTGCAAAAAGATAGCTAACGGGGAACGGTAGGAGACGAGCCTCCACAACTCATCCCTGTTGGCCCGGAGTGTGCGGCAATTCCATTGAAGGAATATGCCCCTCAGGCCTAGCTCCGAGGAGATGCGGGGGCCCTCTTCTAAGAGAAGACCCTCACGGAAATGGCCATACCCTTCCCGGGGGGAGAACTACGGGCGCTGTTGGCCGGACAATGCGCTGAAGGCGCTGTCGCATTCGAAACTTTGGGAAGGCGGGGCGGCTTCGGATGCGGAGGGCCCTCTTTGCGAGGATCCACCGTTTCCGACGCACCCAGTCCACCACTGGGCGTAGGCGAAGGAGTTTCGTCCTCCTTTGGAGGGGCAGCTTTAGGAACCCCTGAAGATGGCCTGGCGACCAACTTCAGGGGTGAGGCCTCCTGTGAGTTTAACGACTCGGTGGAGGCAAAATTTCGCCTTACGGGAAACGGTCACCCTGGTTTTAGTCGAGGCTGGGTGTGGACCTTTTGTACCATCAGCTTTAGCAAGTGAGCTCCCAGGGTGGGTAGAACACGCAGAAGAGTTCCGGATGGGCGCGGAAACTCAAGTACTCGTAGGCCTGGAGGGGCAAGGAGCAAAAGGTGTCTTTTTTTAACATTGAGGAATAGGACGTCCCGGGCAGCGCCGGGTGCACCAGGACAAAGTCATTAGCGTCGCGAAATGAGAGACGATCCTGAGCCTGAACGGCCAGGATTTCCTTATCAAGGAGATACGCAACACATTGCTTCGAAGAAGCGGGGTGCGGCTCTCCGCAATTGACACACTTGGCCACACACAATTTAGACTTATCGTGTGCGGCCTTGGAGCAATTTACACAGACTTCGGATGACCCCGACTTTGCACGTCGACAGGAGCGATTAGTATGGCCGAAGCGGTGACAGTAATAGCACCTCCACGGCAGTGTTTTTTTTTTTTTTTTATTTTTTTTATAGAGCCCATCTGGCAACTACCCACTTGGGCATAAGTCGCCGAAAAACACGACAGCCTAGAATTAGGCTACTTTAAAGTTAAAATATGAAAACTTAACAATCAATATAAATTTGAAAAACTTAACAATCGAAGCAATCTCCGGCAGCGGGGGGAGGTCCCCCTCACCCCGGTGCAGGAGAGTGCAATCTAAAACAAAACAATAACAAAAAAAGGAACCTTAAATAAAGGGGAGAAGGCCGGCCTCCCCCAAAAAGTCAATAAGTCCACCAGTCATGGTGCACGCACTCGTCCCGAGTACAAGGGACAGGCGGTAGCGACCCCGCCCATCCCGGTACCGAGACAGGTATCGTGCGCGAAGATCACCCAGACTGGGACATTCGACAAGAATATGCCGAACAGTCTGGGGGACGACGCAGTCGTTGCAATAGGGCACATGCGAGCGCTCCACCAAGTAACGATGCGTCACACGAGTGTGTCCGATTCGAAGACGACAGAAAGCAACCTGAAGCCGCCGCGGCATTGGGGGATAGGTCCATGGGAACAGTCGCGGCGCAATGGCACGCAACTTTAAGTTCCCCTCGACCGTCTCCCATCTTCTTTGCCAAGCAGTCCGAAGAGCTGCCCGTATTCCTGCCATGTAGTCGGTGTGAGGAAGAGCGAAACGCTGGTCCGGTCGCAGAGTCCTCGCGGACTCTTTGGCGCCCTCATCGGCGCGCTCATTCCCCGCAATTCCTACATGTCCAGGAACCCAGCAGAAGATAATCTCGACATCTGCCCGGCTCGCCAAAACCGTGGCGTCACGGATTTCGCGAACCAGGGGATGCGGAGATTCCAATGCCCCGAGAGCACTCAGGGCGCTTTGTGAGTCGCTATAAATCACAATCCGGTCTCCGAACCGGGCACGTCGCGTAATCTCCCGTACCGAGTGGTGTATTGCCACCAGCTCGGCCGTGAAGACAGACGCAGCGCCTGGTAGAGCCCCGCTGACTTCAAACAGAGGGGATACGGCGTGGAAGCCGACCCCCTCTTGGGACTTGGAGCCATCCGTATACACTGGCACGGTACCAGCGTGACACGATGTGTGCTCCAAAAAGATCGAACGCAATACTCCCGGCGCAGTACAAGCTTTGGGAGCAGAGGCGTGGCGACAAATAGCCAAATGTGGTACCCTCCAGGGTGGCGTCCTGGGCAGAACCAGGGGCGCCACCGGCCCGAGAGCTATATCTACCTCTCGAAGGAGTTTCCTGGCCCTAAACCCAAAGGGCTTAGGGTATGACTGGCGTCTCTCGGCGGCATAGGCACCATCGAGATCAGCTGCGGATGCAGTGAGAGCTGTTGGCGACTGGGGGAGGCGCCGGGCTCGCGCGTACAGGCGAGTGATGCACTGCACGCGGCGCAGAGCGAGTGGCATCTCCCCAGCATCGACCAACAGGCTCTCAATGGGGGAAGTGCGGAAGGCACCGGTCGCAAGGCGAAGGCCGGTGTGGTGGATCGAATCCACCTTCCGCAATAAACGCTCGGCTGCGGATGCATAAAACTCGCATCCGTAGTCGAGCTTCGAGCGAACAAAGGATCGATAAAAAAGTAAGGCGGTAGCCCTATCAGCGCCCCAAGCGCTGAACGTCACGGAACGGAGAATGTCCATGGCGCGGGTACAAGAGACCCTTAGGCTGCGAATGTGAGCCTCCCAGGTGAGGCGTCGGTCGAATACAAGACCAAGGAAACGGTGCGACTCAACCACATCCAGGCGCACCCCATTAAGAAACAAATCTGGGTCGGGGTGAAGCCGTGGATGGCGGCAGAAGTGCACCACCTTAGTCTTGGCCAAAGAAAACCGAAACCTGTGCGCTTTGGCATAGCAAGAGACGCGGTTCAATGCCTGTTGGAGTCGGCGCTCCAGAGTTGGCATCTGGGCCGCGCCAAAAGAGATCGAAAGGTCGTCCACGTAGAGCGTAGCGAGAACATCTTCCGGCAGCACCGAGGTGATGCCGTTGATGCTCAGGGCAAAGAGTGTGACACTGAGGACACTTCCCTGCGGGACACCCTCTTCCTGCTCCTTTGGGCCGGAGAGGGCTCCCCCCACCCGTACGCGGAATCGACGATCTCGCAAAAATTCAGATATAAACATTGGGAGGCGTCCCCTCGCCCCCATCGTGTGGAGAGTCTCCATGATACCGTATCGCCATGCGGTATCATAGGCTTTCTCCAGATCAAAAAACACCGTGGCGTAGTGCTGTCTACGAAGGAAAGCCTCGCAGACGGCATTTTCCAGTCGGAGCAGAGCATCCGACGTGGAGTGGAACTTACGGAAGCCGCACTGTGCAGAAGACAGATGGCCTCCGCTGTCCAGGAAATAGGCTAATCTAACATTTACCAATTTCTCCATCAACTTGCACACGCAAGAGGTTAGAGAGATTGGGCGGAAACCGGTCGGAGTAGAGTGATCTCTCCCCGGCTTGCGAAAGGCGAGCACAGTAGCGATTCGCCAGGAGTCTGGGAGGAGACCTTCCACCCAGATCCTGTTGAACAAATCTAATAGAAAGGCCATGCCTCGCTCACCCAGGTGTCGAAGCATGGCGTACGGGACATCGTCCGGACCATGGGCGGTGTCCGCGCACGAAGCGAGAGCGGAACGCAACTCACTCACAGTAAACTTGTCGTTGAAGGGTTCTCCGCCTCTGGAGGTAAAGTCCAGCCGGCGGCCTTCCGCGACATCACGACGTGCATTGAATGCTGGCGGAGCAGCATCACGGCTAGAGAATGCGGAAAAAGCGGTCGCTAAGGATTCCGCCACGGACGCGGGGTCCGAGATTGCGGTCCCATTCTCCTGGAGAACGGGAGGGGGGTCCTGCGAGAACTTGCCCCGAATCCTTTTGACTCGCTTCCACACCTCAGCTAAAGGGGTCTTCCCGTTAAGTGAAGACACGTATGCCCGCCAAGAAGAGCGGCGGGCGTGCTTCGAAATATACCGGAACCTAGCCCTAGCCTGACGAAATTCAGCGACGGTGAAATCGTTCGGGCGGCGCTTATAGCGCATGTAGGCATAACGCTTCTGTTTGAGGGCCGTCTCACACTCGGCCGACCACCATGGGAGTGGTCGGCGTGCAAAACGGCCAGACGTCCTAGGAATAGTAGTCAGGCCCACGGCGATGAGGTTGCCGGAGAAGAACTCGACGGCCTCATCTACCGACCTAAACTCCTTGACTGAGATAGAGAATTCAGTCATTTCCTGAAATGCAGGCCACCGCGCCCGCGCCAAGCACCACCGAGGTGGTCTCTCAGGCGGCAGTTGCCCTGAAAATGATATTTGAATGGGAAAGTGATCACTACCATGGAGGTCATCGACCACCCCCCAATCAAAATCAGGCTGTGCATCCGAAGAGCACAAAGATAGGTCAAGGCAAGAAAATGAAGCGGTTCTCGGACAGTGATGCGTAAACTCATCCACGTTTAGGACACCCATCTCAAGCTCTTCGATCAGATCGGCAAGGACTTGTCCCCTGGGATTTATGGTGTAATCTCCCCAGAGAGGATGCCTGCCGTTCAGATCTCCAAGCAAGAGATAGGGCCTCGGCAACCGTGCCACGACGCGGCGAAAGTCCCCCGCGTCGAAGTCAGCTGACGGTGGAATGTACGCAGAAATGATAGTATACCTCCTATCCAGGTGCAGCTGCACAGCCACTGCCTGAAAGGAGGTATCTAAAGAGAAAGGAAGAACGGAGACATCATGCCGGGTGTAAACCGCGCATCCCCCAGCCCGGCCGTCCCGCGGTGGTTGGGTCGCAAGACCCTTATACCCCGGGAGGGCAGGCAGGGGGCACGCGCCTAGCATGGTCTCCTGCAAAAAAATAGCTAACGGGGAACGGGATGAGGCGAGCCTCCGCAGCTCCTCCCAGTTGGCCCGGAGTCCACGGCAATTCCATTGAAGGAATATGCCCTCCAGGCCTAGCTCGGAGGAGACGCGGGGGCCCTCCTCGAATTGAAGACCCTCACGGGAATGGCCGTACGCTTCCCGGGGGCAGAACCCCGGGCGCTGTTGGCCGGACAAAGCGCTGAAGGCGCTGTCGCCTTCGAGGACTTATTGGGGGAGGTTGGGCTCGCCATGCGAGTCTTTTCCTCCCTCCGCCTCGAAACTTTAGGCGGGCGTTGCGGCTTCGGAGGCGGGGGGCCCTCTTTTCGAGGAACCACCGTCTCCGAGCCACTCGCTCCACCTCGGGGCGTGGGCAAAGGGGCCGAAGCTCCTTTGTTGCTGTCCTCCTTTCGGGGAACAGCTTTAGGAACCCCGGAAGATGGCCTAGCGACCATCTTCAGGGGTGTTGCCTCCTGTGAGTCTAACGACTCGGTGGAGGCGCGTGGCCGTTTCGCTTTACGCGACCATGGGGCCCCGACCACGCGACCATTCGTGCCACGGCAGTGGCACGAATGCCTTCACAGGGTAGCGGTACCAACCGTTACGCACCGACTCAGGGAGCTTGTCATAGATGAACGTGACAAAGAGTGTAGGCTTGGGTCTCTAGGACCCTCCATGTTTTCTCATCACACGTTCGACCTTGACAGCCCCATGGTCGGCCAGCTCTAAGGTGATGTCCTTTATGGAGTAGTCCACGAGTTCCCTCGCGTAAATTACTCTTTTCACCAAGTTCATGATAGAGTGCGGCGTCACACTCACGGGAGTGCCATCAAGTGTCCGAAGGGCACTAATCATGGCTGCTTCGGAGAGATTCGACGCATTCGCCAAAAGGCTCCCGTCCGAGAAACGGGTCACCTTCGGCTCTCTACCAATCACACTAGCTAAAGCTCTCCTCTGATGGATCATGTTACCCTCAGCCAACATGCTGCCATCAGTGGAGTGAATAACGAGGAAGCGTTTAAGGCCAGCGGGCTCGAAAATGCAGGGTAGTTTCTGAATGAGGGGCCCCGACGTAATCGATGCTCCGCTCTGTACATTTTTACCTTGAAACTTTGTCAGGGACTCTGCACCCAAGGGGGCAGCGGGACCGGACGTACCGAGCTTGGCTTGGTTGCTTACTGAAGCAGCAGACCCATCCGTCCCCGCAGCCCCCACGGAAGGAGAGGAGCGTGAGGAATTAACCCGCTCTTCCCCTCCGGCGGCAGGAGCCCCCAGGCCAGATGGACAGGCCTCATATCAAGGTCCTTCTCCGAGATGGAGAAGGCCCTGCGACGGGCACTGATCAGAGGAGATCACTCCCTTCCTTGTATTGCCTTGGAGAGGCGAGCCCTTTGAGGAGGATCTTGCATAAGGACGGACTCGAGTTCGGTGCTTGGCGCCGAGCAGAGATTCGCCCCCATGGATGGCCCTAACGTCTGAGGCTGAGTTGCATCAAAGACCATGTCTATCTCGGGGGGAGGGAAGCCTCCATGTGGCCACCCCACACCCCCAGGACATCAGAGGTCCCATTGGCAGCGGTGTTACAAGTAGAGTATGGGAAGGCACAGGCGTTGACCCCCGCTAAGGTTAGTATGCGAGTCAGTAGGTCCTGGAGGGGAGCGGCTGATGGGCCCTGTTTTCCCTCTCCCCCATAAGGGGGTTTGCCCTACCCAGCAGCTTCAATGGGGAGCGGTCAGTTATGGGCTGCCTGCCGGCTTTCTTAGCAGTCCCCCTGGAAAGTAAAGGGGGGGGGACTGCCGCTGGAAAGAGGCACCCGAAGGCACCTCCAGACAAGGGGTGAGGGGGGAGTCCCTGACACCCGTAAGCAAAAGGAAGGAGTAAGCCTCCTCTCCGGTCAAAGATTTTGGAGGTTTCCCTGTGAAAGCACAAGGGTGGGCGGGACCTCCAATTTTTCAGTGGAGCTTCCCGAGGGGAATTTGTTTGGGAGATTTTTGGTTTTGTGTTCATTGGGCATGGTGACCCTATTTTTTTACGGGATGCAGACGCTAATCACCCCTCGCAGTAGCCCGCTCTGCAAGGGGTGTGTACGGGGCTGGCAGAGCCACAGGCTGCCATTTAAGGCCACCACTCCCGCCTTTCGGCATGGCGGTTCCACCTTGGGAACGGCGTAAAAAGGATAGAGTGAGAAGGAAATGGGATGCGAGGAAGGTATGGGTGGAGATAAAGCCGGTTGTTGAAAACCCACCATCCCAAACCGGAGCTCAGGGGTTAGGAAACATTGTCCTCTCCCCCTTCAGCACCGATCCGGGATAGTTAGCTGAGAAGGTCAGCATCTACCCTGTGAAAATAGAGGCCGACCAGAGAAAGTTGTTGGAGAGGTTGTATGATTGATTGAAGGTACAAAACAGACAGGTGCTGCGTAAGTCCAAGTGGGCAAGATCGCAGCCATTTTCAGAAAGAGAGGATTCATTAAAATTTCAAATGTTCTTTAAAAACATAGACTATTGTTAACAATCTGAAAGATATATATAGAAAATAAGGAAGAGGAAGAAAAAACGTAGTAAAATAAATGCTGTAAAATCATAAGACTCGACACGTCTATCTGGTTCTCAAAATGATAAAACATTAAATTTCCTTTAAGAGATTTGTCTCTGATAAAACTTTAAACACTTGGTTCATGTTGAAAGTCCACTCATGTTCAGAAAGGATGCTCCTCAGGACCTGCTGGGGACACATCCCTTGGCAAATGAAAGGAAAAAGCCTTTGCCTCAGAGTATGGAATCGTAGGCATTCAGCAAATAGGTGGAGTACAGACATTGGTACTCCCCAGTGAGTGCACATTGGAGGCTGCTGAAGGCCTTCCATCAGAATGCCATGGTCAGAGGACAATACCCAATTCTCAGACACTATGGAATAACATCCTGAGTAAGGGGCCTAGGTGCACTCATGTTCGGAAAGGATGTTCCTCAGAACCTGGAAAAAGCCTTAGCTTCGGGGTGTGGAACCGTAGGCATGGCCAGAGGAGGACTGACTGTTTGATGGCATGCAGTTTAGTTGGGGGAAGTTCATCCCATGTCCTCTGCAACTGGCCGACCACGTACTCATGACATCACGGAAAGAAAGAGTTGGGGTGGAGGTTCCTAGAGATGCAGCTGCCTTGGCAATAGCATCTGCTCTCTCATTTCCTTTTATACCTATGTTGCTAGGTACCCACCAGAATAAAACATCGTGGAACGAGGATAAATATAAAAGCCACTGTTGGATCTTTGAAACCAGCGGGTGATCTGGAAATAAAAAGGCTAAAGCCTCCAAAGAGCTGAGGGAATCAGAGAATATTGGATAAGATCCCGGTGATGGAGAAGCGATGGTATACAGTGCAGCCAGTATCGCGACAAGCTCATCCGTGAAGATAGAGGCTGTATTGGGCAGACACACAGACACATGACGGGAGGGGAAGATAGCAGAAGCTCCTACCCCATCAGAGGATTTAGATCCATCTGTGTAGATAAAAGTGTTTGATTTGTGACACACTTAGTGTTCATAAAAGAGGCTTCGTAGAACCGAAGGCAAGAACATGGTCTTCGGTTCGCCTGCCAGCACCTTGCAAACCCTCACGGGTAGCAATAGCCATGTCATATGAGGCCACTGAGTGAATATTATAGGTGCACTCATATACAGGTGAGTGGGAGAGCTGTTGCAGCCTGAAAAGGTAATGCAGGTTAGACTGGATCAAGGTTGTATACAAAAGCCACAGGGTATGGCGATCACTTTCCCACGAAACATAGTTAGATATCCATTCTCTTCAAGCAGGATTTTTTCAAGGTAGTTATATGGGGAGCCCAGGAGAGCTGAGAGTCAAAGATAACCCCAAGAAATTTACAATGAGGCTTAAATGAGATGGGGGAGTCATACAAAGATAAGGTTGGCTGTTCCCAGTCAACTTGCCTGAAATTATAGAAAAGAACTAACTGCCTTTGTTTTTGAAGGTGACAGTCGGAAACTTTTTGCAGCGGCATTCTTGGCAATGATGTTAATGGCCAGTTGCAATTTACAGATGACAAATGGCAGCGGAGGCGATGCTGATAAAGTTGCTAAGTCATCCACATAAAGAGTTGCCATTACCTCTGCAGGAAGATCATTAATAATGCTGTTGATAGCCACTGAGAAGCAGGTGACTCTTAAAACGCTTCCCTGTGGCACGCCCTCTATCTGATCAACAGGCTCCGATATGACATTTCCTACCCTAACACGGAACGAGCATCCAGCAACAGCTCGCCTGCTTCAACTATATTGGGGGCAGAGAGACCACTTGGTCTGCCCATGAGCTTTTTCACTCTTTTCCAGACTTTGTCTGGTGAAGTTTGTTGGTTGATAGAGTTGATGTACCCTTTAAAGGAAATTCGGCGAGCCTGGCTGAGGGTACGCTGTTGTACTGCCCTGTCTCGGCTACGAGCATACTTAAGGATGGCAGTATGGTTTCGATGAAAGCGACGACAAGCTCGCTTACACTCTGTCACTACTTTGCTACATTCCTCAGACCAAAAAGGGAGATGGGTCTTGTCAGAAGCAGTTTTGGAGAGGGACATGGGAGAATTTGCCGCCTGGTTGACATGATCATGTAAGTTGTGCATTTTTTTTTTTGATTTAGGGGCTATCTGGCGACTGCCGACTTAGGCATAAGTTGCCGTAAACAAACAGCCTAGTTCTAGGCTACTTCAAAATAATTCAAAAGGAAACAAAAGTAAAAAGAAATAACAATAACAAAGCAATAACAAAAACGATAACAAAAACAACAACAACAACAACAATAAAACCGGGTTAAATGAAAGGGAGAAGGCCGGCCTCCCCCAAAAAGTCAATAAGTCCACCAGTCATGGTGCACGCACTCGTCCCGAGTACAAGGGACAGGCGGTAGCGACCCCGCCCATCCCGGTACCGAGACAGGTATCGTGCGCGAAGATCACACAGACTAGGACATTCGACAAGAATATGCCGAACAGTCTGGGGAACGACGCAGTCGTTGCAATAGGGCGCATGCGAGCGCTCCATCAAGTAGCGATGCGTCACACGAGTGTGTCCGATTCGAAGACGACAGAAAGCAACCTGAAGCCGCCACGGCATTGGGGGATAGATCCATGGGAACAGTCGCGGCGCAATGGCACGCAACTTTAAGTTCCCTTCGACCGTCTCCCATCTTCTTTGCCAAGCAGTCCGAAGAGCTGCCCGTATTCCTGCCATGTAGTCGGTGTGAGGAAGAGCGAAACGCTGGTCCGGTCGCAGAGTCCTCGCGGACTCTTTGGCGCCCTCATTCCCCGCAATTCCTACATGTCCAGGAACCCAGCAGAAGATAATCTCGACATCTGCCCGGCTCGCCAAAACCGAGGCGTCACGGATATCGCGAACCAGGGGATGCGGAGATTCCAATGCCCCGAGAGCACTCAGGGCGATTTGTGAGTCGCTATAGATCACAATCCGGTCTCCGAACCGGGCACGTCGCGTAATCTCCCGTACCGAGTGGTGTATTGCCACCAGCTCGGCCGTGAAGACAGACGCAGCGCCTGGTAGAGCCCCGCTGACTTCAAACAGAGGGGATACGGCGTGGAAGCCGACCCCCTCTTGGGACTTGGAGCCATCCGTATACACTGGCACGGTTCCAGCGTGACACGATGTGTGCTCCAAAAAGGTCGAACGCAATACTCCCGGCGCAGTACAAGCTTTGGGAGCAGAGGCGTGGCGACGAATAGCCAAATGTGGTACCCTCCAGGGTGGCGTCCTGGGCAAAACCAGGGGCGCCACCGGCCCGAGAGCGATATCTACCTCTCGAAGGAGTTTCCTGGCCCTAAACCCAAAAGGCTTAGGGTATGACTGGCGTCTCTCGACGGCATAGGCACCATCGAGATCAGCTGCGGATGCAGTGACAGCTGTTGGGGACTGAGGGAGGCGCCGGGCTCGCGCGTACAGTCGAGTGATGCACTGCACGCGGCGCAGAACGAGTGGCATCTCCCCAGCATCGACCAACAGGCTCTCAATGGGGGAAGTGCGGAAGGCACCGGTCGCAAGGCGAAGGCCGGTGTGGTGGATCGAATCCACCTTCCGCAATAAACGCTCGGCTGCGGATGCATAAAACTCGCATCCGTAGTCGAGCTTCGAACGAACAAAGGATCGATAAAAAAGTAAGGCAGTAGCCCTATCAGCGCCCCAAGCGCGGAACGTCACGGAACGGAGAATGTCCATGGCGCGGGTACAAGAGACCCTAAGGCTGCGAATATGAGCCTCCCAGGTGAGGCGTCGGTCGAATACAAGACCAAGGAAACGGTGCGACTCAACCACATCCAGGCGCACCCCATTAAGAAACAAATCTGGGTCGGGGTGAAGCCGTGGATGGCGGCAGAAGTGCACCACCTTAGTCTTGGCCAAAGAAAAGCGAAACCTGTGCGCTTCGGCATAGCGAGAGACGCGGTTCAATGCCTGTTGGAGTCGACGCTCCAGAGTTGGCATCTGGGCCGCGCCAAAAGAGATCGAAAGGTCGTCCACGTAGAGCGTAGCGAGAACATCTTCCGGCAGCACCGAGGTGATGCCGTTGATGCTCAGGGCAAAGAGTGTGACACTGAGGACACTTCCCTGCGGGACACCCTCTTCCTGCTCCTTTGGGCCGGAGAGAGCTCCCCCCACCCCTACGCGGAATCGACGATCTCGCAAAAATTCAGATATAAACATTGGGAGGCGTCCCCTCGCCCCCATCGTGTGGAGAGTCTCCATGATACCGTATCGCCATGCGGTATCATAGGCCTTCTCCAAATCGAAAAAGACCGTGGCGTAGTGCTGTCTACGAAGGAAAGCCTCACAGACTGCATTTTCCAGTCGGAGCAGAGCATCCGACGTGGAGTGGAACTTGCGGAAGCCGCACTGTGCGGAAGACAGATGGCCTCCGCTGTCCAGGAAAAAGGCTAATCTAACCTTTACCAATTTCTCCATCAACTTGCACACGCAAGAGGTTAGAGAGATTGGGCGGAAACCGGTCGGAGTAGAGTGATCTCTCCCCGGTTTGCGAAAGGCGAGCACAGTAGCGATTCGCCAGGAGTCTGGGAGAAGACCTTCCACCCAGATCCTGTTGAACAAATCTAACAGAAAGGCCATGCCTCACTCACCCAGGTGTCGAAGCATGGCGTACGGGACATCGTCCGGACCATGGGCGGTGTCCGTGCACGAAGCGAGAGCGGAACGCAACTCACTCACAGTAAACTTGTCGTTGAAGGGTTCTCCGCCTCTGGAGGTAAAGTCCAGCCGGCGGCCTTCCGCGACATCACGACGTGCATTGAATGCTGGCGGAGCAGCATCACGGCTAGAGAATGCAGAAAAAGCGGTCGCGAATGATTCCACCACGGACGCGGGGTCCGAGATTGCGGTCCCATTCTCCTGGAGAACGCGAGGGGGGTCCTGCGAGAACTTGCCCCGAATCCTTTTGACTCGCTTCCACACCTCAGCTAAAGGGGTCTTCCCGTTAAGTGAAGACACGTATGCCCGCCAAGAAGAGCGGCGGGCGTGCTTCGAAATATACCGGAACCTAGCCCTAGCCCGACGAAATTCAGCGACAGTGAAATCGTTCGGGCGGCGCTTATAGCGCATGTAGGCATAACGCTTCTGTTTGAGGGCCGTCTCACACTCGGCCGACCACCACGGGAGCGGTCGGCGTGCAAAACGGCCAGACGTCCTAGGAATAGTAGTCAGGCCCACGGCGATGAGGTTGCCGGAGAAGAACTCAACGGCCTCATCTACCGACCTAAACTCCTCGACTGAGATAGAGAATTCAGTCATTTCCTGAAATGCAGGCCACCGCGCCCGCGCCAAGCACCACCGAGGTGGTCTCTCAGGCGGCAGTTGCCCTGAAAATGATATTTGAATGGGAAAGTGATCACTACCATGGAGGTCATCGACCACCCCCCAATCAAAATCAGGCCGTGCATCCGAAGAGCACAAAGATAGGTCAAGGCAAGAAAATGAAGCGGTTCTCGGACAGTGATGCGTAAACTCATCCACGTTTAGGACACCCATTTCAAGCTCTTCGATCAGATCGGCAAGGACTTGTCCCCTGGGATTTATGGAGTAATCTCCCCAGAGAGGATGCCTGCCGTTCAGATCTCCAAGCAAAAGATAGGGCCTCGGCAACCGTGCCACGACGCGGCGGAAGTCCCCCGCGTCGAAGTCAGCTGACGGTGGAATGTACGCAGAAATGATAGTATATCTACTATCCAGGTGCAGCTGCACAGCCACTGCCTGAAAGGAGGTATCTAAAGAGAAAGGAAGAACGGAGACATCATGCCGGGTGTAAACCGCGCATCCCCCAGCCCGGCCATCCCGCGGTGGTGGGGTCGCAAGACCCTTGTACCCCGGGAGGGCGGGCAGGGGGCACGCGCCTAGCATGGTCTCCTGCAAAAAAAATAGCTAACGGGGAGCGGGACGAGACGAGGCTCCGCAGCTCCTCCCAGTTGGCCCGGAGTCCACGGCAATTCCATTGAAGGAATATGCCCTCCAGGCCTAGCTCGGAGGAAACGCGGGGGCCCTCCTCGAACTGAAGACCCTCACTGGAATGGCCGTACGCTTCCCGGGGGCAGAACCCCGGGCGCTGTTGGCCGGACAAAGCGCTGGAGGCGCTGTCGCCTTCGAGGACTTATTGGGGGAGGTTGGGCTCGCCATGCTAGTCTTTTCCTCCCTCCGCCTCGAAACCTTAGGCGGGCGCTGCGGCTTCGGAGGCGGGGGGCCCCTCTTTTCGAGGAACCACCGTCTCCGAGCCACTCGCTCCACCTCGGGGCGTGGGCGAAGGAGCCGAAACTCCTTTGTTGCTGTCCTCCTTTCGGGGGACAGCTTTAGGAACCCCCGAAGATGGCCTGGCGACCATCTTCAGGGGTGTTGCCTCCTGTGAGTCTAACGACTCGGTGGAGACGCGTGGCCGTTTCGCCTTGCGGGAAACGGTCACGCTGGGGAAAGAGGGGGGACCCCTCGTTTTAGCCGGGGCTGGGTATGAACCCTTTTTGCCGCCAGCTTTACCAGGGGAGCGCCCGGGTTGGGTAGAGCCCGCAGAAGGGCTCCGAATGGGCGCGGAAACAACCGTGCTCGTTGGCCTGGATGGGCCAGGAGCAGAGGGTGCCTTTCTAGCTACTGAGGCATATGACGTCCCAGGCAGAGCTGGGCGCGCCAGGACCAAGTCCTTAGCCTCGCGGAATGAGAGTCTATCCTGGGCCTGAACGGCCAGGATTTCTTTCTCCAAGAGATATGCACCACATTGCTTCGAAGAAGCAGGGTGCGGCTCTCCGCAATTGACACACTTGGCCACGCACGATTTGGACTTATCGTGTGAGACCTTGGAGCAATTTACACATACTTCGGGTGACCCCGACTTTGCACGTCTACATGAGCGATTCGTATGGCCGAAGCGGTGACAGTAATAGCACCGCCGCGGAAGTGGCACGAATGCCTTCACGCGGTAGCGGTACCAACCGGCACGCACCGACTCAGGGAGCTTGTCACAGTCGAACGTGACGAAGAGTGTAGGGGTGGGTCTCGAGGCCCCTCCCTGTTTTCTCATCACACGTTCGACTTTGACCGCCCCATGGTCGGCCAGCTCTAGGGTGATGTCCTCAATGGAGTAGTCAACGAGTTCCCTCGCATAAACTACTCCTTTTACAAAGTTCATGGTAGAGTGCGGCGTCACACTCACCGGGGTGCCATGAAGTGTCCGAAGAGCACTTATCTTGGCCGCCTCGGCGGGATTCGCCAGAAGGCTGCCGTCCGAGAAACGGGTCAGCTTCGGCTCTCTACCAATTGCACTAGCTAATCCTCTCCTCTGATGGATCATGTTGCCCTTGGCCAACATGGTGCCATCAGTGGAGCGAATAACGAGGAAGCGTTTGAAGCCAGCGGGCTCGAAAACGCCAGGTAACCTCTGAATCAGGGGCCCCGATGTCATCGAGGCTCCGCCCTGTGCACTCTTGGTCTTAGTCAGGGGCTCCGCACACGGGGGGGTAGAGGGGCTGGATGTGCCGATCTTGGCTTCTTCGCCTACCAAAGTGGCAGCAGACCTATCCGTCCCCGCAGCCCCCGCGGATGGAGAGGAGCCCCGAGTTTTCTTTGTCTTTCTAGTCTTTTTCTTTTTTGGAGAGGAAGGCGGGGAATGAACCCGCTTCTCACCTCCGCCGGCAGAAGCCCCCATGCCAGATGGGCCGGCCTCAGCCAGGTCCCTCTCCGAAATGGAGAAGGTCCTGGTAGTCGTGGGGGTACCTGTCGGAGGAGATCCCTCCCCTCCTTGTATTGCCTCGGAGCCCTCAGCCGTTTGAGGGGGACCTTGCATAGGGGCGGACTCGGGTTCGGTGCTTGGCGCCGAGCCCGGATTCCCCCCCATGGAAGGCCCTACCGTCTGAGGCTGGGTCTCCTCAAGGACCATGTCTATCACAGGAGGGGCCTCCAGTTGGCCATCCCCTCCCAGGACATCGCAGGTCACCTTGGCAGCGTCAAGAGTCATTTGTGGGGAGGCACAAGCCTTAACCCCGGCAAGGTTTAATATCCTTGCCAGCAGGTCTTTTGAGGGAAGCGACCGAAGGGGCCTGGCTTCCCTCTCCCCCCTAAGGGGGTTTGCCCTACCGAGCCGCTTACAAGAGGGGCGGTCGGCAATGGGCTGCCTGCTGGCTTTCTTGGCAGTCCCCTTAGAAAGAAAAGGAGGGACTGCCGCTGGAAATAGGGAGGTGCCCGAAAGCACCTCCAGAGAAGGGGGTGAGGGGGAGTCCCCTGCACCCGTAGGCGAAGGAGAGGAGTAAGCCTCCTCTCCGGTTAGAGAAATATGGAGGGTCCCCTGTGCAAGCACAGGGGGGGGGGACCTCCATTTTTTTGCTGGAGCTGCCCGAGGGCGGCTCCGTTGTTCTTGGGGAAGTTGGGGGTTGGGTTTTTTTTGTTTGATCTTCATCATTGGGCATGGTGACCCTTTTTTTAACACGGGATGCAATAGCGCACACCTCTCGCAGTAGCCCGCACTGCGAGAGGTGCTTACAAGCCCGGCAGAGCCAGGCGCCGCCATTTGGGACCACCCCTCCCGCCTGGTGGCCTGGCAGTCCATCGGCATGGCGGCTCCACCTTGAACACGGCGTAAAATATATAGATTGTGAAGAGGAGAGGAAAAGGGATGTGAGGAAGGTATGGGTGGGGATGAAGCAGGTTGTTAAAAACCAGCCACCCCAGACCGGAGCTCAGGGGTTAGGGAACATTGTCCCCTCCCCCCTCAGCCCCGATGCGGGACGGTTGGCTGAAAGGAAGGTCAGCATCTACCCTGTGAAATTAGAGGCTGACCAGAGAAAGTTGTGGGAGAGGTTGTGTGAAAAGAGAGGAAACAAGTGTTTTGAAGGAAGGAAGAGAGGCTAAGCTGGGGCCGGACGGGGTGCTGAGTCCCGTCAGCACGGCGGCCAGGATGGCAAATCGCCGCGCCCCATACGGGGTGTAAGTTGTGCAGGACCATGTCAATGTCGCCCTGAGGGAAGTGTCCAAAATGGTGAGAAAGGTATTTAAACTTTGGCCAATTTGCTTTCCTGGTGTTCCACCTATTGCCCGGCATGAGGTAAGAACAACTGGGAAGTGATCGCTTCCTCTCAGATCAGGATCCACCGATCTGCTGTAATCTACTCTACAGTCTGAGGAACAAAGTGACAAATCTACACAGGTAGAGCTGTTAGTCTGGACATGGAAGGATGTTGGAGTGCCATCATTAAATAATGACACATCCAAGGTCTTTGTAAGTCTCACAATCAGATTTCCCTTGGGGTTGTCATCATAGTCTCCCCAAAGGTGGTGCTTTGCATTACAGTCTCCAACTAGCAGGAATGGAGCCGGGAGTTGGGAGATGAGATTGGCTAATTTGTTAGCCAAATCTGAAGCAACTACTTCATCAGGAGGGAGGTACCTTGAACAGACTGTGTGTAAACGATTGTTATACACAAGAATCGTCACTGCTTGAAGGTCTGTTCTCAATGAGATTGCTAAGTGAAAACAGTCGTCAGAGACAAAAATAGCCGAACCATGAATGGGTTCTGGTGGATTCTTAAAATAAGGCACATAGTGGGAGATATTGGGTAATCGGCGAATACCCAATTGGGTCTCCTGTAATGCTATTCAGCAAGGGTTGTAATCATGAAGTAGGAGTTTGAATTCTTCCCATTTGGAGAAGATCCCTTGTAGATTCCAATGAACAATTGGAAACATATTCATCATTTAAGGGTAACTAAATTTTTCTTGGCACCTGATGGAGGTGACTGGGGTTTTGAACCTTTTTGATTTTTAGGTGTAATTAACGTTTGAGGTATAAGTATTTTAAATGTTTCGGGGATGGCTTTTTTATTAGATGGCAAAGAACCATCTATCAGTTGTGAATATGACAGGGTGATTTTTGCTGGCAAAGATGCTTCTGAAGATATTGGGTCCTCTGTACTGGTAGGAAGCAATGTCGAGAGAGATGGTACTGAGTCATTCTGAGAGTTGGTTGGTGGGTCAGCTGGGGTAGGTGAAGCCCCCCACCCCCCCAGAAAGCTGTTTCTCCTTTTCCAAAAGGGCCACAGCCAAAGCTGGATCAGAAAAATCCATTCAGCTTCTTCTGGAGTTACTGATGCTGTGGATGTAATAGGCTGGCTAGTTGTGACTGATGGACTCAAGGCAGATTCATTGGGAGGAGGGTGGATGTACAAAGGTGAAACGAATACCACACGAACATCCTCGGAATCTGCCTCCATGTCAATGGTTGGTTATATGCTGATGGAGGAGAAGCAGGAACCTCCCTAATGATTGGAGAGGGAGGAGGAGTATCATTCTGAGGTAGAGATTCTATTGGGGCTTCTTGATGGATATTCTGCAGCCGTAAAAGTGTGGGTCTGAATGGTCTCTGGTGTCTGTTACAGAGTGGTCTGGTCACTCTAAGAGCGTCTGCAAAACACACTCCTGGTTGTATGTATAATTCTTTAGCTCTCCTTCTAGCATCCTTCATGCTAATTCAGAATTTATTCTAAAGAGCAACAACCTCTCTCTCATACATGAAAAAGGTGTACTGCTTAGAGGTGGCGAGGTGATTGCCACCACAGTTGGCACAACAAGGGGGACAAGGGCACGGTGTTCTATGGAAATCAGAGGAATAATTGACACATACTCTCTCCTGTCTGCAGTGCTTACTGACATGTCCAAAACGTTGACAATGAAAGCACCTACGGGGATTCTCTACATGCGGGTTCACGGGAATAGACATATAACCAGCCTTGATATTCTTAGGGAGTTCCAACCTATTGAAAGTTAATATGATAGTAGTGGAAGGAACTCTGGTGCCATTAACATTAAGAGTGATTGATAATTGATTGTTTAAGGGTTACGCAACTTCAATCAAGAGTTATTGTCGCCCGTCAGAAGGAAGGAGGAGAGGCTAAGCTGGGGATGGACAGAGTGCTGAATCCCGTCAGCACGGTAGCCAGGATGGCAAATCGCTGCTCCCCTTACGGGAAGACAAAGCAGGGGTTAGCAGAAGGAGAAAAAGGATGCCAAGCTGAAGCCGTATGGAGCACTGTGTCCCGTCAGCATGGCGGCCAGGAGAGCAAATCGCCATGCACCTTACAGGGTGAAGGTCGGCATCTACCCTGTGAAAATAGAGGCCGACGAGAAAGTTGTGGGAGAGGTTGTAGGGGAAGTGAGGAAGTAGGCGAGAAACACAGGCTGTCTGAAAGAAAGAGAAGAGGCTAAGCTGGGGCCGGACGGGGCGCCGAGTCCCATCAGCACGGCGGCCAGGAAGGAAAATCGCCGCGCCCCTTACTGTGGGGGGCGAAAGCAGAATGCAACTCACTTAAGAGTAAACCTGTCATTGAAGAGTTCTCTGCCTCTAGAGCTAAAGACCAGTCGGCGGCCTTCCGCGACATCACGACGTGCATTGAATGCTGGTGGAGCAACATTCCGGCTAGAGAATGCGGAGAAAGCGGTTGCGAAGGATTCCACCACGGGGTCCGAGGTTGTGGTCCCATTTTCCTGGAGAATGCTAGGGGGTCCAATGAGAACTTGCCACAAATCCTTAAGATGCTTCCACACCTCTGCTAGAAGGGACTTCCCGTTAAGTGAAGACACATATGCCCAACAGGAAGAGTGGTGGGTGTGCTTTGAAATATACCGGAACCTAGTCCTAGCTCGACAAGATTCACCGACAGTGAAGTCATTCAGGCGGCACTTATACCGGATGTAGGCATAACGCTGCTGTTTGAGTGCTGTCTCACCCTCAGCAAAATGGCACACAGCAATGAAGTTGTCGGAGAAGAACTGACCGGCCTCATCTACGAACCTAAACTCCTCGACTGAGACAGAGAAATCAGATATTTCTTGAAAGGCGGACTACTGCGCCCGCCCCAAGCACCACTAGGGTGGGCTCTCAGGCGGAAGTGGCCCAGAAAATTATATTTGATGGGAAAGTAATGACTGCCATGGAGGTCATCGACCACCCCTAACCCCCAAACCAAAATCAGGCTGTTCATCCGGAGAGCACAAATATCAAGACAGGAAAAAGAAGCGGTTCTCGGGCAGATATGCGTAAATTCATTCACATTGAGGACATCAATCTCCACCTAGATGATCAAGTCGGCAAGGACTTCAACCCTGGGATTAATCAAATAGTCTCCCCAGAGGAGGTGTCTACCATTCTCATCTCCGAGCAAGAGAAAGAGCCTCGGTAACTGTGCCACAGCGCGGTGCAAGTCTCCCGCTCGAAGTCGCCTGACAGTGGAATGTACGCAGAAATAACAGTATACCTCCTATCCAGGTGAAGCTGCACAGCTACTGCCTGAAAGGAGGTAGCTAAAACAAGAAGAATGGAGACATCAATTGGGCATAAATCGCCGATCCTCCTGCCCAACCCCCATCCTGTGTTGGTGGGTTAGCAAAAACCCTTATATCCCAGGAAGGTGGGCAGGGGAGACAAGACCAGCAGGGTATCCTGCAAAAAGATAGCCAACGGGGGAATGGGAGCAGATGAGCCTCCGCAGCTCCTCTTCCAAGCCGGGGCTGGGTGTGAACCCTTTATGGCGTCGGCTCTACTAGGGAAGCGCCCGGGTTGGGTAGATTTTTTATTTTTTTTTAATTTTAGGAGTCCATCTGGCGTCTGCCTACTTGGGCATAAGTGGGTAGAACCCACAAAATGGTTCCAAATGGGTGCGGAAACGAAATCACTCGTAGGACTGTAGGGTCCAAGAGCAGAAGGTGTCTTTCTTAACGTTGATTTAAAAGACATGCCAGGCAGAGCCAGGTCAAAGGTCCTTAGCCTCGTGAAATAAGACGATCCTGGGCCTGAACAGCCAGAATTTCCTTCTCAAGGAGATACGCACCACATTGCTTCGAAGAAGTGGGGTGCGGCTCTCAACAATTGATACACTTGGCCCCATACGATTTGGCCTTATCATGTGTGGTCTTGGCATAACTTACACAGACTTCGGGTAACCCCAACTTTGCGCATCTACAGGAACAATTAGTATAGCCATAGAAGTGACAGTAGTAGCCCCTCCACGGAAGTTGCAAAAAGGCCTTCCCACGGTAGCGATACCAACCAGCACGCACCAAATCAGGGAGCTCGTCACGAAGATTGTAGGGGTGGGTCTCGAGGCCCCTCCCTGTTTTCTCATCACATGTTCGACCTTGACCACTCAATGGTGATGTCATCTATGGAGTAGCTCAAAAGTTCACTCGCAAAAACTAATTTCACGAAGTTCATGGTAGAGCCGCCTCAGAGGGATTCAACACATTCACCAGAAGGTTCCTGTCCAAGAAACGGGTCATCTTCAACTCTCTACCACTCAGGTTAGGTAGAGATCTCCTTTGATGCATCATGTTGCCCTTAGCCAACATGCTGCAATCAGCGGACCAGATAATGAGGAAGCGTTTAAATCAAGCGGGCTTGAAAATGATAGGTAACCTCTGAATGAGGGCCCCTGATGTAATCCTGAAGGGGGGGGAGTCCTCTCCCGTCAGAGAGGTTTGAAGGGGCCTCTGAGAAAGCACAGGTTGGGGGAGGGGGAGGCTTCTTTTCTGTTGTGAAGCTGCCTAAAAGTAGCTCCGACAATGGTAGAGTGGAAGAGAAAGGGGAGGGGGGAGTACTTGGTTGAAAAAATCATTGTGCATGGTGACCCTATCGCTTTCACGGGATACAAATACTAATCATCCCACGCAGTAGCAAACTTTGGAAGGGGTGAATACGGAGTCAGCAAAGCCAGTTGCCACCATTCGAGACCACTCCTCCCACCCAGTGGCCAGGCAGCTCTGAGGAGGATGAGGGCAGGGTTGGCAAAAAACCCAAAATATTGAAAAAGCCCCATAAAATCAGGGTTTTATTCTGGGTTTTTTCCAAAAACAAATGCTACAAGCATTAGAATAACATAGAACAAGAATAACTATTTCTATTTTTATATAATATTAATAATTACTTAGTTTAATAATTATAGTAAGAATAGATCACAGTAACGGATCACTGGTCGAGAATTTGGGGTACCCATGTCCCATGATATCCATAACCTGTAGAAGGAAAGATGAATTATTCTGAGTCAGTATCAGAGAAATAACCTTAATTTGATACATATTTGTTGACATTATAAACATAAATATGAATTTTGAATCAAATAATGATAAGTAGCATTCATTTCTTGAAAAGAAAAGTGTAATTTTGAAAAAAACCCAAACCCGGGTTTTAGTCTGGGTTTTTCAAAAAACAAATGCTACAAGCACTAGAATAACATACGAAAAAGAATAGCTATATCTGTTATTATATAATATTAATAATTATATTATAGTGAGAACAGATCATAGTAACAAACCACTGATCGAGAATTGTGGGTACCCATGATAGCCCTAACCTGTAGAAGAAGAGATGAATTATTATGAGTCAGTATCTGAGAAATAACCTTAATTTGATACATATTTGTTGAAATTATAAAAATAAATATAAATTTTGAATGAAATAATGATAAGTAGCATTTATTTCTTGAAAAAAAATGAAAAAAAAATGAAAAAAAAACCAAACATGGACTTTTTTCAAATTTCATTTGAAAAAGCCCCCCAAACCCAGGTTTTTTTATTTGACCACCCTGAATGAGGGTGAGGTAGGTTGTTAGAAACCCACCAACCCAAACCACAGCTGAGCAGGGAGGGGATTATCCCTAGCCACAATCCAAGATGGCTGGGTGAGAGGACACTGATCTGCATCTACCTGGTGCTATTAGAGGCGGACCAAAGAAAGTTGTGGGAGAGCTTGAAGGGAAAGCACTGAGTCCCATCAGCACTTGGGCCAGGAAAGCAAATTGCCATGCCTCTTATATGATGGATGCGATGGAATGATGAAATAGAATGTCATAAAATAAAATAAAGAAATTAATGATTTTTTTTCTATGGAAACATTTTTCCCTATTATAAAAAAATCCATGATCGAACCAAGAACACTGAGAAACAAGCACCACTTTATTCTCAGTTAAAGCAGTGCCTTAGACCACTTAGCTAGCTAGCATCTGAACAAAAATTCTCATGAAATGGCTTTCAATAAAGGAAGGGATAAAATTTAATACTCTACACTTATTTCTCTTTAACCAATAACAGGTTGTAGAAAGATTAAGCAACCATGGGAACATTGCTAAATATTATAAAAAGCACCTCATTGTAAGTACCTCTTTGACTGGGCAATCTTTTAACAATTCATTAGAACCATCAACAATTGCTCGTTCTTGACCTGTGATCAATTTTACTTCATTTCCATGATCTGAACCAGACAACTCTTCCTTCATTTCTTTGATGGCAGTTTCTTTATAAATATCCTAATATAAAAAATAGGTAATTTACTTTCTGTAACTATACACAAGTTAATCATTGGATAGGTAAAAGTATATTAACTAAAATGCATAAAAAATAATGATGTTGAATGCTAATATAAATTAAAAAAACCTGAGATGCTTACATTTTTATCATCTAGATGAAAATTAAGGGTGTAATCAATATCTTCCTTTTTCATTTCTTCCATTTTTGTAACCTCTGAAGAAATCCTATAACAAATAAAAGCAAAGTTGCTTCAATCTCATCAAAAACTCAATTCATTGCCTCATTAGTTAATTAACGCATCTTTATTTTTGGTGGATAGTTGAGTGGATGGAGCTTAGTTGTGCTAAAGGTGCTCTATCTGACATGTGTGGTAATTTCTCTCAGTGGTGGCTCATTTAGTCTTGTTTGGTGGAAGGTTGTTTAAGTGTCTGTGAGTAGAGGGTAGAGTGGATGTGTTTTAATAAGTTGTGAATTGGAAAGGGAAGAGCAAAGCTATTATGCTGTTAATGGTAGGACTGGGCTTGTGATTAATTTTGAAGATGGGTGGAGGTATTTTTTTTGCAAGGTGATGGTTGGGATGAGATTGATTTAGTCTTTCCACATTAAAATTAATGAATGTTTATCAATATGAATGAGAAAAGATAAATAGTATACCTATTAACTTTTTAAAAAGGTAAATATGAGGTAATCAACTTTTAAATGTCTCACCTCAGTTATAATATTTATAAAACTCATTCTT
Source organism: Ceratothoa steindachneri (assembly GCA_963969495.1). Lineage (NCBI taxonomy): Eukaryota > Metazoa > Arthropoda > Malacostraca > Isopoda > Cymothoidae > Ceratothoa > Ceratothoa steindachneri. Next base: position 99,287,779 of record OZ018333.1, on the reverse strand, counting down.
AAATATTAATGTGAAACATAATGAAACAATTTACAGTAAACTTCACTTTTTATATATATCAATATTTGTCTTTTTGGGTTTTCAACCAAAAAATATTTTCTGGTGATCACAACTTTGTGTTATGTGCTTTTACACATGGCTGGCATCAGTCTTGTGCAAAGTATAGTTTTGCCTCATGTAGTATCTGAAAATTGCTGTTCTTTTTGTTACTTTTGCAATATGTTAAATTTAATGCACTTTTGGTGATAACTTTAGTGGCCATTCATCACTAAAAGAACACAAAATCAACTTTTGAATTAAAAAAAGTAAGGCAAAGAATGAACATGCAAATGATTGACTGAAGTTGCAAAAGAATACGCTAAGGTCATAACAGCCTTTAGCAGCAAAGTAAAAAATAAACAGGCTATTAAAGCAAATGTTATTAGAGGATTGAATAATATAGATTCATAATTTATTGGAAGGATTATTCAGGAATTAGAATCTAGAAGTACTGTAATATTGAATAACACTAGAATTTTTATACGCATTAAAATTTTCATAATATATTTTTAATTGTGAGAGTAACTATTTAGGCCCCAGATTAATTATTTTTAATCACTTGTATTTAAATGGGAAATAATGTTTTAGTTTTGTCATTTCTAGTTTTTTACCTCCTCCCAGGAACTAAATAATGGCAAGAACAAAGAGTCCAATTTATATAGTATATTAAAGACTAATTTTTACAACATACACTTCAATTTTAGCTTTAAGGTGAAAGTAACTGTTTTCACACCCCTCCTCCAGGCAGTGTTGCTGTCTTTAAGGACCTCATCTCTCCCAACAACAGTTCAAAAATGTTGTAAAACTTATATAAACTTAATTCACAAAGATTGGGGGTTTTGTGACCACTGAAAAGAAAGGGGTTGTTGGCTATATCCTGTGTCCAGCCACTCCGGCTTATCCTATTTTGGGTTTTCAGGCTTTTAGTGGCCATGTTAGTGTTTGTGACATGTGCAGTGAGCAGGGGTTGCCCAGTGGACCAGTCTCCAACCAAAGGCTGCATCTGCCAAGTAAGCAGCCTGAGATACAGTCCAACAGGATAGAATTCCTTAACAAGAGAGACTAATCTTTGATAGAACAGCCAAGATCTGAGACTTTTAGTTGGCCTGGTAGCCAACAAGGGAGGAAAGCTCGCACACCATAGAAAGTATGCCTTATGCACCATAGAAGGACTTCAGGGAGGTGGTCATGCAGATTAGTTATTGGGAATAAACTAATTTTCCAATTAATCATGCCCCACTGCCCAAGGTCCCTAAAGTCCTGGCCCTTGAGACCTGTGGGCATTGCTTATTGAGGTTCCAAAGCCTCTCTTCTGATGCACGATGGGATAGCTTGTTAGGTCTAGCCTAGAGACAAGATTGAGGGGATATTTATACAAAAAAAGAATGTTCAGACAGAACAGGAAGGGATGGGGGAAGCCCAACATTTTTTTTTTTTTTTTTTTTATAGAGCCCATCTGGCAACTACCCACTTGGGCATAAGTCGCCGAAAAACACGACAGCCTAGAATTAGGCTACTTTAAAGTTAAAATATGAAAACTTAACAATCAATATAAATTAGAAAAACTTAACAATCGAAGCAATCTCCGGCAGCGGGGGGAGGTCCCCCTCACCCCGGTGCAGGAGAGTGCAACCTAAAACAAAACAATAATAGAAAAAAAGGAACCTTAAATAAAGGGGAGAAGGCCGGCCTCCCCCAAAAAGTCAAAAAGTCCACCAGTCATGGTGCACGCACTCGTCCCGAGTACAAGGGACAGGCGGTAGCGACCCCGCCCATCCCGGTACCGAGACAGGTATCGTGCGCGAAGATCACCCAGACTGGGACATTCGACAAGAATATGCCGAACAGTCTGGGGGACGACGCAGTCGTTGCAATAGGGCACATGCGAGCGCTCCACCAAGTAACGATGCGTCACACGAGTGTGTCCGATTCGAAGACGACAGAAAGCAACCTGAAGCCGCCGCGGCATTGGGGGATAGGTCCATGGGAACAGTCGCGGCGCAATGGCACGCAACTTTAAGTTCCCCTCGACCGTCTCCCATCTTCTTTGCCAAGCAGTCCGAAGAGCTGCCCGTATTCCTGCCATGTAGTCAGTGTGAGGAAGAGCGAAACGCTGGTCCGGTCGCAGAGTCCTCGCGGACTCTTTGGCGCCCTCATCGGCGCGCTCATTCCCCGCAATTCCTACATGTCCAGGAACCCAGCAGAAGATAATCTCGACATCTGCCCGGCTCGCCAAAACCGTGGCGTCACGGATTTCGCGAACCAGGGGATGCGGAGATTCCAATGCCCCGAGAGCACTCAGGGCGCTTTGTGAGTCGCTATAAATCACAATCCGGTCTCCGAACCGGGCACGTCGCGTAATCTCCCGTACCGAGTGGTGTATTGCCACCAGCTCGGCCGTGAAGACAGACGCAGCGCCTGGTAGAGCCCCGCTGACTTCAAACAGAGGGGATACGGCGTGGAAGCCGACCCCCTCTTGGGACTTGGAGCCATCCGTATACACTGGCACGGTACCAGCGTGACACGATGTGTGCTCCAAAAAGGTCGAACGCAATACTCCCGGCGCAGTACAAGCTTTGGGAGCAGAGGCGTGGCGACAAATAGCCAAATGTGGTACCCTCCAGGGTGGCGTCCTGGGCAGAACCAGGGGCGCCACCGGCCCGAGAGCTATATCTACCTCTCGAAGGAGTTTCCTGGCCCTAAACCCAAAGGGCTTAGGGTATGACTGGCGTCTCTCGGCGGCATAGGCACCATCGAGATCAGCTGCGGATGCAGTGAGAGCTGTTGGCGACTGAGGGAGGCGCCGGGCTCGCGCGTACAGGCGAGTGATGCACTGCACGCGGCGCAGAGCGAGTGGCATCTCCCCAGCATCGACCAACAGGCTCTCAATGGGGGAAGTGCGGAAGGCACCGGTCGCAAGGCGAAGGCCGGTGTGGTGGATCGAATCCACCTTCCGCAATAAACGCTCGGCTGCGGATGCATAAAACTCGCATCCGTAGTCGAGCTTCGAGCGAACAAAGGATCGATAAAAAAGTAAGGCGGTAGCCCTATCAGCGCCCCAAGCGCTGAACGTCACGGAACGGAGAATGTCCATGGCGCGGGTACAAGAGACCCTAAGGCTGCGAATATGAGCCTCCCAGGTGAGGCGTCGGTCGAATACAAGACCAAGGAAACGGTGCGACTCAACCACATCCAGACGCACCCCATTAAGAAACAGATCTGGGTCGGGGTGAAGCCGTGGGTGGCGGCAGAAGTGCACCACCTTAGTCTTGGCCAAAGAAAAGCGAAACCTGTGCGCTTCGGCATAGCGAGAGACGCGGTTCAATGCCTGTTGGAGTCGACGCTCCAGAGTTGGCATCTGGGCCGCGCCAAAAGAGATCGAAAGGTCGTCCACGTAGAGCGTAGCGAGAACATCTTCCGGCAGCACCGAGGTGATGCCGTTGATGCTCAGGGCAAAGAGTGTGACACTGAGGACACTTCCCTGCGGGACACCCTCTTCCTGCTCCTTTGGGCCGGAGAGAGCTCCCCCCACCCGTACGCGGAATCGACGATCTCGCAAAAATTCAGATATAAACATTGGGAGGCGTCCCCTCGCCCCCATCGTGTGGAGAGTCTCCATGATACCGTATCGCCATGCGGTATCATAGGCTTTCTCCAGATCAAAAAACACCGTGGCGTAGTGCTGTCTACGAAGGAAAGCCTCGCAGACGGCATTTTCCAGTCGGAGCAGAGCATCCGACGTGGAGTGGAACTTACGGAAGCCGCACTGTGCAGAAGACAGATGGCCTCCACTGTCCAGGAAATAGGCTAATCTAACATTTACCAATTTCTCCATCAACTTGCACACGCAAGAGGTTAGAGAGATTGGGCGGAAACCGGTCGGAGTAGAGTGATCTCTCCCCGGCTTGCGAAAGGCGAGCACAGTAGCGATTCGCCAGGAGTCTGGGAGGAGACCTTCCACCCAGATCCTGTTGAACAAATCTAACAGAAAGGCCATGCCTCGCTCACCCAAGTGTCGAAGCATGGCGTACGGGACATCGTCCGGACCATGGGCGGTGTCCGCGCACGAAGCGAGAGCGGAACGCAACTCACTCACAGTAAACTTGTCGTTGAAGGGTTCTCCGCCTCTGGAGGTAAAGTCCAGCCGGCGGCCTTCCGCGACATCACGACGTGCATTGAATGCTGGCGGAGCAGCATCACGGCTAGAGAATGCGGAAAAAGCGGTCGCTAAGGATTCCGCCACGGACGCGGGGTCCGAGATTGCGGTCCCATTCTCCTGGAGAACGGGAGGGGGGTCCTGCAAGAACTTGCCCCGAATCCTTTTGACTCGCTTCCACACCTCAGCTAAAGGGGTCTTCCCGTTAAGTGAAGACACGTATGCCCGCCAAGAAGAGCGGCGGGCGTGCTTCGAAATATACCGGAACCTAGCCCTAGCCCGACGAAATTCAGCGACGGTGAAATCGTTCGGGCGGCGCTTATAGCGCATGTAGGCATAACGCTTCTGTTTGAGGGCCGTCTCACACTCGGCCGACCACCATGGGAGTGGTCGGCGTGCAAAACGGCCAGACGTCCTAGGAATAGTAGTCAGGCCCACGGCGATGAGGTTGCCGGAGAAGAACTCAACGGCCTCATCTACCGACCTAAACTCCTTGACTGAGATAGAGAATTCAGTCATTTCCTGAAATGCAGGCCACCGCGCCCGCGCCAAGCACCACCGAGGTGGTCTCTCAGGCGGCAGTTGCCCTGAAAATGATATTTGAATGGGAAAGTGATCACTACCATGGAGGTCATCGACCACCCCCCAATCAAAATCAGGCTGTGCATCCGAGGAGCACAAAGATAGGTCAAGGCAAGAAAATGAAGCGGTTCTCGGACAGTGATGCGTAAACTCATCCACGTTTAGGACACCCATCTCAAGCTCTTCGATCAGATCGGCAAGGACTTGTCCCCTGGGATTTATGGTGTAATCTCCCCAGAGAGGATGCCTGCCGTTCAGATCTCCAAGCAAGAGATAGGGCCTCGGCAACCGTGCCACGACGCGGCGGAAGTCCCCCGCGTCGAAGTCAGCTGACGGTGGAATGTACGCAGAAATGATAGTATACCTCCTATCCAGGTGCAGCTGCACAGCCACTGCCTGAAAGGAGGTATCTAAAGAGAAAGGAAGAACGGAGACATCATGCCGGGTGTAAACCGCGCATCCCCCAGCCCGGCCGTCCCGCGGTGGTGGGGTCGCAAGACCCTTATACCCCGGGAGGGCAGGCAGGGGGCACGCGCCTAGCATGGTCTCCTGCAAAAAAATAGCTAACGGGGAACGGGATGAGGCGAGCCTCCGCAGCTCCTCCCAGTTGGCCCGGAGTCCACGGCAATTCCATTGAAGGAATATGCCCTCCAGGCCTAGCTCGGAGGAGACGCGGGGGCCCTCCTAGAATTGAAGACCCTCACGGGAATGGCCGTACGCTTCCCGGGGGCAGAACCCCGGGCGCTGTTGGCCGGACAAAGCGCTGAAGGCGCTGTCGCCTTCGAGGACTTATTGGGGGAGGTTGGGCTCGCCATGCGAGTCTTTTCCTCCCTCCGCCTCGAAACTTTAGGCGGGCGTTGCGGCTTCGGAGGCGGGGGGCCCTCTTTTCGAGGAACCACCGTATCCGAGCCACTCGCTCCACCTCGGGGCGTGGGCAAAGGGGCCGAAGCTCCTTTGTTGCTGTCCTCCTTTCGGGGAACAGCTTTAGGAACCCCGGAAGATGGCCTAGCGACCATCTTCAGGGGTGTTGCCTCCTGTGAGTCTAACGACTCGGTGGAGGCGCGTGGCCGTTTCGCTTTACGCGAAACGGTCACGCTGGGGGAAGAGGGGGGAGCCCTGGTTTTAGCCGGGGCAGGGTATGAACCCTTTTTGCCGCCAGCTTTACCAGGGGAGCGCCCAGGTTGGGTAGAGCCCACAGAAGGGCTCCGAATGGGCGCGGAAACAACCGTGCTCGTTGGCCTGGATGGGCCAGGAGCAGAGGGTGCCTTTCTAACTATTGAGGCATATGACGTCCCAGGCAGAGCCGGGCGCGCCAGGACCAAGTCCTTTGCCTCGCGGAATGAGAGTCGATCCTGGGCCTGAACGGCCAGGATTTCTTTCTCAAGGAGATATGCACCACATTGCTTCGAAGAAGCAGGGTGCGGCTCTCCGCAATTGACACACTTGGCCACACACGATTTGGACTTATCGTGTGCGACCTTGGAGCAATTTACACAGACTTCGGGTGACCCCGATTTTGCACGTCTACATGATCGATTCGTATGGCCGAAGCGGTGGCAGTAATAGCACCGCCGCGGCAGTGGCACGAATGCCTTCACGCGGTAGCGGTACCAACCGGCACGCACCGACTCAGGGAGCTTGTCACAGTCGAACGTGACGAAGAGTGTAGGGGTGGGTCTCGAGGCCCCTCCCTGTTTTCTCATCACACGTTCGACCTTGACCGCCCCATGGTCGGCCAGCTCTAGGGTGATGTCCTCAATGGAGTAGTCAACGAGTTCCCTCGCATAAACTACTCCTTTCACAAAGTTCATGGTAGAGTGCGGCGTCACACTCACCGGGGTGCCATGAAGTGTCCGAAGAGCACTTATCTTGGCCGCCTCGGCGGGATTCGCCGCATTCGCCAGAAGGCTCCCGTCCGAGAAACGGGTTACCTTCGGCTCTCTACCAATTGCACTAGCTAATCCTCTCCTCTGATGGATCATGTTGCCCTTGGACAACATGGTGCCATCAGTGGAGCGAATAACGAGGAAGCGTTTGAAGCCAGCGGGCTCGAAAACGCCAGGTAACCTCTGAATCAGGGGCCCCGATGTCATCGAGGCTCCGCCCTGTGCATTCTTGGTCTTAGTCCTAGTCAGGGGCTCCGCACACGAGGGGGTAGAGGGGCCGGATGTGCCGATCTTGGCTTGGTCGCCTACCAAAGTGGTAGCAGACCCATCCGTCCCCGCAGCCCCCGCGGATGGAGAGGAGCCCCGAGTCTTCTTCGTCTTTTGAGTCTTTTTCTTTTTAGGAGAGGAGGGCGGGGAATGAACCCGCTTCTCACCTCCGCCGGCAGAAGCTCCCATGCCAGATGGGCCGGCCTCAGCCAGGTCCCTCTCCGAAATGGAGAAGGTCCTGGTAGTCGTAGGGGCACCTGTCGGAGGAGATCCCTCCCCTCCTTTTACTGCCTCGGAGTCCTCGGCCATTTGAGGGGGACCTTGCATAGGGGCGGATTCGGGTTCGGTGCTTGGCGCCGAGCCCGGATTCCCCCCCATGGAAGGCCCTACCGTCTGAGGCTGGGTCTCCTCAAGGACCATGTCTATCACAGGAGGGGCCTCCAGTTGGCCATCCCCTCCCAGGACATCGCAGGTCCCCTTGGCAGTAATGTCACTAGTCAGGTGGTGTGGGGAGGCACAGGCCTTGACCCCAGCAAGGTTCAAAATTCTTGCCAGCAGGTCTTTTGAGGGAAGCGACCGAAGGGGCCTAGCTTCCCTCTCCCCCCTAAGGGGGTTTGCCCTACCGAGCCGCTTGCACGAGGGGCGGTCGGCAATGGGCTGCCTGCTGGCTTTCTTGGCAGTCCCCTTAGAAAGCAAAGGAGGGACTGCCGCTGGAGATAGGGAGGTGCCCGAAAGCACCTCCAGAGAAGGGGGTGAGGGGGAGTCCCCTACACCCGTAGGCGTAGGAGAGGAGTAAGCCTCCTCTCCGGTTAAAGAATTATGGAGGGTCCCTTGCGCAAGCACAAGGGGGGGACCTCCATTTTCTCGGTGGAGCTGCCCGAGGGCGGCTCCGTAGATGTTTTTGGGGAAGTTGGGGGTTGGGGTTTTTGTTTTTTTTCATACATGGGCATGGTGACCCTCTTTTTATACGGGACGCAATAGCTCATCACCTCTCGCAGTTGCCCGCACTGCGAGAGGTGCTTACAAGCCCGGCAGAGCCAGGCGCCGCCATTCGGGACCACCCCTCCCGCCTGGTGGCCTGGCAGTCCTTCGGCATGGCGGCTCCACCTTGGACACGGCGTAAAAAATATAGGTTGTGAAGAGGAGAGGAAAAGGGATGTGAGGAAGATGTGGGTGGGGATGAAGCAGGTTGTTAAAAAAAACCCAACCCGAACCGGAGCTGAGGGGTTAGGGAACAATGTCCCCTCCCCCCTCAGCCCCGATCCAGGGTGGTTGGCTTGAGAAGAAGGTCAGCATTCTACCCTCTGAAATTAGAGGCTGACCAGAGAAAGTTGTGGGAGAGGTTGTATGAAAAGCGACGAGGTAGGGGAGAAATCGGGCTATCTGAAGGAAGGAAGAGAGGCTAAGCTGGGGCCGGACGGAGCGGGAAGCCCAACAAAGATGTTGGTGACTAAGGGAGATGCTGGAATCAAATGTACAAATGCATAGTGCATGCCATAAAGTAAGTGGCAGCACCCTTTCATCAACAAGAAAGTTCTATATTGGGGATAAGCAGGAAGGAACTAGTTACCAATTATCGACCAGCGAGTGGTAGATTAAATCCACTTTCCATACTAGATGATCAGATATAGAGTAGTAAATCTTACAACCACACTACTTTTGAGCAAACAAAGGATCCATACAAGATAGAAGCTAAAACCTAGCAGAACAACATAGAGTGAAAAATATCCATGGCTCAGGTATAAGACATCCTAAGGTTATAAATATAAACAAATTATCCCCACACTTTCACAAAACAGATGAAAATCATCCACAACTTCAAGCACTCAGTTGCCCATAGCTCAGACCTGAGTACACATCAAATAAAAGTTAGCAAGGTTTAAAGTTAGAGCTACTTACACAATCCAATACCCCAGACCTCTGTCTGCCGTGATTTGGGGGTCACTATGTATCCTTCTCCCTGGTCGGTTGTTTGCAAGGAGAACACAAGGATGGGACAGATCTAGCCAGATGCCAGCTCCTTTCCTCCCCAACTCCACACTCAAGGAGAGTGAGCCAACTCACTTTAACAAGGCAAAAACATAAAGAGACTGCCCCAGGGCAAATTTGTGATTGCAAATCTAAGGTAGCTTGTAGTTGTGGTTGGACCAAAACCACACAAGAGTAGAACAGCAAGCTTGCAAAGTCGTGTGTAGACCAATGAATCTATTTCATTATTATATGTGCCTAATATTATTGCTTTATTTAGAGTTGTGTGTTTTTCCTAATGTATTCTGTATATATTTTTTCTCTGCATAGTTTTTTTTGTGATTGCACTGGGTGGTGGAAATATATACATATTTAAGTTTTTTCTAAATAAAATAAAATTGAGTATTTACATTTCCTCGAGCCTTCTTCTGATCTAAGACGCATCTCATGAGTGAGTGGTTTCTAGCCAGAACCGTTCATGACAACTCTATCATAATATTCACTCATCATCCACTCCTTGAGCTAGAGTTCCTTGTTGACATAATTTATTTTATACAAGATGGTTTCAGACCAATTTACTCAACAACCAATCTTCTTAAAGACCTGATACAAAGAATCTATGATACCTTCAACCAAGCACTAGATTGGATACTACTAGTAACTATGGACATCAACAAAGCTTTCAATGCCATCCTACACAACCTCACACACAAAATATACAACACCAACATAACAATACAAAAAGATGGTTACCAACTATCTGGAAGGTAAACACACACATGAATCTTGGTGGCTAGCCATCAAGCAAGGCAAACTTCACAAAGTCTCCATACTCAGCTTTACATCTATGACATAGCTAAACCACACTCAACACAGATACATATACCTTCTTACATGCATACATCACTACAAAGATACAGCAAATCATGTGCTCCAACTATGCCTCAACACACTACACCTGGTTCACAAACAGAAGGACTCAAATTAAGTCCAACCAAATCCATAGCTACCGTTCTCACTCATTATACAGGGAACATCAATACATGCCTAAGACTGGGCAAGTTCTCATAAGAGAAAGCCTCTGCCTCTTCACCCCTCTTTGGGGAATTTTGTTCCGTCCCTCAATGAAATGTTTGTTGCCTATAAAAGAGGGGAAAAAAGAATTATTATTCTGATTATAATATTGATTGCTACTGTAAGTGTGGCACCACTTGAGAGTATATTTTGTTGGAGAGGAAAACTTTAAAAAAATATGTATATATCTTCCTATACATAATTCTATAGAAATTTTAAGAATTTATAGCACTATTATTTCTATATATTTTTGTAGGCATTATCTGGGGTACTAAGCAATTTAGTTTATATAACATGCTTATTTTATAGTTATGCAAAGCAAAATAAAAAAAATATTGTAGAAAATTATTGTACATATAAAGAATTTTTTTTTACTGCATTATGTTCCACTCTACTTGCTGATCTACCTCATGGTTGTACATCTAAGAGCTCTGTACAGTGTCATAGTTTGAAAGAAAATGATACCAGTTCTCAGTTGTTGAGTAGCACGTGTTTCTTTGCCGCTAGTTTTTTGCTCGGTTATTTTCATTGTGTTTGTGTTAGTAACTATTATTTTGGTGTGTGATTCTAGAGATGCCTAACCACCTCTCTGAAGCAGGGAAGACAAGGACACTTGCTTTGAGGGAGGAGAATTTGTCTACAAAAGTGATTTTACTGAACAGGAAGAGGAGAAACAACCATCTGGAGGGTGGCTGCCGTAGTTCGCAGTTTACCACCCAACGTTTTTCTGAGGCAGAAACTTGGGGACTGGGAGACAAAAGAAGACTTCCATGAAGAGGGATCTGTTGATATGGAGGGATGTGTTGAAGAATCCTTTCATTACACCTGCCAAACAGAATCATCCCAAGCTGTTGCAAAATTGTTGATTTGGCCCATTCAAAATTGCCTGCAGAAGGACCTCGGGGTGGCAAGTGATGAACTGCCAAGAAACCTCTCCTCGCCCCAAGCATGCAAAACAGACTCAATTTTGTGAGGTTATATCTTCAGTGGACTGAAGACGATTGGATGAAAGTGTTTTTTTTTAATGAAAGCTGCTTTAAGTGTATCTGAGGGGCAGGCAAGAAAGTATGATGATCCTCCATCATCAGCCACTACGACCTCCACTATACCATTCCTACTGTTAAACACCCCAATCAAGTGATGGTGTGGGGGGCTTATATTTTTTAACATGAAACACTACAATGAATAGTGATCATTACATGAACGTTCTGGAGGACATCATCTGCCTTTTTATGCTATTCAAGGCGCATAATTTTTTTATGCAAGAAGGGGCCCCCTGTCACTGCCAACACCTCCTCCATTCCCTGACTCATTAATGAGCTGAAGGCCCCCTCCGGATTACTCTGGACAACAAATGCTCACAAGGGACTGGATGCATCAATGCCCAGGCATCTTTGTTTGGTCATCAAGACAAAGGACCACATGATAAAATATTGACAGGTATGTTTTCATTCATTTTTTAAAACTTTTAAACACTTTTTTTATGTTTCTTCTCGCGCAACTTGGGTGGATGGACGTCCATGCCTTTGAAAAGTGGTTCATCGAAGTAGGCTTACCTCACTGAAACAAACTCGAGGGTACCAAAGTTGTCATTGGAGACCACCTAAGCTCTCACTTCTCAGAAGTTGTCCTGCAAGCTGGGAAACGATATGATATCAAATTCATTTGCCTGCCTCCGAATTCCACAGATAAAATACAGCCACTAGACGTTGCCTTCTTCAGGCGGATGAAGAGAGCCTGGAAGAAACTTCTGATCAATTTCAAGATTAACTATTCCCACAATTCTATTGTGGAATAAAGATACTTCCCTCAAATGGTTACTCAACTGTTAAATCATCCAACTTTCAAGCCTAAAATTTCTGATAACCACAAGGGTGGCTTCAGAGTCACGGGTATATATCTGGCAAACCTCCAAAACTTACTGAAATGCTTGCTGAATACTTGCAAGGAACCACAAACCCCTTCCAGCAGCCAACAGTCTGAATCAGGGAGTACCAGTACCGGTGATCAATCTTTTAATTTGAAATCTCCATGTTCAGGAAAGTTTTTGTATGAACAAAGCTTCAAAACAAGTACCAGTACTCTAAGCAGAGGGGCTAAAGTGATTCCTGGCTGAGCAGTAATTGAAGCCACTTTCGCAGAAGCAGAAGCAGCAGCAGAAAACACTACCAACAGGAGACCCCCTTCAAAAAGGCAACTAGATCTTGGCCATTCTCCTTCTTCTACAGGCAATGACTCTGGATATGGCTTCTTAGCACTCCAGTAAAAAGTCCCTGTTAACTTCTGACACAAATGAGGATGAGCCATCTCCTGTGATGGCCCAAACTAATACTAGTACTGATAAAATAATTAAAGTGAATGATCTTGTTATCGTGCAAGTTCAATATGGGAAGAGGACTGATACCTTCAAAAGGTTCATCACAAAAGAGACATGGTTAAGGGCGAGGGATACTTCATTTCATTCTTCAAAGCTACTAGTGAGAATTACACTACATTCACTCATAACATGGATGATAATTCACCTGATGATGTTGTGGAAGTGATAAAAGTGAAATACCAAATCAATACAAGGGGACAGTATATGTTTGCCACCGCCCTTAAGGTGTCTGCATAAGTAGCAATGCAAAAGTAATGTACCTTATAAGTAGTAGTGTAAGTTAAAAATTTGATAAAAAATTAGTTAAAAACAAACCAGTACCTAAAGTTAAAAATTGAACAAATTTTGAGTTATAAACATACTGGTACCTTAAGTTAAAAAATTTAACAAACTTTAAGTTAAAAAAATTAAATATATTGTTTTATAAAATAGATAAAAATAGTGCAGGAGTAGGAGTGAGGGGGAGGGGGGCATTGACCAGGCAATCAAAGAAACCCCTGGATCAGTTCCAGTTTGACCGCTTTGTTTTTTGGTTGCTGCAATGAAACTTGAAGATATATCGGATCAACGCCTTTGGTGAGGTAAACCAAGTACAAGAGCTATTATATGAATACTTAACATTTGGTTTTGCTTTAATATTTTAATTATGATTAACTTTCAAAGTTGAAAAGTAGTCAATGTTACCCCGGGTTACGGTAGTAGGAGGGATTTTTATAATAATTGCCCAGTTATATTTGATTTAGTTATTAATTTTTTTTTAGATTTTTACAATTGAGCCAATGGTTATATAGAGCATTGAACAGTTATCTTTATCATAAGGTCAATGGGGCAGTGGAGCAGCTTCCACCGCATTAGAGTTACCCAGCATAGCACTTGATGTGAGTGCTGTCCTCATTTCAGGAGGCAGCCTTAGAAACCCCGGAAGATGGCTTCACAACTAACTTCAGGGGTGTTGCCTCTTGTGAGTCTAATGACTCAGTGGAGGTGTGCGGTTGTTTCACCTTAAAGAAAATAGTCACACTGGGGGAAGAAGGGGAAAGTCCTGGTATTAGCCAGGGCTGGATGTGAACCATTTATGCCATAAGCTCTACCAGCGGAATACCTAGGTGTGTAAAACCTGCAGGTCTCCGAATGGGTTCGGAAATTACCATGCTTGTAGGCCTGGATGGGCCAGAACCAGATGGTCTCTTTCTTAAGAGTGAAGCATAAGATGTCCCAGGCAGCACTAGGCGCTGTTGCTGCTCAGATTGGGTGAACGGAACATAAAATGATAGCTTGAGTTGTTCAAATGTTTTCTTAGCTAGGGCATAAATCCAGCCCAAAGGACAACTCAAGGAAGGAGTATTCAGAAAGGAAATAGAAAGAGAGATAGTAGAAGAGTGGAAAGGAAAAAAGGTTGAACAGTTCAGTATTAAAGGTTATGCAGAACTGGAGAAATCAAGGAGCAAAGGACAGACTTAAGAGAAGGCAACCAAGAGGCAGGAGCTTAAGATTTCTTCTTTTTTTTAGCAATTGGGTTACTAATAACAACAGGGTTGTTAGAATAGATTAAATTTAAGAACTAACTACTATACAAAAGAATATTTACAATTGGAGCAACACCAGAGATTTGTTGGTCTTTAGACAAAATAGACCAAAGACTGGAATGAATGTTTGCCTCCAAGACTGGCACAATTGGAGGGTTTTCAGTCCAAGACTAGAACTATTTCTTTGGTCCTATACTAGAAGATAAAAAATAGTTTTTATTAACATATGACACTGGAATTCTTCTAAAGAAAATTTAATAATGAAATGGAGGCAAAGATTATAAATTTAGTAATATAATAATGTAAATCTATTGCGATAAATTATAATCAATTTAAGTTGGACTTAGGTTTATTAATTTACCACAGAAAACTTCATGAAGAGGTGAAGAAACCTGTCATGCACAGAAACATTCAACAAAATTTAACTAAATTAAGAATTATCACAAATTTAAATAATCTAATTTTTCTAACAGGTAAATAATAAAATAGATAAGTTCAAAATTAACAAATAACTTACCACTTTTTGGGGTCCTTACAGATTTAAATCTTAATTCAGAGAATTTAACTTATAAAGTTGATTACCAAAAATTTCCAGTTTGGGATGCTTTAATACAATCCAAGGCAATTATCAGATATCTTCTCTGAAATTAAAGGAACTTATTGAATTAAAAATATTCAAACAATAATCTAATCTAAATATTCAAAGGAAAAAAATTAAAAGAATGAATAGGTAATTACATAGAACAAAAGTTTGGAATATATTACAGCATACCAGGACCAAGTCCTTAGCCTTGCAAAATGAAATCCTGGGCCTGGACAGCCAAGATTTCATTCTCAAGGTGATAAGCACCACATTGTTTCAGAGAAGGGGATTGTGACCCCCCCGCAATTGAGACACTTGGCCACACATGATTTGGACTTATAGTGTGCAGCCTTGGAGCGGTGGTAGTAGTAGCACCTCTGTGAGAGTGGCACAAATGCCTTCATGCAGTATTGATACCAACCAGCACGCATTGACTCAGGGATCTTGCCCCAGCCGAATGTGACGAAAAGTGTAGAGTTGAATTTTGAGGCCCCTCCCTGTTTTCTCACCACATTTGCCAGAAAGCTCCTATCTGGGAAATGGGTCACCTTCAGCTTTCTACCAATCACGCTAGCCAGAGCTCTCCCTGATGGATCATGTTGCCCTTAGCCAACATGCTCCCTTCAGTGGAGCAACTATCAAGGAAACGTTTGAAGCCAGCAGGCTCAAAAGTCCCAGGTAACTTCTAAATGAGGGGCCCTGATATAATCGAAACTCCACTCCACGCAGGGTCCTTGTGCCTCCCTGCAGCTCCCATGGACCGAGTGGAGCCCCCTTCCCCTCTTTTTTGTTTTATCTTGTTTCATTTCTTTTTACAAGAGGGCGGGAAATAAACTCACTTCTCCGGTCCACTGTAGGAACCCCCAGGCCAGATGAGCCGGCCTCAGCAAGACCTTCTCTGAAATGGAGGTCTTGGGTGTCATAGGGGTACTAACCTGGGAAGGAGATCCCTCCTCTCATTGTGAGGCCTCCGGCGCCTGTGATATCTGAGGCGAAGCTTTCACAGGAGTGGACTCGGGTTCTGTGTTTGTGTTCTAGCCACCATGTCAGTCTGTTCTGTATTATGTGTTCTAGTGTTTTCTCAAGGTTGGAAAAGAAGCAAATGGGTCTGTCTGAGGAAGCCTTTGAGGGGTCCTTGCCAGGTTTTGGGATAGGAAGTGTGACTGATGTTGCCACACGGAAAAGAATGCGCCTGACAGCTAGCTGTCATTAAAGACGTTCAGGAGGAGGTGAGCCAGAGGGTCTGGGAGGCATTGGATGAATTCATTGGGGACATTGTCCACCCCGGTGGCCTTCCCCACAGACAGTGAGTGTAAGGTTGAGGAAAGCTCGTGTGGTGTGATGACTGTGCTGATTGTGTGGTCCATGTGTGATGGAGGTATGTTGGGGGCAGGTACAGGTACTTGTGGTGAGGAGGGTACTGTTATTAGTTATCAGGAAGGTGAGTGGGGATTGAGGGTGGATCATCTTTCTAATGAATGACCAGGCCTAGAAGACAGGCAGTAAACAATAGGGACGTACAAAACGAAGCTCAGGCAGAACATTTCTCATCAAGAATAACGCCCTTGCACTGGAAGCGGGTAAGAAGGAGGAGGATGGGGTTTCTTACACCATGCTTTAAAGGCATGGCATTTGGCCTGAAGGGCTGCCTTGCACCTCTGGGGCTACCAGGGGACACTGAAAGTACAGATTGGGGAGAGGTAACAAAGTGAAAGTGATGGGATCCCATATCCAGCAGGGTTTCTGTGAGATCCTGAATTTGGCCTTGTGACAAGAGGGAAGTGGGCAGGGTAACTGATTTTAATTCTAATTGAAAGGTGTCCAGGTCTCCTTTTTAAAAGACCAACGAGGTCTGCATGAGAGGGGAAGGGGGAGGTGGTGGCACTGATGGAAGGAAATGACTACAGGAAGATGGTCACTTCCATGTAAGGGCCAGTAGGGGTATGGGGAAAGGGGGCCAATCCCAGGCATAGGTTCAAGGTTTTTTTTTTTTTTTTTTTTTATAGAGCCCATCTGGCAACTACCCACTTGGGCATAAGTCGCCGAAAAACACGACAGCCTAGAATTAGGCTACTTTAAAGTTAAAATATGAAAACTTAACAATCAATATAAATTTGAAAAACTTAACAATCGAAGCAATCTCCGGCAGCGGGGGGAGGTCCCCCTCACCCCGGTGCAGGAGAGTGCAATCTAAAACAAAACAATAACAAAAAAAGGAACCTTAAATAAAGGGGAGAAGGCCGGCCTCCCCCAAAAAGTCAATAAGTCCACCAGTCATGGTGCACGCACTCGTCCCGAGTACAAGGGACAGGCGGTAGCGACCCCGCCCATCCCGGTACCGAGACAGGTATCGTGCGCGAAGATCACCCAGACTGGGACATTCGACAAGAATATGCCGAACAGTCTGGGGGACGACGCAGTCGTTGCAATAGGGCACATGCGAGCGCTCCACCAAGTAACGATGCGTCACACGAGTGTGTCCGATTCGAAGACGACAGAAAGCAACCTGAAGCCGCCGCGGCATTGGGGGATAGGTCCATGGGAACAGTCGCGGCGCAATGGCACGCAACTTTAAGTTCCCCTCGACCGTCTCCCATCTTCTTTGCCAAGCAGTCCGAAGAGCTGCCCGTATTCCTGCCATGTAGTCGGTGTGAGGAAGAGCGAAACGCTGGTCCGGTCGCAGAGTCCTCGCGGACTCTTTGGCGCCCTCATCGGCGCGCTCATTCCCCGCAATTCCTACATGTCCAGGAACCCAGCAGAAGATAATCTCGACATCTGCCCGGCTCGCCAAAACCGTGGCGTCACGGATTTCGCGAACCAGGGGATGCGGAGATTCCAATGCCCCGAGAGCACTCAGGGCGCTTTGTGAGTCGCTATAAATCACAATCCGGTCTCCGAACCGGGCACGTCGCGTAATCTCCCGTACCGAGTGGTGTATTGCCACCAGCTCGGCCGTGAAGACAGACGCAGCGCCTGGTAGAGCCCCGCTGACTTCAAACAGAGGGGATACGGCGTGGAAGCCGACCCCCTCTTGGGACTTGGAGCCATCCGTATACACTGGCACGGTACCAGCGTGACACGATGTGTGCTCCAAAAAGATCGAACGCAATACTCCCGGCGCAGTACAAGCTTTGGGAGCAGAGGCGTGGCGACAAATAGCCAAATGTGGTACCCTCCAGGGTGGCGTCCTGGGCAGAACCAGGGGCGCCACCGGCCCGAGAGCTATATCTACCTCTCGAAGGAGTTTCCTGGCCCTAAACCCAAAGGGCTTAGGGTATGACTGGCGTCTCTCGGCGGCATAGGCACCATCGAGATCAGCTGCGGATGCAGTGAGAGCTGTTGGCGACTGGGGGAGGCGCCGGGCTCGCGCGTACAGGCGAGTGATGCACTGCACGCGGCGCAGAGCGAGTGGCATCTCCCCAGCATCGACCAACAGGCTCTCAATGGGGGAAGTGCGGAAGGCACCGGTCGCAAGGCGAAGGCCGGTGTGGTGGATCGAATCCACCTTCCGCAATAAACGCTCGGCTGCGGATGCATAAAACTCGCATCCGTAGTCGAGCTTCGAGCGAACAAAGGATCGATAAAAAAGTAAGGCGGTAGCCCTATCAGCGCCCCAAGCGCTGAACGTCACGGAACGGAGAATGTCCATGGCGCGGGTACAAGAGACCCTAAGGCTGCGAATGTGAGCCTCCCAGGTGAGGCGTCGGTCGAATACAAGACCAAGGAAACGGTGCGACTCAACCACATCCAGGCGCACCCCATTAAGAAACAAATCTGGGTCGGGGTGAAGCCGTGGATGGCGGCAGAAGTGCACCACCTTAGTCTTGGCCAAAGAAAACCGAAACCTGTGCGGTTCGGCATAGCGAGAGACGCGGTTCAATGCCTGTTGGAGTCGGCGCTCCAGAGTTGGCATCTGGGCCGCGCCAAAAGAGATCGAAAGGTCGTCCACGTAGAGCGTAGCGAGAACATCTTCCGGCAGCACCGAGGTGATGCCGTTGATGCTCAGGGCAAAGAGTGTGACACTGAGGACACTTCCCTGCGGGACACCCTCTTCCTGCTCCTTTGGGCCGGAGAGGGCTCCCCCCACCCGTACGCGGAATCGACGATCTCGCAAAAATTCAGATATAAACATTGGGAGGCGTCCCCTCGCCCCCATCGTGTGGAGAGTCTCCATGATACCGTATCGCCATGCGGTATCATAGGCTTTCTCCAGATCAAAAAACACCGTGGCGTAGTGCTGTCTACGAAGGAAAGCCTCGCAGACGGCATTTTCCAGTCGGAGCAGAGCATCCGACGTGGAGTGGAACTTACGGAAGCCGCACTGTGCAGAAGACAGATGGCCTCCGCTGTCCAGGAAATAGGCTAATCTAACATTTACCAATTTCTCCATCAACTTGCACACGCAAGAGGTTAGAGAGATTGGGCGGAAACCGGTCGGAGTAGAGTGATCTCTTCCCGGTTTGCGAAAGGCGAGCACAGTAGCGATTCGCCAGGAGTCTGGGAGGAGACCTTCCACCCAGATCCTGTTGAACAAATCTAATAGAAAGGCCATGCCTCGCTCACCCAGGTGTCGAAGCATGGCGTACGGGACATCGTCCGGACCATGGGCGGTGTCCGCGCACGAAGCGAGAGCGGAACGCAACTCACTCACAGTAAACTTGTCGTTGAAGGGTTCTCCGCCTCTGGAGGTAAAGTCCAGCCGGCGGCCTTCCGCGACATCACGACGTGCATTGAATGCTGGCGGAGCAGCATCACGGCTAGAGAATGCGGAAAAAGCGGTCGCTAAGGATTCCGCCACGGACGCGGGGTCCGAGATTGCGGTCCCATTCTCCTGGAGAACGGGAGGGGGGTCCTGCGAGAACTTGCCCCGAATCCTTTTGACTCGCTTCCACACCTCAGCTAAAGGGGTCTTCCCGTTAAGTGAAGACACGTATGCCCGCCAAGAAGAGCGGCGGGCGTGCTTCGAAATATACCGGAACCTAGCCCTAGCCCGACGAAATTCAGCGACGGTGAAATCGTTCGGGCGGAGCTTATAGCGCATGTAGGCATAACGCTTCTGTTTGAGGGCCGTCTCACACTCGGCCGACCACCATGGGAGTGGTCGGCGTGCAAAACGGCCAGACGTCCTAGGAATAGTAGTCAGGCCCACGGCGATGAGGTTGCCGGAGAAGAACTCGACGGCCTCATCTACCGACCTAAACTCCTTGACTGAGATAGAGAATTCAGTCATTTCCTGAAATGCAGGCCACCGCGCCCGCGCCAAGCACCACCGAGGTGGTCTCTCAGGCGGCAGTTGCCCTGAAAATGATATTTGAATGGGAAAGTGATCACTACCATGGAGGTCATCGACCACCCCCCAATCAAAATCAGGCTGTGCATCCGAAGAGCACAAAGATAGGTCAAGGCAAGAAAATGAAGCGGTTCTCGGACAGTGATGCGTAAACTCATCCACGTTTAGGACACCCATCTCAAGCTCTTCGATCAGATCGGCAAGGACTTGTCCCTGGGATTTATGGTGTAATCTCCCCAGAGAGGATGCCTGCCGTTCAGATCTCCAAGCAAGAGATAGGGCCTCGGCAACCGTGCCACGACGCGGCGAAAGTCCCCCGCGTCGAAGTCAGCTGACGGTGGAATGTACGCAGAAATGATAGTATACCTCCTATCCAGGTGCAGCTGCACAGCCACTGCCTGAAAGGAGGTATCTAAAGAGAAAGGAAGAACGGAGACATCATGCCGGGTGTAAACCGCGCATCCCCCAGCCCGGCCGTCCCGCGGTGGTTGGGTCGCAAGACCCTTATACCCCGGGAGGGCAGGCAGGGGGCACGCGCCTAGCATGGTCTCCTGCAAAAAAATAGCTAACGGGGAACGGGATGAGGCGAGCCTCCGCAGCTCCTCCCAGTTGGCCCGGAGTCCACGGCAATTCCATTGAAGGAATATGCCCTCCAGGCCTAGCTCGGAGGAGACGCGGGGGCCCTCCTCGAATTGAAGACCCTCACGGGAATGGCCGTACGCTTCCCGGGGGCAGAACCCCGGGCGCTGTTGGCCGGACAAAGCGCTGAAGGCGCTTTCGCCTTCGAGGACTTATTGGGGGAGGTTGGGCTCGCCATGCGAGTCTTTTCCTCCCTCCGCCTCGAAACTTTAGGCGGGCGTTGCGGCTTCGGAGGCGGGGGGCCCTCTTTTCGAGGAACCACCGTCTCCGAGCCACTCGCTCCACCTCGGGGCGTGGGCAAAGGGGCCGAAGCTCCTTTGTTGCTGTCCTCCTTTCGGGGAACAGCTTTAGGAACCCCGGAAGATGGCCTAGCGACCATCTTCAGGGGTGTTGCCTCCTGTGAGTCTAACGACTCGGTGGAGGCGCGTGGCCGTTTCGCTTTACGCGAAACGGTCACGCTGGGGGAAGAAGGGGGAGCCCTGGTTTTAGCCGGGGAAGGGGATGAACCCTTTTTGCCGCCAGCTTTACCAGGGGAGCGCCCAGGTTGGGTAGAGCCCACAGAAGGGCTCCGAATGGGCGCGGAAACAACCGTGCTCGTTGGCCTGGATGGGCCAGGAGCAGAGGGTGCCTTTCTAACTATTGAGGCATATGACGTCCCAGGCAGAGCCGGGCGCGCCAGGACCAAGTCCTTTGCCTCGCGGAATGAGAGTCGATCCTGGGCCTGAACGGCCAGGATTTCTTTCTCAAGGAGATATGCACCACATTGCTTCGAAGAAGCAGGGTGCGGCTCTCCGCAATTGACACACTTGGCCACACACGATTTGGACTTATCGTGTGCGACCTTGGAGCAATTTACACAGACTTCGGGTGACCCCGATTTTGCACGTCTACATGATCGATTCGTATGGCCGAAGCGGTGGCAGTAATAGCACCGCCGCGGCAGTGGCACGAATGCCTTCACGCGGTAGCGGTACCAACCGGCACGCACCGACTCAGGGAGCTTGTCACAGTCGAACGTGACGAAGAGTGTAGGGGTGGGTCTCGAGGCCCCTCCCTGTTTTCTCATCACACGTTCGACCTTGACCGCCCCATGGTCGGCCAGCTCTAGGGTGATGTCCTCAATGGAGTAGTCAACGAGTTCCCTCGCATAAACTACTCCTTTCACAAAGTTCATGGTAGAGTGCGGCGTCACACTCACCGGGGTGCCATGAAGTGTCCGAAGAGCACTTATCTTGGCCGCCTCGGCGGGATTCGCCAGAAGGCTCCCGTCCGAGAAACGGGTTACCTTCGGCTCTCTACCAATTGCATTAGCTAATCCTCTCCTCTGATGGATCATGTTGCCCTTGGACAACATGGTGCCATCAGTGGAGCGAATAACGAGGAAGCGTTTGAAGCCAGCGGGCTCGAAAACGCCAGGTAACCTCTGAATCAGGGGCCCCGATGTCATCGAGGCTCCGCCCTGTGCAATCTTGGTAGTAGTCTTCTTTGTCAGGGGCTCCGCAACCGGGGGGGCAGAGGGGGCGGATGTGCCGATCTTGGCTTGGTCGCTTGCCAGAGTGGCAGCAGACCCATCCGTCCCCGCAGCCCCCGCGGATGGAGAGGAGCCCCGAGTCTTTTTGTTTTTTTTAGTCTTTTTCTTTTTCTTTTTCGGAGAGGAGGGCGGGGAATGAACCCGCTTTTCACCTCCGCCGGCAGAAGTCCCCAGGCCAGATGGACCAGCCTCAGCCAGGTCCCTCTCCGAAATGGAGAAGGTCCTGGTTGTCGTAGGGGCACCTGTCGGAGGAGATCCCTCCCCTCCTTCTACTGCCTCGGAGCCCTCAGCCATTTGAGGAGGACCTTGCATAGGGGCGGATTCGGGTTCGGTGCTTGGCGCCGAGCCCGAATTCCCCCCCATGGAAGGCCCTACCGTCTGGGGCTGGGTCTCCTCAAGGACCATGTCTATCACAGGAGGGGCCTCCAGTTGGCCATCCCCTCCCAGGACATCGCAGGTCCCCTTGGCAGTATTGTCACTAGTCAGGTGGTGTGGGGAGGCACAGGCCTTGACCCCAGCAAGGTTCAAAATTCTTGCCAGCAGGTCTTTTGAGGGAAGCGACCGAAGGGGCCTGGCTTCCCTCTCCCCCCTAAGGGGGTTTGCCCTACCGAGCCGCTTGCACGAGGGGCGGTCGGCAATGGGCTGCCTGCTGGCTTTCTTGGCAGTCCCCTTAGAAAGCAAAGGAGGGACTGCCGCTGGAGATAGGGAGGTGCCCGAAAGCACCTCCAGAGAAGGGGGTGAGGGGGAGTCCCCTACACCCGTAGGCGTAGGAGAGGAGTAAGCCTCCTCTCCGGTTAAAGAATTATGGAGGGTCCCTTGCGCAAGCACAAGGGGGGGGACCTCCATTTTCTCGGTGGAGCTGCCCGAGGGCGGCTCCGTAGATGTTTTTGGGGAAGTTGGGGGTTGGGGTTTTTGTTTTTTTTCATACATGGGCATGGTGACCCTCTTTTGATTACGGGACGCAATAGCTCATCACCTCTCGCAGTTGCCCGCACTGCGAGAGGTGCTTACAAGCCCGGCAGAGCCAGGCGCCGCCATTCGGGACCACCCCTCCCGCCTGGTGGCCTGGCAGTCCTTCGGCATGGCGGCTCCACCTTGGACACGGCGTAAAAAATATAGGTTGTGAAGAGGAGAGGAAAAGGGATGTGAGGAAGATGTGGGTGGGGATGAAGCAGGTTGTTAAAAAAACCCCATCCCGAACCGGAGCTGAGGGGTTAGGGAACAATGTCCCCTCCCCCCCTCAGCCCCGATCCGGGGTGGTTGGCTTGAGAAGAAGGTCAGCATTCTACCCTGTGAAATTAGAGGCTGACCAGAGAAAGTTGTGGGAGAGGTTGTATGAAAAGCGACGAGGTAGGGGAGAAATCGGGCTATCTGAAGGAAGGAAGAGAGGCTAAGCTGGGGCCGGACGGAGCGCTGGATCCCGTCAGCACGGCGGCCAGGATGGCAAATCGCCGCGCCCCTTACGGGGGCATAGGTTCAAGGTAGAGGGGGTCCCTGAAACTAGATCAATCCTGATAGGGATGCCAGGGGGGGGGGTAAGAGAGTAGGAGTTACTGTCTGCTAAGAAGTCTGAGAGGGAGCAGCCTGAATGGTTCTTCCGGTTCCAGGGGAGGTCTGGTTCCCAATAGGCATTAAAATTGCCATTATTAGTGTTGGGGAGGAGAGCTGAGAAGATCAGAATTTAAGTTCATGAAGAGAGATATCCAAACATGGATTATATATTAATAGGAGCTGAAGAGACCCAGAATCAAAGGTAATAGTCACTCCCATATGTTCTAATCTGCCACTGAAGAAGGAAGTTATAGTGAGAGGGCTAGAAGGGAGGGATTGGTGAATGAATGAATAGTGCATAAAAGATTTAAAAGCTGCGTAGCCCAGATGGACTATCTCGCAGCCAAATTCACTTATGGGCGGTGAATTTTAAATTATTATTTTTAAAATATTGCCATATTAAAATACATAAAAAAAGTAAAAATGTCCTTGGGACCAAAATTAGTTTAATAGGCAATATTAAGTCAGTTGAGTTAAAATCTTTTAACAAAAAATAGACTATTAAAAAATTCAACAAAAGGTAAAAAAAAGTAAAAAATAATAAATAAGTAAATAAACTATGAATATATCAACAATATAACTTTAAAAGTTATTAAGCAATTATATTTCTGTTAGAAATTTATTCATTTTTTTAAAAATGTAAAAACATAAACTATGAATAGATCAACAATAAATATATAATACTATTTTAAATTTTGTTTAAAAGATTGCTTTCTTTTAGAAAGGTTAGTATCCTAGTCACGTCAAAGAAGCAATGGGTCTCAGAAAAGATGCCCCGCAGAGCCTGCTGGGGGGCCATCTCTCTGGTAATGAAGGGAAAAGTCGTCCTTCTGAGATTCCTTAGCAATGGGCATTCTACAAATATATGGAGGACAGATATTTGTACCCCACACAGAATGCACATAGGTGGGGGCAGCCCACTCATTAAATGCTCATGGGTGAGCCGGCAATGGCCTATCCTCAGACGGACAAGCGCAACCTCCATTTTACGATGTCTAGTTGTACGTGACTACCTGGTAATAGTGGAGGAAAAGGTCGTGGCTGGCCCAGAATCGGACTCCTGACACCCTTTTCATGACATTGAGACGCTCATTGCAGGAGATCCGTAGGTGTTCGATGTGGGGGACCAGGTGAGGCAGGGGGCATCGAACCAGAGGCCAAGGAGGCGATGGGACCTGATGTATGGAACAGGGTGTCCACTGATGGTGATGCTGGGTGGGGTTGTGACCCTCTTAATGGTGAAACACATGGCTGCGCTTTGCAGGGCGCTGATTGAAAGGCCCCAAGCAGTCATCCAGGCAGAGAGTGCATCGGCTGCTTCCTGGAGGTGTAGCTCAGCCAGATCTTGAGTGGCTGCTCTGCTGATTATCGAGATATCATCGGCATAGATAAAGAGGCGAGAGTGGTCTGGGATCCGTAGGTCAGAGAGGAGGATGTTGAACAGAAGAAGGCTGAGGATGGAGGCCTGCGGGACTCCTCTGTGCATGGGAGACTGTGGAGAGAGTGAAGAGCCGACGACAACACGGAAGGTGTGGTTGAATAGGAATGAGTTGATCCATGCAAGGGGCGGACCAGTTATGCCCATCCTAGCCAACTTATATAAGATGCCTTCATGGGGTGTGGAGTCGAAGGCCCCCTCCAGGTCAATGAACAGGGTGGTCATTACCTTTCTCCTCCAGTAGGTGTCGCAGATGTGGAATGCTATCTGCCCCAGAATGTCCAAGGTGCTGCGGTGTGGATGGAATCCACACTACTCCGGGGGGAGGAGATTTTTGCTCTTCAGCCACCAAGAGAGACGAGTAGCGACCAGCCATTCGAAGAGCTTCCTGATGCAGGAGAGGAGTGCTATAGGGGGGTAACTTGCAGGTTGTGTAGGGTCTTTTCCACACTTGGGTATGGGGAGTTAGATGGAAAACCTCCAGCTTGATGGGAACGTGCCAGTTTGCCAGCTGGTGTTATATACAGAGAGGAAGGTCTGCTGTAGCTGGGGAGGTGCATGGGTAAGGAACTCATACGGTATGATATCAGGGCCAGGTGTCTTGCCTGTGGGGAGGATAGACAGAGCCTCATGTAGCTCACCTGGGGTGAATGGCTGGGTGAGTTCAGGGGTGCCAGCAGAAGAGAGGGAGGCTATGAGAAAATCTGCTGAGGTTGGGGGGAGCTGTGGGGGTAGGTGGCGGCTGGCTTTGGATACGTAGTAGGAAGCAAGGATGGAAGCTTTCTGTGCGTTAGTGTTGATGGGCATGGTGCCATCACTCAGGGGGAGTTGGTACAGACCTTGCAACCTTCCATGGAGTGTAGGAAGTCCCATGGGCGCTTTGTGGATGATGTTGTGGAGATGGAGGTACAGTGGGAACTCCAGGAATTTCGTTGGGACCTGAGGATTGTTTGGGAGCAAGCAGCATTGAGCTTTCAGTACTCGGCCCCTAGTTGTGGAGTGGGGCGTTTCTGCCAACGATTCCATGCCTGTCTGAGAGCTTTAACGGCTTGTTCGTATTCCTCGCTCTACCATGACTTGCCTGTGCGGGTGGGTTTGTGTTGTCTGGAGAGCTTGAAGGCTGACCTGCCAGCTGCTTCGAGGGTCGTGGAGATATGTGCTGCAGCTTCATCGAGTTTTGGGGAGGAGGTGTCAGGAGGGTCTGCTAGTGCAGCTTGATAGGCATCCCAGCCTGTTGGGGAGTCTCTCCAGTGTGGTAGGCAGCCTGGGTTGGTTGTGGGAGTGGTGTTGGTGACAGAGGCCTGGAGAGGAAGGTGGTCACTACCCATATACAGTCCATATACGGAGATCCAGTGATGGATCTCCGATGAAGAGATCAAGGACTGATGAGTCACCTGTATGACCGTGATAACGTGTGGGCAGACCAAGGGGGGAGAGGAGTGATAACTGAGGTGAGGAGAGGATGAGTTGGAATAGTGCTCTTCCTGAGGTGTTGGTGAGGTGTATCGGAAGAGCAGGTTCCCAGCACCTGTGGTGGGCATTGAAGTCACCCATGAGGATGATAGGGGGTGGGAGGTGGGAGAGGTAGTGGCATAGCTCCTGATAGGTGGCAGCTCCATCAGCATTGTAGCACACAGCCAGGGAGACCCATCCTCTGTCTGTGGCGACCCTGACAGCGGTGATTTCCAAGTTGCCTTGGGGCCAGTGTGGGAGGTTGAGAGGGGAGGAGACATATGTGTCTCGGAGCACCAGGAGGACGCCTCCTTCCCATCCTAGTTGCCCATCTTTCCGGAGAATTGTGTAGCCCAGCAGGTGGAAGGAGAGGCGAGAGCCAGGTTTCTGTGAGGCCAATTATAGAGGGGGATGAGGTGGTAAGGTAGTGCTTGAATTCTGGGGTTTTCCTTAAAATGGGCCTGGCATTCCACAGCAAGAGAGTGAGAGCCATTATGCGAGGAGTGTGGTGAGGACATTGGAGAAGGTTGGCCACAGAGAGGAGATTATTTCGATTATTGATTTGCCTTGTTGGTGGAGGGTGTATGTGTCCATGATGATGGAGAGAATCTGTCCGATCACTTGTTCCTTAGGTGGGGGGGATGGAAGGGGTTTTGATGAGGGTTGAATGAATGAATAGTGCATAAAAGATTTAAAAGCTGCATAGCCCAGATGGACTATCTCGCAGCCAAATTCACTTATGGGCGGTGAATTTTAAATTATTATTTTTAAAATATTGCCATATTAATATACATAAAAAAAGCAAAAATGTCCTTGGGACCAAAATTAGTTTAATAGGCAATATTAAGTCAGTTGAGTTAAAATCTTTTAACAAAAAATAGACTATTAAAAAATTCAACAAAAGGTAAAAAAAAAGTAAAAAATAATAAATAACAAGTAAATAAACTATGAATATATCAACAATATAACTTTAAAAGTTATTAAGCAATTATATTTCTGTTAGAAATTTATTCATTTTTTTAAAAATGTAAAAACATAAACTATGAATAGATCAACAATAAATATATAAAACTATTTTAAATTTTGTTTAAAAGATTGCTTTCTTTTAGGAAGGTTAGTATCCTAGTCACGTCAAAGAAGCAATGGGTCTCGGAAAAGATGCCCCGCAGAGCCTGCTGGGGGGCCATCTCTCTGGTAATGAAGGGAAAAGTCGTCCTTCTGAGATTCCTTAGCAATGGGCATTCTACAAATATATGGAGGACAGATATTTGTACCCCACACAGAATGCACATAGGTGGGGGCAGCCCACTCATTGAATGCTCATGGGTGAGCCGGCAATGGCCTATCCTCAGACGGACAAGCGCAACCTCCATTTTACGATGTCTAGTTGTACGTGACTACCTGGTAATAGTGGAGGAAAAGGTCGTGGCTGGCCCAGAATCGGACTCCTGACACCCTTTTCATGACATTGAGACGCTCATTGCAGGAGATCCGTAGGTGTTCGATGTGGGGGACCAGGTGAGGCAGGGGGCATCGAACCAGAGGCCAAGGAGGCGATGGGACCTGATGTATGAAACAAGGTGTCCACTGATGGTGATGCTGGGTGGGGTTGTGACCCTCTTAACGGTGAAACACATGGCTGCGCTTTGCAGGGCGCTGATTGAAAGGCCCCAAGCAGTCATCCAGGCAGAGAGTGCATCGGCTGCTTCCTGGAGGTGTAGCTCAGCCAGATCTTGAGTGGCTGCTCTGCTGATTATCGAGATATCATCGGCATAGATAAAGAGGCGAGAGTGGTCTGGGATCCGTAGGTCAGAGAGGAGGATGTTGAACAGAAGAAGGCTGAGGATGGAGGCCTGCGGGACTCCTCTGTGCATGGGAGACTGTGGAGAGAGTGAAGAGCCGACGACAACACGGAAGGTGTGGTTGAATAGGAATGAGTTGATCCATGCAAGGGGCGGACCAGTTATGCCCATCCTAGCCAACTTATATAAGATGCCTTCATGGGGTGCGGAGTCGAAGGCCCCCTCCAGGTCAATGAACAGGGTGGTCATTATCTTTCTCCTCCAGTAGGTGTCGCAGATGTGGAATGCCATCTGCCCCAGAATGTCCAAGGTGCTGCGGTGTGGATGGAATCCACACTACTCTGGGGGGAGGAGATTTTTGCTCTTCAGCCACCAAGAGAGACGAGTAGCGACCAGCCATTCGAAGAGCTTCCTGATGCAGGAGAGGAGTGCTATAGGGGGGTAACTTGCAGGTTGTGTAGGGTCTTTTCCACACTTGGGTATGGGGAGTTAGATGGAAAACCTCCAGCTTGATGGGAACGTGCCAGTTTGCCAGCTGGTGTTATATACAGAGAGGAAGGTCTGCTGTAGCTGGGGAGGTGCATGGGTAAGGAACTCATACGGTATGATATCAGGGCCAGGTGTCTTGCCTGTGGGGAGGATAGACAGAGCCTCATGTAGCTCACCTGGGGTGAATGGCTGGGTGAGTTCAGGGGTGCCAGCAGAAGAGAGGGAGGCTATGAGAAAATCTGCTGAGGTTGGGGGGAGCTGTGGGGGTAGGTGGCGGCTGGCTTTGGATACGTAGTAGGAAGCAAGGATGGAAGCTTTCTGTGCGTTAGTGTTGATGGGCATGGTGCCATTACTCAGGGGGAGTTGGTACAGACCTTGCAACCTTCCATGGAGTGTAGGAAGTCCCATGGGCGCTTTGTGGATGATGTTGTGGAGATGGAGGTACAGTGGGAACTCCAGGAATTTCGTTGGGACCTGAGGATTGTTTGGGAGCAAGCAGCATTGAGCTTTCAGTACTCAGCCCCTAGTTGTGGAGTGGGGCGTTTCTGCCAACGATTCCATGCCTGTCTGAGAGCTTTAACGGCTTGTTCGTATTCCTCGCTCTACCATGACTTGCCCGTGCGGGTGGGTTTGTGTTGTCTGGAGAGCTTGAAGGCTGACCTGCCAGCTGCTTCGAGGGTCGTGGAGATATGTGCTGCAGCTTCATCGAGTTTTGGGGAGGAGGTGTCAGGAGGGTCTGCTAGTGCAGCTTGATAGGCATCCCAGCCTGTTGGGGAGTCTCTCCAGCGTGGTAGGCAGCCTGGGTTGGTTGTGGGAGTGGTGTTGGTGACAGAGGCCTGGAGAGGAAGGTGGTCACTACCCATATACAGTCCATATACGGAGATCCAGTGATGGATCTCCGATGAAGAGATCAAGGACTGATGAGTCACCTGTATGACCGTGATAACGTGTGGGCAGACCAAGGGGGGAGAGGAGTGATAACTGAGGTGAGGAGAGGATGAGTTGGAATAGTGCTCTTCCTGAGGTGTATCGGAAGAGCAGGTTCCCAGCACCTGTGGTGGGCATTGAAGTCACCCATGAGGATGATAGGGGGTGGGAGGTGGGAGGTGGGAGAGGTAGTGGCATAGCTCCTGATAGGTGGCAGCTCCATCAGCATTGTAGCACACAGCCAGGGAGACCCATCCTCTGTCTGTGGCGACCCTGACAGCAGTGATTTCCAAGTTGCCTTGGGGCCAGTGTGGGAGGTTGAGAGGGTAGGAGACATATGTGTCTCGGAGCACCAGGAGGACGCCTCCTTCCCATCTTAGTTGCCCATCTTTCCGGAGAATTGTGTAGCCCAGCAGGTGGAAGGAGAGGCGAGAGCCAGGTTTCTGTGAGGCCAATTATAGAGGGGGATGAGGTGGTAAGGTAGTGCTTGAATTCTGGGGTTTTCCTTAAAATGGGCCTGGCATTCCACAGCAAGAGAGTGAGAGCCATTATGCGAGGAGTGTGGTGAGGACATTGGAGAAGGTTGGCCACAGAGAGGAGATTATTTCGATTATTGATTTGCCTTGTTGGTGGAGGGTGTATGTGTCCATGATGATGGAGAGAATCTGTCCGATCACTTGTTCCTTTGGTGGGGGGGATGGAAGGGGTTTTGATGAGGGTTGAATGAATGAATAGTGCATAAAAGATTTAAAAGCTGCGTAGCCCAGATGGACTATCTCGCAGCCAAATTCACTTATGGGCGGTGAATTTTAAATTATTATTTTTAAAATATTGCCATATTAATATACATAAAAAAAGCAAAAATGTCCTTGGGACCAAAATTAGTTTAATAGGCAATATTAAGTCAGTTGAGTTAAAATCTTTTAACAAAAAATAGACTATTAAAAAATTCAACAAAAGGTAAAGAAAAAGTAAAAAATAATAAATAACAAGTAAATAAACTATGAATATATCAACAATATAACTTTAAAAGTTATTAAGCAATTATATTTCTGTTAGAAATTTATTCATTTTTTTAAAAATGTAAAAACATAAACTATGAATAGATCAACAATAAATATATAAAACTATTTTAAATTTTGTTTAAAAGATTGCTTTCTTTTAGGAAGGTTAGTATCCTAGTCACGTCAAAGAAGCAATGGGTCTCAGAAAAGATGCCCCGCAGAGCCTGCTGGGGGGCCATCTCTCTGGTAATGAAGGGAAAAGTCGTCCTTCTGAGATTCCTTAGCAATGGGCATTCTACAAATATATGGAGGACAGATATTTGTACCCCACACAGAATGCACATAGGTGGGGGCAGCCCACTCATTAAATGCTCATGGGTGAGCCGGCAATGGCCTATCCTCAGACGGACAAGCGCAACCTCCATTTTACGATGTCTAGTTGTACGTGACTACCTGGTAATAGTGGAGGAAAAGGTCGTGGCTGGCCCAGAATCGGACTCCTGACACCCTTTTCATGACATTGAGACGCTCATTGCAGGAGATCCGTAGGTGTTCGATGTGGGGGACCAGGTGAGGCAGGGGGCATCGAACCAGAGGCCAAGGAGGCGATGGAACCTGATGTATGAAACAGGGTGTCCACTGATGGTGATGCTGGGTGGGGTTGTGACCCTCTTAACGGTGAAACACATGGCTGCGCTTTGCAGGGCGCTGATTGAAAGGCCCCAAGCAGTCATCCAGGCAGAGAGTGCATCGGCTGCTTCCTGGAGGTGTAGCTCAGCCAGATCTTGAGTGGCTGCTCTGCTGATTATCGAGATATCATCGGCATAGATAAAGAGGCGAGAGTGGTCTGGGATCCGTAGGTCAGAGAGGAGGATGTTGAACAGAAGAAGGCTGAGGATGGAGGCCTGCGGGACTCCTCTGTGCATGGGAGACTGTGGAGAGAGTGAAGAGCCGACGACAACACGGAAGGTGTGGTTGAATAGGAATGAGTTGATCCATGCAAGGGGCGGACCAGTTATGCCCATCCTAGCCAACTTATATAAGATGCCTTCATGGGGTGCGGAGTCGAA
Organism: Ceratothoa steindachneri; assembly: GCA_963969495.1. NCBI lineage: Eukaryota > Metazoa > Arthropoda > Malacostraca > Isopoda > Cymothoidae > Ceratothoa > Ceratothoa steindachneri. The sequence continues at coordinate 99,256,128 of OZ018333.1, read as the reverse complement.
GGCCCCTTCCAGGTCAATGAACAGGGTGGTCATTACCTTTCTCCTCCAGTAGGTGTCGCAGATGTGGAATGCCATCTGCCCCAGAATGTCCAAGGTGCTGCGGTGTGGATGGAATCCACACTACTCCGGGGGGAGGAGATTTTTGCTCTTCAGCCACCAAGAGAGACGAGTAGCGACCAGCCATTCGAGGAGCTTCCTGATGCAGGAGAGGAGTGCTATAGGGGGGTAACTTGCAGGTTGTGTAGGGTCTTTTCCACACTTGGGTATGGGGAGTTAGATGGAAAACCTCCAGCTTGATGTGAATGTGCCAGTTTGCCAGCTGGTGTTATATACAGAGAGGAAGGTCTGCTGTAGCTGGGGAGGTGCATGGGTAAGGAACTTATACGGTATGATATCAGGGCCAGGTGTCTTGCCTGTGGGGAGGATAGACAGAGCCTCATGTAGCTCACCTGGGGTGAATGGCTGGGTGAGTTCAGGGGTGCCAGCAGAAGAGAGGGAGGCTATGAGAAAATCTGCTGAGGTTGGGGGGAGCTGTGGGGGTAGGTGGCGGCTGGCTTTGGATACGTAGTAGGAAGCAAGGATGGAAGCTTTCTGTGCGTTAGTGTTGATGGGCATGGTGCCATCACTCAGGGGGAGTTGGTACAGACCTTGCAACCTTCCATGGAGTGTAGGAAGTCCCATGGGCGCTTTGTGGATGATGTTGTGGAGATGGAGGTACAGTGGGAACTCCAGGAATTTCGTTGGGACCTGAGGATTGTTTGGGAGCAAGCAGCATTGAGCTTTCAGTACTCGGCCCCTAGTTGTGGAGTGGGGCGTTTCTGCCAACGATTCCAAGCCTGTCTGAGAGCTTTAACGGCTTGTTCGTATTCCTCGCTCCACCATGACTTGCCCGTGCGGGTGGGTTTGTGTTGTCTGGAGAGCTTGAAGGCTGACCTGCCAGCTGCTTCGAGGGTCGTGGAGATATGTGCTGCAGCTTCATCGAGTTTTGGGGAGGAGGTGTCAGGAGGGTCTGCTAGTGCAGCTTGATAGGCATCCCAGCCTGTTGGGGAGTCTCTCCAGCGTGGTAGGCAGCCTGGGTTGGTTGTGGGAGTGGTGTTGGTGACAGAGGCCTGGAGAGGAAGGTGGTCACTACCCATATACAGTCCATATACGGAGATCCAGTGATGGATCTCCGATGAAGAGATCAAGGACTGATGAGTCACCTGTATGACCGTGATAACGTGTGGGCAGACCAAGGGGGGAGAGGAGTGATAACTGAGGTGAGGAGAGGATGAGTTGGAATAGTGCTCTTCCTGAGGTGTATCGGAAGAGCAGGTTCCCAGCACCTGTGGTGGGCATTGAAGTCACCCATGAGGATGATAGGGGGTGGGAGGTGGGAGGTGGGAGAGGTAGTGGCATAGCTCCTGATAGGTGGCAGCTCCATCAGCATTGTAGCACACAGCCAGGGAGACCCATCCTCTGTCTGTGGCGACCCTGACAGCAGTGATTTCCAAGTTGCCTTGGGGCCAGTGTGGGAGGTTGAGAGGGTAGGAGACATATGTGTCTCGGAGCACCAGGAGGACGCCTCCTTCCCATCCTAGTTGCCCATCTTTCCGGAGAATTGTGTAGCCCAGCAGGTGGAAGGAGAGGCGAGAGCCAGGTTTCTGTGAGGCCAATTATAGAGGGGGATGAGGTGGTAAGGTAGTGCTTGAATTCTGGGGTTTTCCTTAAAATGGGCCTGGCATTCCACAGCAAGAGAGTGAGAGCCATTATGGGAGGAGTGTGGTGAGGACATTGGAGAAGGTTGGCCACAGAGAGGAGATTATTTCGATTATTGATTTGCCTTGTTGGTGGAGGGTGTATGTGTCCATGATGATGGAGAGAATCTGTCCGATCACTTGTTCCTTAGGTGGGGGGGATGGAAGGGGTTTTGATGAGGGTTGAATGAATGAATAGTGCATAAAAGATTTAAAAGCTGCGTAGCCCAGATGGACTATCTCGCAGCCAAATTCACTTATGGGCGGTGAATTTTAAATTATTATTTTTAAAATATTGCCATATTAATATACATAAAAAAAGCAAAAATGTCCTTGGGACCAAAATTAGTTTAATAGACAATATTAAGTCAGTTGAGTTAAAATCTTTTAACAAAAAATAGACTATTAAAAAATTCAACAAAAGGTAAAAAAAAAGTAAAAAATAATAAATAACAAGTAAATAAACTATGAATATATCAACAATATAACTTTAAAAGTTATTAAGCAATTATATTTCTGTTAGAAATTTATTCATTTTTTTAAAAATGTAAAAACATAAACTATGAATAGATCAACAATAAATATATAAAACTATTTTAAATTTTGTTTAAAAGATTGCTTTCTTTTAGGAAGGTTAGTATCCTAGTCACGTCAAAGAAGCAATGGGTCTCGGAAAAGATGCCCCGCAGAGCCTGCTGGGGGGCCATCTCTCTGGTAATGAAGGGAAAAGTCGTCCTTCTGAGATTCCTTAGCAATGGGCATTCTACAAATATATGGAGGACAGATATTTGTACCCCACACAGAATGCACATAGGTGGGGGCAGCCCACTCATTAAATGCTCATGGGTGAGCCGGCAATGGCCTATCCTCAGACGGACAAGCGCAACCTCCATTTTACGATGTCTAGTTGTACGTGACTACCTGGTAATAGTGGAGGAAAAGGTCGTGGCTGGCCCAGAATCGGACTCCTGACACCCTTTTCATGACATTGAGACGCTCATTGCAGGAGATCCGTAGGTGTTCGATGTGGGGGACCAGGTGAGGCAGGGGGCATCGAACCAGAGGCCAAGGAGGCGATGGGACCTGATGTATGAAACAGGGTGTCCACTGATGGTGATGCTGGGTGGGGTTGTGACCCTCTTAACGGTGAAACACATGGCTGCGCTTTGCAGGGCGCTGATTGAAAGGCCCCAAGCAGTCATCCAGGCAGAGAGTGCATCGGCTGCTTCCTGGAGGTGTAGCTCAGCCAGATCTTGAGTGGCTGCTCTGCTGATTATCGAGATATCATCGGCATAGATAAAGAGGCGAGAGTGGTCTGGGATCCGTAGGTCAGAGAGGAGGATGTTGAACAGAAGAAGGCTGAGGATGGAGGCCTGCGGGACTCCTCTGTGCATGGGAGACTGTGGAGAGAGTGAAGAGCCGACGACAACACGGAAGGTGTGGTTGAATAGGAATGAGTTGATCCATGCAAGGGGCGGACCAGTTATGCCCATCCTAGCCAACTTATATAAGATGCCTTCATGGGGTGCGGAGTCGAAGGCCCCCTCCAGGTCAATGAACAGGGTGGTCATTATCTTTCTCCTCCAGTAGGTGTCGCAGATGTGGAATGCCATCTGCCCCAGAATGTCCAAGGTGCTGCGGTGTGGATGGAATCCACACTACTCTGGGGGGAGGAGATTTTTGCTCTTCAGCCACCAAGAGAGACGAGTAGCGACCAGCCATTCGAAGAGCTTCCTGATGCAGGAGAGGAGTGCTATAGGGGGGTAACTTGCAGGTTGTGTAGGGTCTTTTCCACACTTGGGTATGGGGAGTTAGATGGAAAACCTCCAGCTTGATGGGAACGTGCCAGTTTGCCAGCTGGTGTTATATACAGAGAGGAAGGTCTGCTGTAGCTGGGGAGGTGCATGGGTAAGGAACTCATACGGTATGATATCAGGGCCAGGTGTCTTGCCTGTGGGGAGGATAGACAGAGCCTCATGTAGCTCACCTGGGGTGAATGGCTGGGTGAGTTCAGGGGTGCCAGCAGAAGAGAGGGAGGCTATGAGAAAATCTGCTGAGGTTGGGGGGAGCTGTGGGGGTAGGTGGCGGCTGGCTTTGGATACGTAGTAGGAAGCAAGGATGGAAGCTTTCTGTGCGTTAGTGTTGATGGGCATGGTGCCATTACTCAGGGGGAGTTGGTACAGACCTTGCAACCTTCCATGGAGTGTAGGAAGTCCCATGGGCGCTTTGTGGATGATGTTGTGGAGATGGAGGTACAGTGGGAACTCCAGGAATTTCGTTGGGACCTGAGGATTGTTTGGGAGCAAGCAGCATTGAGCTTTCAGTACTCAGCCCCTAGTTGTGGAGTGGGGCGTTTCTGCCAACGATTCCATGCCTGTCTGAGAGCTTTAACGGCTTGTTCGTATTCCTCGCTCTACCATGACTTGCCCGTGCGGGTGGGTTTGTGTTGTCTGGAGAGCTTGAAGGCTGACCTGCCAGCTGCTTCGAGGGTCGTGGAGATATGTGCTGCAGCTTCATCGAGTTTTGGGGAGGAGGTGTCAGGAGGGTCTGCTAGTGCAGCTTGATAGGCATCCCAGCCTGTTGGGGAGTCTCTCCAGCGTGGTAGGCAGCCTGGGTTGGTTGTGGGAGTGGTGTTGGTGACAGAGGCCTGGAGAGGAAGGTGGTCACTACCCATATACAGTCCATATACGGAGATCCAGTGATGGATCTCCGATGAAGAGATCAAGGACTGATGAGTCACCTGTATGACCGTGATAACGTGTGGGCAGACCAAGGGGGGAGAGGAGTGATAACTGAGGTGAGGAGAGGATGAGTTGGAATAGTGCTCTTCCTGAGGTGTATCGGAAGAGCAGGTTCCCAGCACCTGTGGTGGGCATTGAAGTCACCCATGAGGATGATAGGGGGTGGGAGGTGGGAGGTGGGAGAGGTAGTGGCATAGCTCCTGATAGGTGGCAGCTCCATCAGCATTGTAGCACACAGCCAGGGAGACCCATCCTCTGTCTGTGGCGACCCTGACAGCAGTGATTTCCAAGTTGCCTTGGGGCCAGTGTGGGAGGTTGAGAGGGTAGGAGACATATGTGTCTCGGAGCACCAGGAGGACGCCTCCTTCCCATCTTAGTTGCCCATCTTTCCGGAGAATTGTGTAGCCCAGCAGGTGGAAGGAGAGGCGAGAGCCAGGTTTCTGTGAGGCCAATTATAGAGGGGGATGAGGTGGTAAGGTAGTGCTTGAATTCTGGGGTTTTCCTTAAAATGGGCCTGGCATTCCACAGCAAGAGAGTGAGAGCCATTATGCGAGGAGTGTGGTGAGGACATTGGAGAAGGTTGGCCACAGAGAGGAGATTATTTCGATTATTGATTTGCCTTGTTGGTGGAGGGTGTATGTGTCCATGATGATGGAGAGAATCTGTCCGATCACTTGTTCCTTTGGTGGGGGGGATGGAAGGGGTTTTGATGAGGGTTGAATGAATGAATAGTGCATAAAAGATTTAAAAGCTGCGTAGCCCAGATGGACTATCTCGCAGCCAAATTCACTTATGGGCGGTGAATTTTAAATTATTATTTTTAAAATATTGCCATATTAATATACATAAAAAAAGCAAAAATGTCCTTGGGACCAAAATTAGTTTAATAGGCAATATTAAGTCAGTTGAGTTAAAATCTTTTAACAAAAAATAGACTATTAAAAAATTCAACAAAAGGTAAAGAAAAAGTAAAAAATAATAAATAACAAGTAAATAAACTATGAATATATCAACAATATAACTTTAAAAGTTATTAAGCAATTATATTTCTGTTAGAAATTTATTCATTTTTTTAAAAATGTAAAAACATAAACTATGAATAGATCAACAATAAATATATAAAACTATTTTAAATTTTGTTTAAAAGATTGCTTTCTTTTAGGAAGGTTAGTATCCTAGTCACGTCAAAGAAGCAATGGGTCTCAGAAAAGATGCCCCGCAGAGCCTGCTGGGGGGCCATCTCTCTGGTAATGAAGGGAAAAGTCGTCCTTCTGAGATTCCTTAGCAATGGGCATTCTACAAATATATGGAGGACAGATATTTGTACCCCACACAGAATGCACATAGGTGGGGGCAGCCCACTCATTAAATGCTCATGGGTGAGCCGGCAATGGCCTATCCTCAGACGGACAAGCGCAACCTCCATTTTACGATGTCTAGTTGTACGTGACTACCTGGTAATAGTGGAGGAAAAGGTCGTGGCTGGCCCAGAATCGGACTCCTGACACCCTTTTCATGACATTGAGACGCTCATTGCAGGAGATCCGTAGGTGTTCGATGTGGGGGACCAGGTGAGGCAGGGGGCATCGAACCAGAGGCCAAGGAGGCGATGGAACCTGATGTATGAAACAGGGTGTCCACTGATGGTGATGCTGGGTGGGGTTGTGACCCTCTTAACGGTGAAACACATGGCTGCGCTTTGCAGGGCGCTGATTGAAAGGCCCCAAGCAGTCATCCAGGCAGAGAGTGCATCGGCTGCTTCCTGGAGGTGTAGCTCAGCCAGATCTTGAGTGGCTGCTCTGCTGATTATCGAGATATCATCGGCATAGATAAAGAGGCGAGAGTGGTCTGGGATCCGTAGGTCAGAGAGGAGGATGTTGAACAGAAGAAGGCTGAGGATGGAGGCCTGCGGGACTCCTCTGTGCATGGGAGACTGTGGAGAGAGTGAAGAGCCGACGACAACACGGAAGGTGTGGTTGAATAGGAATGAGTTGATCCATGCAAGGGGCGGACCAGTTATGCCCATCCTAGCCAACTTATATAAGATGCCTTCATGGGGTGCGGAGTCGAAGGCCCCTTCCAGGTCAATGAACAGGGTGGTCATTACCTTTCTCCTCCAGTAGGTGTCGCAGATGTGGAATGCCATCTGCCCCAGAATGTCCAAGGTGCTGCGGTGTGGATGGAATCCACACTACTCCGGGGGGAGGAGATTTTTGCTCTTCAGCCACCAAGAGAGACGAGTAGCGACCAGCCATTCGAGGAGCTTCCTGATGCAGGAGAGGAGTGCTATAGGGGGGTAACTTGCAGGTTGTGTAGGGTCTTTTCCACACTTGGGTATGGGGAGTTAGATGGAAAACCTCCACCTTGATGTGAATGTGCCAGTTTGCCAGCTGGTGTTATATACAGAGAGGAAGGTCTGCTGTAGCTGGGGAGGTGCATGGGTAAGGAACTTATACGGTATGATATCAGGGCCAGGTGTCTTGCCTGTGGGGAGGATAGACAGAGCCTCATGTAGCTCACCTGGGGTGAATGGCTGGGTGAGTTCAGGGGTGCCAGCAGAAGAGAGGGAGGCTATGAGAAAATCTGCTGAGGTTGGGGGGAGCTGTGGGGGTAGGTGGCGGCTGGCTTTGGATACGTAGTAGGAAGCAAGGATGGAAGCTTTCTGTGCGTTAGTGTTGATGGGCATGGTGCCATCACTCAGGGGGAGTTGGTACAGACCTTGCAACCTTCCATGGAGTGTAGGAAGTCCCATGGGCGCTTTGTGGATGATGTTGTGGAGATGGAGGTACAGTGGGAACTCCAGGAATTTCGTTGGGACCTGAGGATTGTTTGGGAGCAAGCAGCATTGAGCTTTCAGTACTCGGCCCCTAGTTGTGGAGTGGAGCGTTTCTGCCAACGATTCCAAGCCTGTCTGAGAGCTTTAACGGCTTGTTCGTATTCCTCGCTCCACCATGACTTGCCCGTGCGGGTGGGTTTGTGTTGTCTGGAGAGCTTGAAGGCTGACCTGCCAGCTGCTTCGAGGGTCGTGGAGATATGTGCTGCAGCTTCATCGAGTTTTGGGGAGGAGGTGTCAGGAGGGTCTGCTAGTGCAGCTTGATAGGCATCCCAGCCTGTTGGGGAGTCTCTCCAGCGTGGTAGGCAGCCTGGGTTGGTTGTGGGAGTGGTGTTGGTGACAGAGGCCTGGAGAGGAAGGTGGTCACTACCCATATACAGTCCATATACGGAGATCCAGTGATGGATCTCCGATGAAGAGATCAAGGACTGATGAGTCACCTGTATGACCGTGATAACGTGTGGGCAGACCAAGGGGGGAGAGGAGTGATAACTGAGGTGAGGAGAGGATGAGTTGGAATAGTGCTCTTCCTGAGGTGTTGGTGAGGTGTATCGGAAGAGCAGGTTCCCAGCACCTGTGGTGGGCATTGAAGTCACCCATGAGGATGATAGGGGGTGGGAGGTGGGAGGTGGGAGAGGTAGTGGCATAGCTCCTGATAGGTGGCAGCTCCATCAGCATTGTAGCACACAGCCAGGGAGACCCATCCTCTGTCTGTGGCGACCCTGACAGCAGTGATTTCCAAGTTGCCTTGGGGCCAGTGTGGGAGGTTGAGAGGGTAGGAGACATATGTGTCTCGGAGCACCAGGAGGACGCCTCCTTCCCATCCTAGTTGCCCATCTTTCCGGAGAATTGTGTAGCCCAGCAGGTGGAAGGAGAGGCGAGAGCCAGGTTTCTGTGAGGCCAATTATAGAGGGGGATGAGGTGGTAAGGTAGTGCTTGAATTCTGGGGTTTTCCTTAAAATGGGCCTGGCATTCCACAGCAAGAGAGTGAGAGCCATTATGGGAGGAGTGTGGTGAGGACATTGGAGAAGGTTGGCCACAGAGAGGAGATTATTTCGATTATTGATTTGCCTTGTTGGTGGAGGGTGTATGTGTCCATGATGATGGAGAGAATCTGTCCGATCACTTGTTCCTTAGGTGGGGGGGATGGAAGGGGTTTTGATGAGGGTTGAATGAATGAATAGTGCATAAAAGATTTAAAAGCTGCGTAGCCCAGATGGACTATCTCGCAGCCAAATTCACTTATGGGCGGTGAATTTTAAATTATTATTTTTAAAATATTGCCATATTAATATACATAAAAAAAGCAAAAATGTCCTTGGGACCAAAATTAGTTTAATAGGCAATATTAAGTCAGTTGAGTTAAAATCTTTTAACAAAAAATAGACTATTAAAAAATTCAACAAAAGGTAAAAAAAAAGTAAAAAATAATAAATAACAAGTAAATAAACTATGAATATATCAACAATATAACTTTAAAAGTTATTAAGCAATTATATTTCTGTTAGAAATTTATTCATTTTTTTAAAAAATGTAAAAACATAAACTATGAATAGATCAACAATAAATATATAAAACTATTTTAAATTTTGTTTAAAAGATTGCTTTCTTTTAGGAAGGTTAGTATCCTAGTCACGTCAAAGAAGCAATGGGTCTCAGAAAAGATGCCCTGCAGAGCCTGCTGGGGGGCCATCTCTCTGGTAATGAAGGGAAAAGTCGTCCTTCTGAGATTCCTTAGCAATGGGCATTCTACAAATATATGGAGGACAGATATTTGTACCCCACACAGAATGCACATAGGTGGGGGCAGCCCACTCATTAAATGCTCATGGGTGAGCCGGCAATGGCCTATCCTCAGACAGACAAGCGCAACCTCCATTTTACGATGTCTAGTTGTACATGGCCATGGGTGAACGGAAGATTTATGGAGTGGAGCTTGGTGGGAGGGAGCTCACTCCACCTCTTCTACCATAGGCCGACCATGTATTCATTGATCAGAGGATAGGTATCGCAGAGTGGGACTGGGGCCACTGGAGCTGTCCCCAGTGATGCTGCTTCTTTGGCTGCAGCATCTGCCCTCTCATTGCCTGGGATGCCCACGTGACTAGGCACCCAGCAAAAGGATATCTCGTGGGTGGGCAATAGTCGTAGGAGCCACCGCTGGATCTTGGAAACCAACGGATGGCTCGAACCAACATCACCCAACATTTGAAGCGAACTAAGGGAGTCTGTAAAGATAGTATGAGAACCAGATGGCCTGCCAGCTATGATAGTCAGTGCCGCCATCATAGCAACGAGTTCCGCTGTGAATGCGGAAGCTGCGTTTGGCAGGCGGACCAATGCTGTCTCAGATGGAAAGACAGCAGCTGCTCCAACTCTGTCCGGTGACTTGGACCCATCGGTGAACACAAAAGTGCTATGCCGATGTTGAGAGGAGTGGTCGCCATACATGGCTCTCAATACTACAGGCAGGTGGTGATCCTTGGGCCTATCAGCTAGTTCCCTACATACCATTACAGGTGGTATGAGCCACGGGAGGGTCTTTGGCATGGTAAAGGGAATCACTGAGAACTCCCTTAGTTGCGCAGTGTGCTCGGCCATACGCAGAGCAAAGGGGCGAGCCAGAGATGGAGATCTATCGTATGAGGCCACTGTCCATGTATTGAACATGCACTCATACACTGGCGTCTGCGGTAGTTGCTCAAGTCTAAGGAGGTAGTTTAAATTAGACTTGAGCCTGTGATAGGGAAGGGGGGAGAACCCCGTTCTCTGCGTAGCGTAGAGGCTCCACACTGGGGAGGACTTAAAGGCTCCAGAAGCCAGGCGCACACCCTGGTTACGCACAGTATTTAGTTTTTCGAGAATGGATGGCGAGGCAGAGGAGTACACCTGTGATCCATAGTCTAGCTTTGATTGGACCAATGCTAGATACAGGAGCCACAGGGTACGTCGATCACTTCCCCAAGAAGTGTGAATGAATGAATGAATAGTGCATTGAAAATTTAAAAGCTGCGTAGCCCAGATGGGCTATCTCGCAGCCAAATTCACTTATGGGCAGTGAATTTAAAATTATTATTTTTAAAATATTGCCATATTAAAATACATAAAAAAAAGCAGAAATGTCCTTGGGACCAAAATTAGTTTAATAGGCAATATTGCAAGAAGTGTGAGACAACAGTTTCATTATGTCCATTCTCTTTAAACAAGACCTTTTCAAGGCGTCCACATGGTGCCGGAAAGAAAGCCTTGAATCAAATATGACCCCCAGATATTTGAAGTGGGGATCAAAATCAATAGGCACACCATATAGCGACAAATGGGGGAGGTCCCATGTCACTAACTTATGCCCATAAAAGTGAACAGCCTTGGTCTTTACTGCGGAAAAGCGGAAACCCTTGGAGGAAGCATTTTCAGCTACAGTGCTTATAGCTCGCTGTAGCTTACGGACGATAAATGGGAGTCTGGGCGAAGAACAAATGAGCGCCAGATCATCCACATATAACGTCGACGAAATCCCTCCGCTATTAATGGCCACAGAGAAGCAGGTGACACTGAGGACACTTCCCTGTGGCACACCCTCAACTTGGAGGACAGATATTTGTACCCCACACAGAATGCACATAAGTGGGGGCAGCCTACTCATTAAATGCTCATGGGTGAGCCGGCAATGGCCTATCCTCAGACGGACAAGCGCAACCTCCATTTTACGATGTCTAGTTGTACGTGGCCATGGGTGAACGGAGGGTTTTATGGAGTGGAGCTTGGTGGGAGGGAGCTCACTCCACCTCTTCTACCATAGGCCGACCACGTATTCATTGATCAGAGGATAGGTATCGCAGAGTGGGACTGGGGCCACTGGAGCTGTCCCCAGTGATGCTGCTTCTTTGGCTGCAGCATCTGCCCTCTCATTGCCTGGGATGCCCACGTGACTAGGCACCCAGCAAAAGGATATCTCGTGGGTGGGCAATAGTCGTAGGAGCCACCGCTGGATCTTGGAAACCAACGGATGGCTCGAACCAACATCACCCAACATTTGAAGCGAACTAAGGGAGTCTGTAAAGATAGTATGAGAACCAGATGGCCTGCCAGCTATGATAGTCAGTGCCGCCATCATAGCAACGAGTTCCGCTGTGAATGCGGAAGCTGCGTTTGGCAGGCGGACCAATGCTGTCTCAGATGGAAAGACAGCAGCTGCTCCAACTCTGTCCGGTGACTTGGACCCATCGGTGAACACAAAAGTGCTATGTCGATGTTGAGAGGAGTGGTCGCCATACATGGCTCTCAATACTACAGGCAGGTGGTGATCCTTGGGCCTATCAGCTAGTTCCCTACATACCATTACAGGTGGTATGAGCCACGGGGGGGTCTTTGGCATGGTAAAGGGAATCACTGAGAACTCCCTTAGTTGCGCAGTGTGCTCGGCCATACGCAGAGCAAAGGGGCGAGCCAGAGATGGAGATCTATCGTATGAGGCCACTGTCCGTGTATTGAACATGCACTCATACACTGGCGTCTGCGGTAGTTGCTCAAGTCTAAGGAGGTAGTTTAAATTAGACTTAAGCCTGTGATAGGGAAGGGGGAGAACCCCATTCTCTGCGTAGCGTAGAGGCTCCACACTGGGGAGGACTTAAAGGCTCCAGAAGCCAGGCGCACACCCTGGTTACGCACAGTATTTAGTTTTTCGAGAATGGATGGCGAGGCAGAGGAGTACACCTGTGATCCATAGTCTAGCTTTGATTGGACCAATGCTAGATACAGGAGCCACAGGGTACGTCGATCACTTCCCCAAGAAGTGTGAATGAATGAATGAATAGTGCATTGAAAATTTAAAAGCTGCGTAGCCCAGATGGGCTATCTCGCAGCCAAATTCACTTATGGGCAGTGAATTTAAAATTATTATTTTTAAAATATTGCCATATTAAAATACATAAAAAAAAGCAGAAATGTCCTTGGGACCAAAATTAGTTTAATAGGCAATATTGCAAGAAGTGTGAGACAACAGTTTCATTATGTCCATTCTCTTTAAACAAGACCTTTTCAAGGCGTCCACATGGTGCCGGAAAGAAAGCCTTGAATCAAATATGACCCCCAGATATTTGAAGTGGGGATCAAAATCAATAGGCACACCATATAGCGACAAATGGGGGAGGTCCCATGTCACTAACTTATGCCCATAAAAGTGAACAGCCTTGGTCTTTACTGCGGAAAAGCGGAAACCCTTGGAGGAAGCATTTTCAGCTACAGTACTTATAGCTCGCTGTAGCTTACGGACGATAAATGGGAGTCTGGGCGAAGAACAAATGAGCGCCAGATCATCCACATATAACGTCGACGAAATCCCTCCGCTATTAATGGCCACAGAGAAGCAGGTGACACTGAGGACACTTCCCTGTGGCACACCCTCAACTTGGAGGACAGATATTTGTACCCCACACAGAATGCACATAGGTGGGGGCAGCCTACTCATTAAATGCTCATGGGTGAGCCGGCAATGGCCTATCCTCAGACGGACAAGCGCAACCTCCATTTTACGATGTCTAGTTGTACGTGGCCATGGGTGGACGGAGGGTTTTATGGAGTGGAGCTTGGTGGGAGGGAGCTCACTCCACCTCTTCTACCATAGGCCGACCACGTATTCATTGATCAGAGGATAGGTATCGCAGAGTGGGACTGGGGCCACTGGAGCTGTCCCCAGTGATGCTGCTTCTTTGGCTGCAGCATCTGCCCTCTCATTGTCTGGGATGCCCACGTGACTAGGCACCCAGCAAAAGGATATCTCGTGGGTGGGCAATAGTCATAGGAGCCACCGCTGGATCTTGGAAACCAACGGATGGCTCGAACCAACATCACCCAACATTTGAAGCGAACTAAGGGAGTCTGTAAAGATAGTATGAGAACCAGATGGCCTGCCAGCTATGATAGTCAGTGCCGCCATCATAGCAACGAGTTCCGCTGTGAATGCGGAAGCTGCGTTTGGCAGGCGGACCAATGCTGTCTCAGATGGAAAGACAGCAGCTGCTCCAACTGTCCGGTGACTTGGACCCATCGGTGAACACAAAAGTGCTATGTCGATGTTGAGAGGAGTGGTCGCCATACATGGCTCTCAATACTACAGGCAGGTGGTGATCCTTGGGCCTATCAGCTAGTTCCCTACATACCATTACAGGTGGTATGAGCCACGGGGGGGTCTTTGGCATGGTAAAGGGAATCACTGAGAACTCCCTTAGTTGCGCAGTGTGCTCGGCCATACGCAGAGCAAAGGGGCGAGCCAGAGATGGAGATCTATCGTATGAGGCCACTGTCCATGTATTGAACATGCACTCATACACTGGCGTCTGCGGTAGTTGCTCAAGTCTAAGGAGGTAGTTTAAATTAGACTTGAGCCTGTGATAGGGAAGGGGGAGAACCCCGTTCTCTGCGTAGCGTAGAGGCTCCACACTGGGGAGGACTTAAAGGCTCCAGAAGCCAGGCGCACACCCTGGTTACGCACAGTATTTAGTTTTTCAAGAATGGATGGCGAGGCAGAGGAGTACACCTGTGATCCATAGTCTAGCTTTGATTGGACCAATGCTAGATACAGGAGCCACAGGGTACGTCGATCACTTCCCCAAAAAGTGTGAGACAACAGTTTCATTATGTCCATTCTCTTTAAACAAGACCTTTTCAAGGCATCCACATGGTGCCGGAAAGAAAGCCTTGAATCAAATATGACCCCCAGATATTTGAAGTGGGGATCAAAATCAATAGGCACACCATATAGCGACAAATGGGGGGGGGTCCCATGTCACTTACTTATGCCAGGCGCACACCCTGGTTACGCACAGTATTTAGTTTTTCAAGAATGGAGGGCGAGGCAGAGGAGTACACCTGTGATCCATAGTCTAGCTTTGATTGGACCAATGCTAGATACAGGAGCCACAGGGTACGTCGATCACTTCCCCAAGAAGTGTGAGACAACAGTTTCATTATGTCCATTCTCTTTAAACAAGACCTTTTCAAGGCATCCACATGGTGCCGGAAAGAAAGCCTTGAATCAAATATGACCCCCAGATATTTGAAGTGGGGATCAAAATCAATAGGCACACCATATAGCGACAAATGGGGGGGGTCCCATGTCACTAACTTATGCCCATAAAAGTGAACAGCCTTGGTCTTTACTGCGGAAAAGCGGAAACCCTTGGAGGAAGCATTTTCAGCTACAGTGCTTATAACTCGCTGTAGCTTATGGACGATAAATGGGAGTCTGGGCGAAGAACAAATGAGCGCCAGATCATCCACATATAACGTCGACGAAATCTCGGGAGGGAGATTTCTAACAATGCTATTAATGGCCACAGAGAAGCAGGTGACACTGAGGACACTTCCCTGTGGCACACCCTCAACTTGGTCCACGGGCTCCGATAAGGTGCCTCCAACCCTTACGCGTAGTGTGCGTCGCATCAGAAATTGGTCGACAAACCTGGGGAGGTAACCCCGCAGGCCCCAATCATGGAGTTGTTTAAGGATACCACGCCTCCAGGTGGTATCGTATGCTTTCTCAATATCAAAGAAGACAGCGATGGCGTGCTGCTTCTTTGAAAAAGCATCTCTTACGAGTGACTCCATTCGGACAAGCAGGTCTGTCGTACTCTGCTTTTTCCTGAACCCTGATTGAGAAGGAGATATGAGATTTTGAGTCTCCAAAAACCAGACGAGTCTGAAATTGACCATTCTCTCAAACACTTTACATGGACAACTGGTAAGAGCAATGGGGCGGTAATGGGTGGGCTCCGTCCCGTCCTTTCCTGGTTTGCGGAATGGAAGGACTATGGCCTCTCTCCACATGGAAGGGAAGCGGCCCTTGATCCAAATCCAGTTGTAAATGTCCAGTAAATGAGAGAGAAGGGATGGATGCATATTCCTAATCATATCATAGGAAATGCCATCCGATCCGGGGGCAGTGGATCTACAGTGCTTCAGTGCATTATGGAGCTCATGGATAGAGAAGAGTCGGTTGTAAGACTCGTTATCCATGTTAGGCTCCATAAAGTTGAGCGGTTGCTGCTCCTGTTGGAGCCTAAAGCACTGGAATTGCATCTCATAATTATCTGGGCTTGAGATGCTAGCAAATGATCTGGCCAAGACATTGGAAATATGGGACAAGTCCCCCAATAATTCTCCAGCTTGGACAATGTTGGGAGCTGTAAAGCCATTGGATTTGCCCAATAGCTTTTTGACCCTTTTCCACACTTTGTCTATAGGCGTTTGCCAACTTATGGACGCGATGTAACCTTCCAACGAGGTCTTTCGAGCCTGTCGAAGGATGCGTCGCCGTGCTGCCCTTGCTCTGTTACGTGCAATTTTATTTACCATCGTAGGGGAGCGATGGTAACGTCGGCAAGCCATTTTACATTCAGTCACGGCTCTCGAGCATTCAGCCGACCACCAGGGAACTTGTGGTCCGCGAGCGGTTGAGCCTGAGAGTGGGATGGAGGAGTTAGCCGCTTTATTGATGTGGACTAGGAGGTCATCGATAGCCAGGTCAATATCTTCATGAGGGAAGGACCCGTCATGGCTCGAGAGGTGCCTGAATTTAGGCCAGTTTGCTTTTTTTGCATTCCATTTTTTACTAGGTGGTGGAGGGGGGCCACCTGTACATGGCGCTATAATAATGGGGAAGTGATCGCTGCCTCGCAAGTCAGGATCCACTGCCCAGTCAAAATCAGCTCTACAGCTTGGTGAACAGAGGGACAAGTCCACGCATGTAGAGCTGCTCGTCTGGATGTGAAATGATGTATGGCTGCCATCGTTTAGAAGGCAGACATCATTTTCGCCCAGAAATTTCTCAATCATGTTTCCCCTAGGGTTCTTAACATGGTCCCCCCAAAGGAGGTGTCGAGCATTAAAATCCCCAATCAATAGAAAGGGGGGAGGGAGCTGTTTAATTACCTCTACTAGTTTTCTAGCTAGAGAGGCTGTGTCTTTTTCCTCACTAGGAGGGAGGTAAAGCGAGCAGACCGTATAGTGGCGATGGGAGAACAGGCGGACAGCGACCGCCTGCAGGTCTGTCGCAAGGTCGATCTGGTTGTGGGGAACCCTGCTGTTGATGAGCACAGCAGAACCATGGATGGTTCTATAGGGTTCTTATAGTATCCCACAAAACCAGGAATATTGGGTACACTACGAGTACCCAAGCAAGTTTCCTGTAAAGCTATACAATCAGGATTGTAGTCTTTAAACAGGAGCTTGAGTTCTTCCCACTTGGGGAAGAGACCTTGGATGTTCCAATGAATTATTGGATACATCCTTACCTCTTTAAGACAATCATCCTACCCTTAGGGGTAGGAGGTTTTGGTTTTATACTACCCGTAGGGGTAGTTTTGGTCATACCAATTACCGGTTTTGGGTATGACTATGGAGGCATCGGGAGCGTTAATTTAGCTCTCGGCTTTTCTTTTAAACGTGGCAATTTTGTTAGCTGGCTATACGAAATGACTGTCTTGACTGGAGAAGCAGATGTGGGAGCATCTCCATCAGTCATTTCGTGAGCCGATGACATCGACTTGGCTGGTGATGGTGGCAGCGATTGTTTGGCTGGCGAAGGATTCTTGGAATCTGATGGTTGGTTCGGCTCCTCCTTGGATAAGGGGGCAGCCTCTACTACAGCTGTTTCCTGTGATGGGGTACAGGTTGATTCCTTCTCACTTAGGGCTCGAAGGAGTTCCAAAGCAGTATCAGCAAGGGGTGGGTTGCTGACTACTCGCTTTGGGGCTGTAGTTCTCTGTTCTTTTGGGGCAGGATGGATGTCCAGAGCTGGAATAGACACCACCTGCTGCCCAATCCGATTCACATCCACGTCTTGTGGAGCGGTGGCAAAGTGTTTTGCCACTCTTGGTGAATCGGGAGAGGATGGAAGGTTCCTCTTCTTTGTGCCATCAGAAGCTAGGCTAGATTTTGGTGAAGAGTTTTCTCTACCGATTGATCGTGGTTTCGGTCGAGGGGGGCTCTTAACCTTTTCAGGTGCGCGTGGAGATGCGGGTTTAGGGTGTGGAGAACCCCTTACCTGTTGAGGCACATCTCTGCGCGGAGAATTGGGTTTCGGTTGTGGAGGACTTCTGGTTTGTTCAGGAGAGCCAGTAGATGGTCTCTGGCTTCTCCCCTTCTTTGGCGTGGCGGTGCGCAGAGCATCCGCGAAGCTCACGCCAGGCTGAACGTAAGTCTCCCTAACTCTTCGTCTAGCCTCTTTATAGCTCACCCTGTTTTTATTTCGAACAGTAATCACCTCTCTCTCGTAGAGGAAGAAGGTGCATTGCTGTGATGTGGCAGAGTGGTCTCCGCCACAATTGGGGCAGCACGGCTGTTTGGAACAGGGTGTTCCGTGAAATTCTGCTGAGCAGTTTACACAAATCCTTTCGCTTTTACAAAACTTGCTTACATGGCCAAAGCGTTTTCGACGTAAGGCTTGACTGGGATGTTAAGGTAGCTAGCCTTGACGTACTTGGGCGGTTCCAATCTGTTGAAAGTTAGGATTATGGTGGCGGTAGGGACCCTAGCGCCATTCACAAACCTAGAAATGCGATGTGCACTTGTTACTTTCTGATTGGCAAGTTTTGTCACCAACCTGTCAATATCATACTCAATGAGTTCACCCGATCGAATAACACCTTTGGAGGTATTAAATGTCGGGTGAGACGCGGATGATACATTCACTGAGGCTAACTTTTCGAGAGATTGAATTCTCTTTTGCTGCTCATTAGACTTGGCCTCGACAATCAATGCGCCATCATTGCGCGGCCACATTTGAGCAGGTTCGCCACACTTGTTTACGAAGTCGTCAAAGACATCAAAGATGTCAGCTTTGCTAAGAGGACAACGTTCGTTGCTGGATTTGAGTACTATAAAGCGGTCATAATCCAGTTCTTCGTCTACTTCTGATCCAAAAGGATCCAAGCGACGAAGATCTCTGCTGTTTTCACGGTGACCAGAGGCCGGCGGTCTCTGGGATGAGTTTTTTGAAAGTTTACCCAATTTTTATTTTTATAAGTGGTGTCTCTGGAGCCAAGGGCATGTACCAAATCGCCATCGTGAGTCCGGAGAGCGCCCATACAGTCCAGACAGCGTAGCCCGCCCCCCCGACTCCCACTGTTGTTTCAAAAACAGCGGAGCCGCATAACAGAGTTTTACTGGACTGCGGTGCAAAGACCTCCCGAAAGCAAAACAACGACCCAGGCAACCAAACCTACCTCCGTGGCACGGTCCTGCGGATGATGCCCCCCAGTGGGTACATCCGTCAACTCGTACAGAGTACACATACTGACTAGGACCAAGTGGGCCGAAAGTGCACTGGGGTTCAGACACACAGTCGCCCCACAAGGTTATTTGGGGATGCCGGAGTGATGCCAGTGTTTGGTCATCAAACCGCCTCATGGGGTTCCCCTCACCCACCTTTTATGTTGGTGTGAGGTCACCTAGCCCTTGTGATGCCATTCACTAACTGCAGGGCCACAGCAAAGACAACCATATGGGCCAGAAGTGTGCTGGTGTCCATACACACAACTGCCCCAAAAGGTTGGTGGGTACCCTTAGTCAGATACCCAAACCAGGATATCCCGCCTGGTGTTCGGACGTTGGGCACACGCTCAGTTAAAAAACAGGGGCACCACGTGAAGGTGGTGTGCCAACATTTAGGGAACATAGGCTATTAGTTGCGCGATATTCCCCAACGCCCCCTTGATGAGGGTTGATGATTGGGTGTGCTCGGAAGGGGAGGGTGGGTACGGGGGGTCTGAGGGGTGGGGTGATTATTGGTGATAGGTAGGGAAGGAGGAGGGTGGTGGATCTCTGCTGTGGCTACATTGGTGTTTGGTTCCTCCTGGTGTGTTGGGGAAGAGTGGTCCTTGGGTGGGGCATTTGGGGCAGAGGGATTGGAGCGGTGGCGGTGATGGCCCGGACGTTGAGGATCAGGGTGGACAAGAGGGTTAGGGGGTGGTGCTGCCTCTTGGGAGGGAGTATCCTCCTCTTCTGAGTCATGTAGAGTTGCAAAGCTGTTATGGGTGACAACATTCGCATAGGTGAGCAAGGGTTGGACAGGGTTGGAGGGTGCTGGGGCCCTAAGGGGTGGAGCGGGGTGTGTTGGGGAGGGCTTAGGGAAAGGTAGGGCACGGAGTTGCTTATTGATCTGAAGGAGGGCTTGTTTTTCCTCTGTCAGTCATACGTATAAGTCATGGGCACGCTTGTTATGGAGGCAGTTTTCTGAACTGGGGCTGTGGGGGCCACCACACTGGAAGCAGTGGTAGGGTTTTGTGCAAGGGTTGCCAGTGTCTACATCCTTGTGAGGGTGATGGCCGCTGCTGCGGCCCTCACGAGAGTCCTAAAGGTTCCTTTGATGGTAAATATGTAGATTAGCGGCCCGGCCGCAAAAAAATATTTTGTGTAAATATTATCATTCACTTGTGTCGGAATATTCATGCGCGTTTGAGTCCTTTTCGAATTATTATTCTATAAACAATTAGGATTATATACTAGGGGGCTGTGCCCCCCAGACCCCCCCAATTTAATGAAACTCAGGATCATCGTAGTGTAGTCTCCCTATTGTGTTTACCCCCACACGAGCCGTCAACTTAAATGTACTCCAAAAACGTGAAACATTTTGGAACACGGACAAAATAGTACGTCCCATCGTTCGCGCCGATAATCTACATATTTACCCCTTTGATTTCTTCTAGGCTGGTAGCTTCAGGGATGGGTCCAACCTTGGCGTATTGATGGTGGGTAGTGCCCTCCCTCTCGCTTGGCGGCAGGTGACTTCCTATTCCCCAAGGGTGAAGGCTGGTTGTAGCAAGAGTGGCACTATATTTAGTGTGTGTTCCCACACTGCTACATACAACTAGGGATGAGCCATTGCTGAGACATACTTGTCCAGGGGGGAATCATGTAGGGCGGAGGACACACAGGTGGGGTTAGCAAAAACTCAGGGGCCATTTTTGAGTTGGAGGAGAAAAGAGATCATCCTCGGTTCTTTTGCCTGTTGTGGGGGCTCATCGTTGGTCCTTTGGGCTATACCCATTGGGCCGTGGGGGTGAGGTGGCTCCTCTTTTCAAAGCGGTAGTGGGGGCTGGAAGGGAAGTGAAGGCAGAGGCCATGTCCTCATCCATGGCGGGCGACATCGTTCTCTTGAAAGACTCAGTTAAAACGTGCTTTAGACCAAACTTTTTTACATTTCACGGATCTAGACTGTAGCTACTTTCAAATACTTTTATATTGTTAAAAACCGCGGTATTTTCTTGTAGAAGAAGTTCAGTTCATCTTTAAACTATGGTCCACGCGGTTTTCCCCAATCTACAATGTATAGGCGATTCGTACAATATATCAAGAAACTTTTATCTCCAATATGCAGTTCTTGGTAATTTGGTAATTTGGTAAATTGAGGGCCAGAGAGTGCGTGGGTCAGCACTATGGGCCCTGGAGAAGGTCAATGCCGTTTATATTTCTCTGTACTTTGGCTTAGGAAAGATTTAGCGGACTTTGCTTGCTGGGCTGACTTAGCAATCTAACAGGAGATAAACCATGTTAATACAGGAGGGAGGGGATGATCTATGATTTATATTCTATGTAACTGTCCAGTTTTAGTCAGAAAGAACTGGAGATAATTAGAAATTGCTTGGCGGATAGGGCGATGGGAGATATTTGGTAATTTGGTAAATTGAGGGCCAGAGAGTGCGTGGGTCAGCACTATGGGCCCTGGAGAAGGTCAATGCCGTTTATATTTCTCTGTACTTTGGCTTAGGAAAGATTTAGCGGACTTTGCTTGCTGGGCTGACTTAGCAATCTAACAGGAGATAAGCCATGTTAGTACAGGAGGGAGGGGATGATCTATGATTTATATTCTATGTAACTGTCCAGTTTTAGTCAGAAAGAACTGGAGATAATTGGAAATTGCTTGGCGGATAGGGATGGGGTAACCGATTCCGTTGAGGATGACTGGGATTGTGAGTTGCATTACTCCAATTTCTCTGAGTTTTTCACGGAGTAGTACTCGATGGGAGTGATGGTGCAGGCATTCTAGTAGGAAGTGCTGGATGGTTTCTGGTTGATTGGGGCACCAGGAACAGTCTGGAGAGGGAGAGAGACCCAGGCGGAAGAGATGAGCAGACAGACCAGAATGTCCAATTCTCAATCGGACGAGGGCAGAGTCAAGACGACGATTGATTGACCTTGACCAAAGTATAGGACCAGAGTCCTCATAAAGGATGGATCTGAAGGATCCATGGAGCTGTTGGCGGAGGTCTTCTCCCCATGTAGCTCTGGTGTGTGCCTTCCAGAGGGAGGTTCGTCGATGGGAGATATGCAGTTCTTGATCTTGTTGTTGTTGTTGTTGTTGTTGGTTCGGGCCACTTGGACAAATTCACATGGGCCCCGATTGCAAGTCATTTGATTGCGAAGGGGTAACCGTTCTTGGTTTGTTGAGCGTCTTTTCTAGTCTTGGCAGTTTGTTAGATTCGGGAGAGCTGTCCGCTCTTTTTGATGAATTCCAGGGTTGACTGTATGATGCAGGATCGCTGAGGTGGGTCATATCCTGCCCCATCAAGCAGGACTGATAAGGTTAACTGCCGCACACCCTGTGTGGTTAGTTGAGCGCGGAGAGTTGTGCGCAGGGAATGGAATCTTGGACAGTGGAGCAGGAAGTGCTCCACTGTCTCTCGTTGGTTTTTACACCAGCTGCAGTGTGGGGAGTCACTCCAGCCTATGCGGTATTTGTGTGCCTGGAGACCGCAATGGCCAATCCTCAGGCGTAGGAGGGCTACATCCAGTCTTCTGTATTTTGAGCGGGCCCATGGGGCCGGGGAAGGACTGGAGCGGACCTCTCCAAGTGCAGTTTCTTGCAGCGAGACTGTTATTTCAGTTCTCCATCTTTCATGCAGTCTATCCTGAATGAGCGACTGGGCTTCACAGCGTTCGAGTGGAAGGGGCTCTACTGTGTTGGGTATGGTTTCTCTGGTGGCTCTGTCTACCACCTCATTTCCGGTGATTCCAGTATGTGATGGAATCCAATGTAGCACTATGAACCAGCCTTTTGAGATTAATTGGAGGAGTAGGTTTTGGATGTGATGCACCAGTAAGGTATAGTTGTGTGGTCTTGGATTACCAATCAGTGCCAGTCCTGATCTTGAGTCAGACCAGATGATTGCTTTTGAGGGTATTAAGGGCTTGAGATGCTGCAGGGCGCTTTGAATGGCAAATAACTCAGCTGCTACAACACTATGGTGTGGTGAGAGTCTCCAGGTCCTGCATAGCATTAGGCTTGGGATGTATATGGCTGCTGATGTCTGTTGTTTCTCTGGCATATAAGATCCATCAGTAAAGATCTGGATGTGAGAGCTGTAAAGTTCATTTTGTCTACTGAGGAATAGTTGCTGTGCAAGCTGTGGTGGATCTTTTCCTTTTCGAAAAGGGGAGCTAAGGTCTAGGGATATGTGTTGTGAAATATCAAAAAAGGGTGGAATAGGAGGGAATGTTGAGCCTTCTCTGATAAGAGTGGGGAGAGGTAAGGAGATATCCTGCATGAAGGAGACCGTCTTATCAAGGAGGGGGAGGTTTGCCATTGGGCCAACTTCTGGAGATATTAGGGCATCTCTTGCTAATTTGCTTGCTGGGTGCTCTGAGGAATGAGTAGATGCTCGATACAGGGTGTTGCACATTTTCTTCTGACGGGCAAAGGTAAGGGGAGGGATGCCAGATTCAGCTTGGAGGGAAGGGATAGGAGAGGATCTGTAAGCCCCCAGGGCTATCCTTAGGGCAGAGTTGTGGATGGTCTCAAGTCTTTTTAAGGTAGTTGGTGATGCTGTTCCGTAGATAGCTGATCCATATTGAAGCTTGCTGAGAATGAATGTTTTGTATAGGGTGAGGAGGGTTTCTCTATCTGCTCCCCATTTTATGCCAGAGATCTTCTTCATGGTGTCCATGCGCTTGAGGCATGCAGATCGTAGATATTCAATGTGATGTCGAAAGGTGAGAATAGGGCCATCAAAAACTACTCCTAGGAGGTGATGTGATGTTACATAAGTTATAGAGGTGCTTCCTACATTGATTGTTGGTATGTGTGGAACCCTCTTTTTTGTGAAACACATTAGGCGGCTTTTGTGAGGGTTTATTTGAAGACCCCATTGAGTTACCCATTGGAGGAGGTGCTGGAGGGCCGTTTGTATGCCTTGTTGGGCTTCTTGAAGTGTTTGGGCTCTGTGTAGCAGTGTTATATCATCTGCATACACCAGTAGTGTGGAGCTTGGTGTGGTTGGTAGATCACTTAAAAGGATATTAAATAGTGTTGGGCTCAGAGCTGAACCCTGTGGTACTCCTCTGTTAAGTGGACGTGGTGCGGAGTAACTGCCGCCAACTGATACAGAGTAAGTTCTGTTGGTTAAGAAGCTCTGGAACCATTTTAGGGGGTTACCTTGCACTCCCAGTGCTGTTAGTTTTGTAAGTATTCCCCCATGTGAAGCTGCATCAAAAGCTCCTTGCAGGTCAATAAACACTGCTAAGAGAACCCCCTGGGCTTGGTACGTTCTTCTGATGGCATGTTCGAAGATGAGGAGAAGATCTTCTGTATTTCTGTTTGGACGGAAACCAAACTGATAGCTGGGGAGGAGGTTGTTATGCTCCAGCCACCAGGTGAGACGGTTATTTATTAATCGTTCCATGAGTTTGCCAAGGCAGGACAGCAAACTGATGGGCCGATATGAGTTTGGCTGGCTTGGGTCTTTTCCTGCTTTGGGGATGGGAACAAGTGTTGCATGTTTCCATGCTGTGGGGAAAGTGCCCTCAATCCAGCTGGTGTTCATAAGATGCAACAGCTGGGGTAGGGCTGTGTGAGGAAGATGGAGGATGAATTCGTTAAGGACTTCATCTGGCCCCATTGTCTTGTTACTGGTGAGGGTTTTGATTGAAGAGCTCAGCTCCTTTAGAGTGAGTGGTGAGGAGAATTCAATAGGATTGTGCTGTGGGGGGGATGCTGGGAGGCAGAATGCGATTGGGTCGGTCTTGCTGTAGATAGTGTGAAAGTGGGTTGCTAGCAGCTCTGCCTGGTCAAGAGGCTGGAGTAGTTTGGCATCTGGTCCTCTTAGGGGTAGGGAAAAAAGAGTTGAGCGACCATTCATGGCACGGATGAATGAGAAGGTCCTTTTGGGGCGACTTCTAAAGGAGAGAGAGGAGACGTGGGAAGCCCATGCAGTCTTCTTTGCATTTGCAACTATCTGTGTCCGGATGGCATCCTGTTGATGGTATCTGTCTCTGTGGTCATCACATGGACACTTTCTCCAGTTGTTCCATGCTTTCCTGCGATTATTCACAGCTGTGTTGCAATCTTCATTCCACCACGGAACTTTGGGACGAGGGTCGTAGTTTCCTGAGGATTTTTTAAAGTTGTTCTTTCCTGCCTCGATGAGTTGTGATGTTATTTGGGTAGTCATGTCTTCTATATCCATGGTTGTAGGTGCACTGAGGTTAGTTGTGGCTTTTGTGTAGTTTTCCCATTTCTCTTTGTTCAGGATCCATCGTTTTCTGAGGGAAATTGGTGGTGGAGGATTCCCTGTCAGAAAAATTAGAATGGGAAGATGGTCACTACCCATGTATGGACCCACTGCTATTTCTGCTTCTGTGAGGAAGTCATTTCCCAGGCACAGATCTAGTGTGGATGTAAAACCTTTATAAGGATCTATTCTTGTGGCTAATCCTGGTGGAGTGAGAAGTATGAATGATGAGGAAAGAAGGGTGTTGAAGAGAGAGATGCCTGATGGGTTGTGCGAGGCGCGGGGGAGGTTTGGTTGCCAGTATGAGTGCTTGGCATTGAAGTCTCCCAGTATCAGGGCTGGAGAGGGCAGCTGGTCAAAATAGTGCGCTAGTTCCTGGTGGGTTATGTCAGAGCATGGGTTGTAGCAGATTAAGATGGTGGTCCATCCTCGGGGTAGGGATATTTGGATGGCCATGGTCTCTAGGAGTCCTCCTGGGTAAGGTTGCAAGGGAAAAACTGTTGTTGCTAGCGAGATATGTGTAAACGTGGCAAGTCCTCCCCGCTGTCTGTTAGGTCTATCTTTTCTGTTGATGGTATAACCTTGGAGTGACACGTTTATGTGTGGCTGGAGCCAGGTTTCGCACACTGCTATAACAAGTGGGCGGTGTTGTTTAGCATAAAGTTTTATTTCTGCAAGTTTTCTATTAATGGAGCGCGAGTTCCAGAACATAGACTGTTTTGTGAGAGTGCCATGATTATACATCAAGTAAAGCAAGAAGGGCAGGGAGGAGCTTTCGGATTATTTGGAATACAGAGCAGCCTTGGTTGTAGAGAGAGAATCCTTTGCGTATGATGTCGAAGAGTGATGGCAGGAGTGACGACCAGTCTGTGTTGGTTGGTTCAGCAGCACTTGTTGCAGTGGTGCTGGTGGGGTGCCTTTTTCCGACAACTTTACTGGCGTAGGTTGGCTGTGGAGACCCAACATTTCTTACTGGGACTGGTGTGTGATTGTGGCTGCTTGCTGGTGTTGATGGGTGGTGGATAATTATGTCACCTTGTAGATTTGTTCCACTTGTGAGTTTGTGTTGCCTGTGGTGTTTTTTAGGCGTTAGGTGTCGTCTCGGACGTTGGTGTTGTGGTTGGCTTTTGTTAGTGTGAGGATGTGGGGTGGCACAACTTGGATCAGTGTTGTAGTCGTCGTCTTCTGTCATATCGCTTAGGATAGCGAATGAATTGTTGAGCACTATCGTTGTAGGCACTCTTGGTGAAGGATTATGAGAGGATCGTGGTTCAGTGCTTGGGGTGGGCTTGCGGGGTGTAACTTCCCTCAATTTGTTATTCGTTTCTTGGTTTGACAGCTTTTGCTGTCTACACGATAGGTTGATTTCTTCTGCCTTCTTCTGTGCTGGACATGACTTGTTGTTGAGTCTATGGTTTTCTCTGCAGAGAAAACAGAATGGTGTATTGGTGCATTGGTTTCCTTCTGGGGTCTTGAATGGGTGGAAACCACTGCAGTTGCAACACCTTGTTTGCTGTCTGCATGCTAAAGCACCGTGGCCAAACAAATAGCAATTTCTGCATCGCAGAGCAGGCAACCTGTATTGGTTGACAGGTACAATTTGAAGCCCTAGTGCTATTTTCTTAGGTAGCTGGGTCCCCTGGAAGGCTAATCTGTAGAATCTGGTATTGTCTGCTCTCATTGGAAGTGGCATGATTTCTTTGAGGGTTGCCTCGGCATGGTCCAAAAGGTCAGAGTCTTCTGCTAGATTTTCTGCAGTGTAGGTATGGCTAAAAGGACCTACCTTACCATATATAAGATTAGGGTTAAGGCCCCTAGACTGCCAGCATTTCACCTTCCAGGGTCCTAGAGTGGTGATCTCCTCTAAGGGTGTTTTAAGTTTGTTGATGCTGTCTCGGGTCATTTCTACCTTGATTGCATTTCCTCTGCCTAGGGCCAAGACTCGGCCCTGAGTCACGTATTTCCCCAGTGTGGATGTGTTGATTGCTCTCGTCAGGTCTCTAGGCACGGTGTTTAGTACCTTGCCTTCCGTTGATTTTATGTAGATGGTCACAGGGGATGTGTCAGGTTCAGCTTGTAGGTCTTTTTCGTCCACTCGGACTGGTGGGGGCAGTGGTGGGTTTTCGCTGCGAGCATTTTTGGAGGTCCCTAGTTCTCCAGGGTCAGAGTCTAAACGTCGCTTGTTTGGTTTTGGGTCCACCTGCAAGGTGGTTGGTGGACTCTCTCCGTCTTCTTCGGCGTCATCCATGACGCCTTAATTGATCACTAAAGCACTCGATGAGTGAAATAGTAGCACTAGTAAAGCTTGAATACGTGGCTAACAAATTCGTACAGTCTCTTCTACGCGTCAGGTAAACGTCCGTTCAGCCCGAAATCCTTCACGCTTTTCCCTTGTTCTTTGGTAATTTGGTAATTTGGTAAATTGAGGGCCAGAGAGTGCCAGGGTGAGCACTATGGGCCCTGGAGATGGTCAAAGCCTGGAAGTTTCTGTGCGCTAGGGCTTAGGAAAGGAGTAGAGTTCTTAATTGCTGGCCAACTCAGCAGTCTGCAAAGAAATGGGCCTTGTTGGCACAGGCTGGAGGGGGTGGATTATATTCTGTGCAGCTGTCCTATTTTGGTCAGAAAGTACTGGAATCTGTTTGAAATGGCTTGGCGGATAGGGATAGGGTGACCAATTCCATTGAGGATGACTGGGATTGTTAGCTGCATTACTCCAATTTCTCTAAGTTTTTCATGGAGTAGAACCCGGTGGGAGTGGTGATGCGGGCATTCTAGTAGGAAGTGCTGTATGGTTTCAGGATGGTTGGGGCACCAGGGGCAGTCTGGGGAAGGAGAGAGACCCAGGCGGAAAAGATGCGCAGAGAGCCCGGAATGTCCGATTCTCAGTCGGACAAGGGCTGAGTCAAGGCGACGATTTGTTGATCTAGACCAGGGCATTGGACCGAATTCCTCATATAAGATGGATCTGGATGATCCCTGGAGCTGTTGCCGGAGTACATCTTCCCATGCGGCTCTGGTCTGCGCCTTCCAAAGGGAGGATCGTGTGGCTGGGGAAATGGGAAGTGTTCTGGATATTGGGGTGGAATGGGCTTGGTTTGCTGCGCCGTCCGCTTCTTCATTTCCAGTGATACCCGAGTGGGCCGGAATCCATTGCAGCTTCACGTCCCATAAAGGGTGGCTGGTAAACTCGAGGAGCAATTCCTGAATGTCATAGCAGAGTTGTGGATGGGTGTGGGGTGAGGAGGCGAGGAGAAGCTGGAGTGAGGACATTGAGTCCGTGTAAATGATGACTTTTCTGGTGGAGACAAATGACTGGGCAATTTTGAGGGCTTGATACAGGGCATAGAGTTCAGCCACCACAATATTGTGTAAGGGGTCTATATGCCATGTTTGTTCCAGTGGGTGTTCTAAACAGATGACTGCTGCAGTGGTTGAGGGGGGATCCATGTAGTGGGAGCCATCTGTGAATAAGGCCAAGTAGTCCTTGTAGGTGACATTTTCAAGGAGGCTGTAGATTGCTCTCAGTTTGTGGGGTGGATCATACTTAGTCCATTTGCATGGGAGGGAGAGTGATATCACTGGAGAGAGAGAGAACCAGGGGGGGATAGGAGGTATTGTTGGGAGTGGAGTCTGCCGTGGGAGAGGAAAGGCTAGTTGCGAGAGGGTCTGTGCTGCACGAACTGCAACTGGACGATGAGAAGTGGTTGGCCATGGTTGGAGTGATATGTGGGGTGCTACAAATGTAGCAAGGGGGTGGTCTTCTGGTAGATGGGTTGTCCGGTAGAGCCATTTTCCTAAGAGGATCTTTCTCCTATATTCAAGGGGGAGGAGGCCACTTTCTGCATAGAGTGCAGAGGTTGGTGAGGATCTGAAGGCTCCTAAGGCAGTTCTTATGGCACTGTGGTGGATTGAGTTTAGTTTAGACAGTAGGGTCTTATTTGCTGCAGAGTAGAGAATTGCCCCATAGTCCAGTTTGGATTGAATATAAGATGTGTAGAATTGAAGGAGTGTTTCCCGGGAAGCACCCCACTTCACACCAGCTATGCGACGCATCAAGGCAAGACGGTTCAGGCAGCTTTCTCGTAGATGATTGATTTGAGCGTTCCAGCTTAGAGTTGGGCTATCTAGCCATAGTCCGAGTAGTTGGTGTGAAGAGACCCGTTCGATAGGTGTGCCTGAGATGTGCAGGGGAGGGGGTGGTCCTAGACGGCGGCGAGTGAACCAGAGGGATTTTGATTTTGCAGTGTTTAGGTGCAGGTTCCAAGTTTTAGCCCATGCCGTGAGGTCATTTACTGCAACTTGGAGACTGTCGTGGACCAGTTGGGGCGTTTCAGCCGTGCAGATGATAGAGATGTCATCTGCATATAGTAGGGATGTTGTGTGCACACTGTCAGGTATATCGGCTATATATATTATAAATAGGAGGGGGCTCAATGGGGAACCTTGTGGTACTCCTTGGTTGATCTTGCGGGGGGCGGCCTGTGTTGACCCTATCATGACTGTATAGGAGCGGCTTGAGAGGAAGTTTTTGATCCATGAGAGAGGGGCACCATGAATTCCCAGGTTGGCTAGCTTAAACAGTAAGGCCTCATGGTTAACAGTGTCAAAAGCATTTGACAGGTCAAAGGAGACAACCTCTGCCACTAGGTGTTCCTTAAAGGCAGATTGCAGCAGGTGGTCTATATGGGAGAGGGCATCTAATGTGCTGCGGCCTTGGCGAAAACCATATTGGTTTGGGTGGTATCGATGGTGGGATTCCAGCCACCAAGATAGACGCTTTTGGACCATCTTCTCGAGTAGTTTGCTGGAGGAGGAGAGCAGACTAATAGGTCTGTATGAGGCCGGCAAGGAAGGATCTTTTCCTGTTTTAGGGATGGGGAGGATGAGTGAGAGTTTCCAGGGGGAGGGAAATTGGCCTTGTGTCCAGCTCTCATTTAGTAGGTCCAGCAGGAATATTAGGTGGTTTTCTGGCAGATTGTTTAGAAAGTCAGAGGGGATCATGTCAGAGCCTGGGGCCTTACCTTTTGACATGGAGGAGAGTGCCCCAAGCAATTCCTTGAGATGGAAAGGGGAAGCCAGTGGGTCATCAGTGGTATTGGAAATACTCTCTGTCAGGAGCCACAATTGGGGTCTAGTTAGGAGAGTGTTTGGTTTGCAGCTGTATAGTTTGCTGTATTCTGCGGCAAATGCTTCAGCTTTATCCTGTTCGTTCATTAGGGGGAGGCCCCCTGAGCAGAGAGGGTAGGAAGTGGGGTTTGAAGGTGAGGTCATATTCCTGAAGAAGGTCCAGGCTTTGGTGGATGGGGTTGAAAAGGAGAGCGAGCTGCAGAACTTGTGCCAGGAGTTTCTTTTTGACTGCAGAATGGTCCTTTTGCAAATGGCATCCTGTCTTCGGAAGTCAATTTTATTTGTTTGGGAGGGCTGGCGTCTCCATTTTGCAAAAGCCAGTCGTCTGAGGCGAATTGCTGAAGCGCATTCTTCCGTCCACCATGGTGTGCGTGGGCGGCCGTTATAGCGGCAGGTGGTCAGGGGAAAAGTCTGTTTCCCAGCCGCCATGAGGGAGTCAGAAAGCCAACTAGCTTTTGCTTCAACTGAGGCGAGATTTGGGGGGGGATGTGCAAGCGAGGATTGGAATTTGGGCCATTCTTCTTTATTTATTCTCCAATGTGGACGGATTGACCTGGGGGGAGGGTTTGTGAGGCCACTTGAGGAGATGATCACTGGGAGATGGTCGCTTCCCATGTACTGGCCAGTGGAGACTGTTGAAGTGGTAAAGGATCCACTGCCAATGCACAGGTCCAGTGTGGATGACAGGGCCCTTGCTGGGTCCACCCTGGTGCAGAGGCCTGGGGGAGTGAGAAGGGAGAGGCGAGTTGAGGAGAGGAGGGATTGAAAGAGGGCAGCACCTGGGCGGCTGATGGTGGCCGTCGGATCCCAATGGGGGTGGGGGGCATTGAAGTCTCCCATGATGAGGCTTGTGGGGGAGAGTTGGTCGAAGTAGTGGTTGAATTCATCCTCTGTGACTGGGAGGCATGGATTATAGCAGACAAGGACATCGCACCAGGTTCCGCGGATGGCTATCTGAACAGCCAGGAGTTCTAGAAGACCGCGGGGGTATGGAATAAGAGAGCGGGGGCGGAAGCTGAGTCCCTCTTTGATGAGAAGGAGAAGGCCACCACCTCCCCTATTTGGCCTGTCTCTGCGCAGAATGGAGTAGCCTTTTGCTTTCGGAGAAAAGCTGGGGTGAAGCCAGGTTTCGCAGATTCCAACTATGGTGGGAGAGAGGGAGTTGAGAAGTAAGGAGAGGTCTTTCATTTTGTGGCGTAATGAACGGGCATTCCAAAAGATTATCGGGCTTGTTGGTGCCATTATGCCATGAAAGATGATATCATTTGGATGGCACTTGGGAGGAGAGTGATGAGGACCTGTTGAAGAGAGGAGCCCGATTGTAGAAGGGAGATGAATTCTTTTAGTAGATTTAGGAGCTTAGCTATGAATGGCTGTGTGGGAGGTGGTTCTTTGCAATGGAACTGTGGGACATTCTGAATGATTGGAGAGAGTGGATAACGCGGAGGGGTTGGAGAGGGTTGATGTCCAGGGTGATAGTAAAGTTTGGAGTTAGCTTTCTTTGGCGTTGGTTTCCTGGGGACTCTCTGCGGGGGTGTGGCGGCGGGTAGTTGGGATGCGGTCTTGTAGTGGATTGCCTTTGGTGGGGTATGGGGGGGGGCAGCAGCAATCTCAGCATAGGTGATCGTAGGATGGCGCTTGTTTCTATTTGAGGCAATTGGGAGAGGGTGGGGATTTGATGGAGGCTTTGGTGTGGCTTCTTGGATGGAGCTGGCTGTGGTAGCCTTTTCTAAGTACATTGAGCGGAGTAATGCATGGGTGGTATAATTTGGAGTACCTTCCTCCACTGCTTTTTGTTGAATCTCTCTTGCTTTCTCAGTATAGAGGCAGCTGTTGGAAGAAGGTCGATGATCCTTATTACAGAAGTAGCAGTGTGGGGAATTGGTACAGTCTTGGCCTTCATGGTGACCACTGCACCTGTTGCATCTCTGGGTAGACTTGCACGTTAGAGTCCCATGACCAAAGCGTTGGCAGGTGTAGCATCTTAGGGGAGGGAGGTGGTAAGGGCTAACTTTATACGAGGTAAAGCCAAGCGCCATTCTTTCAGGGAGATCACCAGCGAATTTGAGACGAGCAGTATAAGTGGAGGCTTCAGGGTGGGTCGACAAGCGGGAGATTTCTACAAGACTGGCAGAGCTATTTTGGTCCAGGATTCGCAGATTTTCTTTTAGATCCTGCTCTTCTAAGGAGGCTGGAAGGCCAGAAATTCTGCCGAATTTGTACTTTCCCATGGAGGCGTCCTCAGGATGCCAGCATTTTACTGGCCAGTTCCCCAATGTGGTCACATCCTCTAAGTCCACTTCCAGTTTTTTTATGTCACATAGCTCTATCCTCATGGCAGTACCCTTGCCAAGAATCCTGCACGAGCCTTCTAGGATGAGTTTGTGGAAAGGAGAGGCATTGAGGGCAGAGGTAACTTTAAGAGGATGGATAAATATGGACTTGTCCTCTGCAGACTTGATAAGGACTACGTTGCGGGGGTTGGAGTCATCCTGATGGGGTGTGGCCTGAGGGCGGGATGGAAGAGGTCTGGCAGTGGCCTTCTTGGCAGATTTGTTTCCAAAACGAGGACGGTGGTCTACTGGAGACGATGGGCTTGGGCCACGCTTCCCCCTGGGGGTTAACATCTCCATCTTGGCCTCGCGGTGACCGAGGCTGGGCCTAGGTCTTCCGAGAGGAGGCCTAGAACTTCCGAGGCTAGGGCTGATTGGCAACGGAGTTGAACTTGGTATTCAGTGGTAGTCCGATGAAAAACGATAAGAGATTGTTCAATCTAAGAGTAGTCTAAGTAGGGGTATGAATTTCTCTCAAGTACCATTAAAGCTTCCCTTGTTCTTGATCTTCAAGCGATTAGGTCAGTCCTTCTTTGTTTGTAAACAGAATGTAAATGTCGTTAGACCTCTAGTTTTGCTACTTCTATCTTTCACATCAGACACATAGGCCTCACCCTCACCCCTGAATGCTATTTAAAGCAATAATATTTTCTTCCAAAAATGAATGATATGAAATATCCATATCATATTTTAATTCAGAAAAAGATTCTCATCAAAACATACATAATATGATATATGATACGTTAAATGCTGTACAAGTCTAATTCAATTGAACAGAATGCCTTGTAAATAAACTTGCAGAAGTAAGAAGTAAGTAATAAATATGTTGCGATTCAGTGGCGTATATAGGGATTTGATATCTTGAATGACATGAAAACAAATATTCCTGCAATTCTTTTGTGTACTCTTGTATATTTGATAGTGTGTCAAATAAAACAATAAAATAAGTAAGACACTTTAATAGGGAATGCCTATCTATGATTAAAAAAAATAAATTACAATATATGAAACCCAGATATTACATATTGGACAAATATACTAGCCCAAATTCATATTGATACATTCTATCAGTTTGATACAGCAACAATAAAAATAATTATTAAGACGCTTTAATACAGAATACTTATTGATGATGACTAGGAAAAAATACAAAATGTGAAACCGAGATATTATATTTAGCAAATATAGCAATAAAAGTTTATATGGATTCATTTTATCAGTCTGACACAGCAACAATATAAGTACTGATAAACACAGTTTAATTCAGAATAAACATTAACATAATTTCACGGATGACAAAAGCCACAAGGGTCTATCAAAGGTCACCCGCATCCGTCAATACCCGCCCACAAAATGCTTCCAAAGGATTGTGTTTAAACACATTTTCGTTCAAACACCTTTATTTTCAGCCATCATTCGAATCAATTATTTTACCTAATACTAATGTGGACCTAGCAATATTTTATTTTAAGAAAGAAATATTAGTATGGTATAACGATACTTCTGTGTTTATACTTATCCAGAAATCCAATCTTAGTCTCGCCATAAACACGTCTTATAGAGGCGAGACTTATATCAATTATAGGATTTGAGATTGAGCAGTTCCTGTTCTTTCATCGTAAAATACAACAACATCACATTTTTTTTACTTTAAGTAATTTCTTATACTTTGCTTGACTATAGCTTGAGTTAATATTTGTCGATATTTTTATGGGTCTATATTTAACCGTTTTATGAACTGTTTTCGCCATTCGAAAAAGGAATGTGTCCCTCGTTTATAGCCCTCTCTACGGAACTCGGGATAACATTTAAATTGTTTACCCTTCGCCCCCCCCCCTACCTTAGCTACGCTATTAATGCCATTCCAATTAACGATGTGGCTACCATAGGTGGGCGTTATCGCGATAATGATAGCGGGTTATTGGTTATCCGATATTTTTTTCGCGTTATCGATTCACCGGTATCGCCGATACTTTGGGTTCCAAACTAGCGATAATCGATAATTTCAGTTTTTTGTTCCAGTTAAGCACAGGGACGAGCCGTGCGTGCCTTGGTGGCGAAATAGGTAGGTCCGAGCTGGGAGGAGGATCCTCAAAACCTGTGAGGAGATAAGGAGAACCTCACTATGTAAGAAACTAAGAAACAGTATTCAAATATTCTTATATTGTATTAGAAAATAACGCTATATATAGTCGATAATCAATGTTGTATTATAATTTCAGATTGATCGAATCAGACGCATTTGCTAAACTATTTCGGCATTCCTACTTTACTTTGCTTAGTAGAGGACTAAGAGCACCGCTGACGAAGGAAGCAGCCTAACCCGAAAGTCTTATGGTGAATTTCAATTCTCCCCAAATAAAGAGAGATATTATATTTTCATTTGGAGAATTGGTAACTAAATGAGGGCTTAAGAACCTCCCTGCTCCCGTCCATCGACCAGCATGGGAACCTGCCTCGGATGTCTGCCATTCATGAATTTCGTCTTAACTCTGCCGACCCCTTGGACTGACATAATTAAGGGCTTATGTGGAAACTGGTTTGAAGAATAGCCCACAGCGGAAGCATAGGTCATAAATTTTCCCAAAACTGGGACTTAAGTGGAGCCTTCTGGTGGAGGAGGAATCCTCACACCAGAGGGACCGACCAGAATCATAGAGAGAAGTAGCCCCCATCTCTTTTTATGCTGGAAACGGTTATGGCGCAAGTACCCAAAGTGCGGTGTCAAAAAGGGAGCGGGAGTTGATTCGGCCGCTAATTCCATCAAGTTCATCATGAGTGATCTCTTTCGAGGTTCCCATTTGGGATTCATCCCATCTCTCCATCATCATCCATTATCCAGGCAGCATCTGAGCGGGGGACCAACAGTGAAATGGACGACGGGAGCGTTCATTCCAGATATTCTGACCACACTTTCCTAAACAAATACCGCTTTTACACATTTC
This sequence comes from Ceratothoa steindachneri, assembly GCA_963969495.1. NCBI lineage: Eukaryota > Metazoa > Arthropoda > Malacostraca > Isopoda > Cymothoidae > Ceratothoa > Ceratothoa steindachneri. The sequence continues at coordinate 99,220,909 of OZ018333.1, read as the reverse complement.
TACGTCACCCATTCACAAAATACAAATTAATTACACTTTGTTTTCAGAGAAAGGAAGACAAATTCAAGAGGAAAGCAAGAAGGAACCTAAGAATACCATGGAGGCCATAACTAAGAGGGTCTCCCTCAGGACCATTCGAGGATCGAAGATCCCGGACAAAAGTAAACTGTGCGAAACCCTCTACGTCGGATCAAAGGTGGCTCTGGGGGAACTATTCGAGGTTTCAACAGGATTCATCGCTATCTCCGCCGAAGCTAGAGATGTCGACCGGCCTCTATCGGAAGAGAAAGAAAACATTCAAGACCACCGAAAGACAATGGCCCGAAATGACGATAAATAAAAAAGAAGGAAGAAGAGCAGAAGAAGGCAAATGAAATGTCGTACCCGAGCGCTGCTGCCAAAAGAGGCGAACCAGCGAGGACATCAACACCCAAATTTAACATCTCGAGCAACCTAAGTGCGAAGATTCTTATCTGCATTACACATACAAATTTAGCTAATACAGTCTAGCCTGGCTGCTACACTGAGGTGCTGAATGCCTTGAAGAAGGATAACAACCTGCCTTCCGTAAAAATGCCCGACAACCTAGAATGCTCGAAAACATTCAAGGAAACCGTGATCAGAAGTAACCAAAATGTTAAATCTGGCCTCGAAACAGCAATTCAAGCTTCCTCATCGGAGGAATCTGAAGAGGGGGAAGAAAAGGAACAAGAAGAAGACAGGGAAGAATCCACCTCTTCGGACAGTGACGCGGGCCCATGCACTCGTACACGAGCGACAAAGAATAAATCCAAAACTCCGGTGGGGCGAAGCCCGGAAAGGACCCAAATAATGAAAAATCACTAATTCTCTACTACAATTTCACCGATTAAGACCTACTTCAACCGAACAAGACTTCAAGATAGAAGAAACAAAAAACACAAATTACACTCATTACAGAGTAAATTAAAACAAGGACAAATTTAAGTAATTTATTGCAATAACAACAGCAAATACAACAATGGAAACTCACAACAAAGAAATAAAGAAGGCGATAGGCCTGAGCACCATACGCCTGGAATCTGTTTGCAAATATCTCACATTACTTTCTCTTTTCACCCCTTTTATTTCCGTCTATCTCCCACACACCCTTTTGTCCCCTACACACATATAGCCACTTACTCATTCGTAATCCTGATTTTTTTGTTTTTCGAAATTTCGGTATTTTTAAGTCGCTAAGGATCCGAAAACATTAGCCTTAGAGCATGATTCAAAGGGCAATCGATTCATCTTTCCAAGCTCTACCAAAGTGTTAAGGTGGTTTCGATATCATTTATAGTTTTTAAAAAAATGAGCAAAAACAAAAAATCGGTATTTTTGTGTTTTGGGGGAAAATTTTAGAAAAGTAGTCACAAAATAATAATCTTTACCAATTTTGTAAAATACTATAACTAAAATTTAGTTTTTAGCCTTGTTTACATAATCCATATTGCAGAATTAAAAAAAATATGAGAACACTTCGGATCCATAGCGATTTTAAAATACTCCCTAAAATGCCGGTATTTTTTGTGTTTTTTCAAATCATTTTAGTTTCTCTCAGAAAAATTCACAAGACAAATTCGATTTGTATTTCAATTCTCTCTACGTGTGTACAAATATGATCTCTCTAGCTATAATAATATGAAAGTTAGTATTTTTACCGAAATCATCCTCTTAAATAAGTATCCACGTTAAACGCATTCAAAATACATAAAACGTACTTACATATTAATAGATTAAATAGCCAGAGCTGAGTGTGGAATAGTCATGTAAGCTACTTAAAGCAAGAATGAGGTAATGAATGCACATGTAATTAACACCAGTGACAGTTGGCAACTAACTAAGAACTTAAGAACTACGACCCATCACATGCGCTGTTTCAAACGCTTACGAGACTTATTCAAAACTTGTATGACTTCCACATTGCGAGGATAGTCTACTTTATTTTGCAGGATAAACATGACACAGCAGTAGAATTTCCAGATGTATTTAAATACAAATCAGGACACCCTTTAAAATTTGAACACAATAACACCCCCTATATCCTACGCATAAGTAAAAAAATAACTCAATGTTTTAAAATTGGAAAACACATTGTACAATAGAAAATTAAATATAAAAATAGAAGATAATTAGTATATTTTAATATAATCACCTTTTTAGTTATATTTTGCTGATGATGCTTACTTTAATAAAGCTTTATCTTCTACATTTTTTGTTTAAACTCTGTACAGTTAAAAGCTCCATTTACATCATAAAATCGCTTCTACGGTGGTTACATCTAACTTATTTCTTTCTCTACTCCACTGAGAATTCATTAAAGTGAAGACCCGTTCAACATTCGCATTATGTGAAGGCATACTGAACAGGTCCTGACAGAGAGTTAATAATTCTGAATATTGCTCTTCAAATTTTTTTCAGTAAACACAAAAGACCATCTTTCATGACACAATTTGCTTTCCCACTCCTCACGATCATGTTGAATCTCTTGATCAACAGCTTTGTTAAGGATTGTCCACTGCTCGAAGAGAGCATTATCATCAATTTTAATTCCTTTAGTTTTTAGAGCTATGCATGTTGCTTCCAACTGCGACTAGGCTGGTAGATTATTTAGCAGCATCCATGTAAAGTAGTGAAACTCTTGCAGAACTAAAATCCATTTTATGGGATATTGATAACACATAGCATAGTAATTGTCTACATCTAGTCTAAAATTAGTTTCAAGTTCACGGGAAATGTCGATTTTTTTAAGTACAGCATTGACAGAGAGTAGAATGAATATTTCGTTATGTCTTGTTTTTCATTATCTTATTGCTAGGAACATATTGACGGGTGTGTATAAGATTTAAATAAGCTCCACTTCATGGGTCATTAAAAAAGTGGAAGAGAATTTTAGGGGGCTTTTCTTCTGAGTTAAAGTTTCATTTTAGTAATTCAAATAAGCTAAAAATTCGATCAACTGCATTTGTTAGAGAGAGCCAACGTTTTTTTGAATGTGTAAGAACTGATGAATATTGAGCTCCAAGAAATGCACTAAACTCTTTTAATCGTTTAGTTCTAACAGAATAAATACTGAAGTAAGAGAACAACTTCATGAAAATTGACTTCAATACCAACAAAGAGTGTCAGCTGCTGTTTGTGCAGCATTGTGAACAACGTGAGCTGGACACCAAACTACTTCCAAAGAATTATTCATGCTTTCTCTTAACTTTGTGTAGCCATTATTTTGACCTTTACGCATGCACCCTCCAAAGTTTCGTTCATATAGCACGAAGGAAAGCTCTGATTAACTGGTTATTAACTTATTCGCTAAGTGCACTTATTAGGCGGAAATGACATCGACATTCTCTCACGTCAGAACTCATTAGATAACTGTGAGTGCCCCGGAGCCGGACTCGGAGGCCGCCAAGGCGCCAAAGCAACTGCAACCACGCTGCTTTGAACCATAATGAAAGACCATCAAACACGTTCTGTACATAAACTGAACAAGCAAATGACCCGACTCAAATGGGATTATTTATGCTTCAGTCTGTTCCAGACGTTTATTTTATGAAAGAGGGGATATTTTTGATGGTTAAGAGGAATAATTCCGATAAATTTGTAATTGACAAAACATTTTTCATAATTCAGGACATTTAAGCGTCCTATCAGAGTTGATTTAGGATACAGGACAAAATGATGCAAAATCAGGACATGTCCTGAGTTATCAGGACGTATGGCAACCCTACACATGAGAGAACGCTTTAGAAACAGAACTCATTCTATTTTCATAAAATTTTGAAAATGGCAATAAATTTAATTAATTTAATAATTTAATAAATTAAAAAAATAATTCGGGTATGAAAAATTTCTGAGGTGCCCCTCCTTCCATAGATGCCCTAAGCACGTGCTTACTTTGTTTATAGGGTTAATACACCCCTGCTGAGAGGTGATTGCCCAGGTACTGGAAGGGTTCCACATAGTCATGTTGCTCTCCTTCCGCGGAACTTGAAGGAGGGTTGTAAGGTCTTGATGGTCTCGGCTAGTATACGGTTTTGGTTTTCTGCTTCTTCATCTTCTGTGAGCGTTGTTAAATGCACACCCGAGATTCCGACCACAGAGTGTGCCCCCTTGGAGCAGTCATGGCCTAATTACCCGAGAGGAAGGGGGGGGGGCAAAAGGGTAGCACAAGTTTATTGGACCGAATAAAATGCTAAGTATTAAAAAGTACTATTTGGAAGGAGAGGAGGATCAATATTACCTTCCACACAAATAAACGCCACATCACGTTACAAAGGGTGGCATAACAACCAGAACCTGGAAAAGGAGGATGAAAATGGAGGGAAAGTGCCCCACTAAAACGTTGCTCCAGGCAAATTACTTCTTTTGTAGAAGGCTGCTACTCGGTTGTCCTTGCTTCCATGCCCATTCACCATGTGCTTCCACCATCATTCCTTGAGGTCAGTCAATGAGGAAAACAACCCCACGAGCAGTCTCAAAACCCCCATAACATTGGTGAAATAACAACAATCAGACCAAATCTGATCGTCTTTCCCTCCACGTCGGTCGAGTCTACGGAGAATGAGTCAATTTGAAAATCCCGCCAGAAGGAAATTTCAGATTTTCCTTTTTTTTACTCAGCCCAGGAAGGGAGGGCATAGCAATGGAGTCTTTAGTGCTTCTTCCATTTTTAAGTGGTGTATTTTTATTTTTATTTCCTAAAATCTCGAAAATAATATAGATAATATTAATACACAGTGACCCACTTGAAGGAAATTTCATGACTCCATTTTTAACTCTTCCCCGAAGGTGCGGAACGCGGCATAAAAACAAGGAACATTAGAACGATAACGACGTCTGGCACCCGAATTTGAACTCTTGGCTGATTATGTCGAAATTGTGGAATTTGCTCCCATCCCCCCCTTTAATGGATGCACCCCTATTATTTTGTAATAAACTAGTAGTGTCACAATTCGAAAGCCTATAGCATGAGGTTCGAATTCCTATGCGAATTTTAGACGTCGTTAGGCGCTCCACTGTTCCTTGTTTTCACGCGAGGCTTCTTAACTTGAGACCCGTAAAAGCCCCGTGCCCGAGTCCCGATTAAATCCATTCTCTTTTCTTCAATAATATAAAATGTCCATAGCAGATTTTAATGGAGAAAACCCCTTCGAAATGGGATGCGATGCCAATTGACGCTGTGACTCCTTTTGGCTCTTTCAGGGTGGGACAGCGGCGGCTGCATTTGGACGGGAATCGAACCCTCAGAGGGATTTATTTAGAGACAATTTATGTAGAGATGTCCCCTCTACCGTTCTCACTACCCGGGTGGATTTCTGAGGTCAAGGCGGGGGTTCCTTCCCAGCGAGAGAGGATAAAAACTTGAACTGGGTCATGAACTGGCCGCCCATTGGGCGGATACACTGAATGATAACCCATCATAAGTCGTGTCACAGCTCCTAATTAATCACGAGACCACTATCATTTCTCTCGGCTTCATCCTTTAGGAAACCTTCCATATGGATTAGTAGCGTTCCCTTTTGGGGGCAATCATAGCCACCTGACTCTGACACGGATAGCCTCCTGCTTCCTCCTCCTCCTCCTCGGCTTACCAAGGGTTGCCTCATCGCTGATTAACTCAGTGGAGTTAACATCTGACGGAAGAGTTGACGATGTGTTTGTTTGTTTGTTTGTGCGTTCGAAGGCCAAAATTGAAACGACTCGTTGGTCACGTCAAGTCTTTGAACGGCATCGCTTTTAGAAGGTGCAATACTTCTTAACCACCGGTAGGAAAAGGAAAAGTTGACGATCAAATGGAGGATTACGGAGACGAAGAAAAAAGAAGAAACCACCGAAGGCAAAAACCGGCGCCCCCCTCAGGGTGTTGTAGATAGAGTAGTATATATATATATATATATATATATATATATATATATATATATATATATATATATATACCGTGAACTGAAATTATTATAAATCTCAGAAACGAATCAATTCACTCAATACAACGAAGTAAAGAGATCAAAGAAGAGCTCAACCAATCGAAAGCCTCAATCATGCCGCATCTCCCAAATAACTTCACTTAGGCAATAACGAAGACGCCAAGAAGAATTGTACAGGGAAGCGGGGATAAGTCCCATTAACAAGCATTTAATGATAAGGTTAATCAAGAATTGGCTGACGAAATCACCTAAATGATTAACCAGAACAGAAGACCCACAATCCTTTTGGCTAACGGAGACGAAGTGACGTTCTACGTAGATTCAAAGGTGATAAACCACGGAAAAGAAAAATAATTCTTAGTGCTTAATGAAAATCGCGGAACTCAGAAAATACAAGTAAAAAATCAAAACTACCTACTATGACTCAATAACACCGATTATGACAACGAAGAAAGAAAAATACAAAAAACAACATAGACCCCAGTTTTGAAATTAAATCAGGAGTAATTTAGGTTCGAGTTCTTTCTCCATTCCTGTTTTTTTTATCATTGTTTTTGTAATGAAGAACGTCATAAGAGAAATTGATACTGGAATATTTTGATTGGATTACTCAGATGATATTGTTTTAATTGCAGAGGGTTGTGAAGATATGCAAAGAGTAATAGATTGTTTAGATAGGGAGGGAAAACAGATAGGATTAACAATAAATTGTGCGAAAATGGAAATAGTAAAGATAAATATGGAAAACCCGATATTGTGCAAAATAAATGATCAGGATGTTAATGAAGTAGAAAATTTTAAGTGCTTGGGTCTGATTGTATTGAGGGATGATTCTTTAAAAAATAGTTTGAGGAAAGAATTAGGAAAGCTAACCAAGCAGTAGGCATGTTGAAATCTGTGTGGAATAGTAATAATTTCTAAATATACAATAAGATAAAAATTTCTAAAAGTGTAGTGAGACCAATTATTATATATTGATATGAATCGTGGTATAGTACGGCAATCACAGATGCAAAATTTGTGGCTTTTGAAGATAAAACTTTGAGAAGAATATTAGGTAATACAATGGCAGGATAGAGTGACAAATCATAGTGTTAGAGGAATTATGAAAGTACAACCAGGAAACGAATATGTGGGATTGTTGCGATGGAAATGGATGGGGCATATTTCCTGATGAGAGGGACGATATGTGCTATATGCACCAAAGTTGGAGGCAGCTGGAAGAAAGGGAAGAGGTAGACCGAAGAAAACATGGATAAGGACGATGAAGAGTGAGGCAGGAGATAGTTGGAATGAAGAAGTGAAGTAGATGGCTGAGGATAAGTACTAGTGGAGAGAGTTTAGAAAGGCCGTTTGCATCACGTGGGTGCCATAGGGGATTGATTGATTGAAGTAATAAGTTAATTATATCTAAACAACAGCAAACGCTCACTACATATACAAAAAACATTAAAGTTTCAAAACAAAAGGCTTGAACTCGCTTCAAATATAATTAAAACAAGAACAACAAAAGATACATAAAACAAAGAAATAATGAAAGCGATAGAGCTGATCACCTGGCGCCTTGTCTTCCTTTGCTTCACTACCTTCTTTATTCACCACTTTTATTTCGTTCCACCAGACTGAGTCAAACAACGAAATAGGTCTATATGTCCTGTTTAAATGTTTGGGGCACGAGGACCCTTAGTTTTATAGAGAGGAGTCCACAAGAGTTTTGTAGTCAGTGTTCAGGGGAAAGACTTGACTGTTTGAAAGAAGGTGGGAAAATTTTTAGTTCTAGCCTCGAGAGTAGAGGGTAAGAGAGGGAAAGATGCGCTTGAACAGTGGGACGTGAGTGAGAATCGTCATTCTAACCATGAAAGAGAGGCTGTCTGTGTATTGTTAACAGAGCGTCAGCATGGATGAGATGCTTGGCGTTTGACCACTTTTGATCGCCCATAAATTGTTATGAAATCCAGTTCTTCATCCACCAAGAGGGTGAAAAGACTTGTGAGAAAGAAATGCCAGAGCGGAAGCCCTGAGGATAATAAAAAGGGTTACCTCGTAGCCTCTTATCGTGGGAACAATTTGTTTTACTAAGGAAAAAGCCGCGATTTTGACTGAACACTACCGGAGGCCAGACGGCGTCGGTGGGGTTTGGGGTGAGTCGCACGGTCTGGAGAGACGACCAAAGAAGTCGAAAGGGAAGGGAAGATCACCGCCCGGACGTCGCAATGGGAACACCCGCCAGAAGGATGGTTTGGCAGGCTAGTTGCTCCCGGGCAACTAGCCTGCACGGGTGTATCTGGGAAGGCATGGGCAACCACTCTAAGTTTGAAATCTTGAGGATCGTACCTTTCTTGCCCAAGCACTTGTAGAGGAATTTGTGGCGATATGTCTTCCGCTCATTTTCATTTGATCTTCGTACCTTCTTTACACATCTCTCCTTACAACACCTCTCCATGATACGCCCTCGTGGAATAGGCGGCTTTGGGGCTGGTCGATTTGAATTTGAAGAAAAAGCAAAAAAGAAAAAATCTCCGCTGAAAAATACTCGCGGTCCCTTTCATTTGGCTACCCAAACGAACAAGAGAAGAGAAGAGCATAAAAGAAGATAACAGAAGACATCTCCTGAAGGCATTGAGGTCAAGAGGCCAATCTCAGAGTGTTGAGGGCGGTAAGGCACACAATCCCACATAAAATTCCGATGTGAATTATGGAATTTAGAAAACGAACCTTCACCTTACACACACCTCCTAACGCTCTTTTCAGGACTCAAACCCTGCCCTGAAGAGAAGGAGCTCTGAGAAGACCAATGGCCTCGGACAGCGCTATGCAAATATTATTATTATTAAGACCTACTATTAGGATCTCCACCCCAAAAAAATGGGCAGGAAACGTTCATACTTGTGTAAAGTTTGGTGAATTGAAAAGGTGTGGATGTTACATAGCCAAAGCAGTCTAAAGAGGAGACTACTAAGAACATAAGAAAATTCATTGCCTATACGAAACAGCTCCAGCTCTTTTTATAGACTTGAAAACTACAATCAAATCCCCTTGAACTCTTTTCCTGTCTCGCTAATGTAAGACCAATATTTAAAAAGGCAGTAAATCTCTACCTAGGAATTATCGTCCAATTAGTTTAACCTCTGTCCTTTGCAAAATGTTAGAAACACTTATACGCATCAACCTCGTTAACCAATTGGAATTAAAGAAGCTACTTAGAGACATCCAACACTGCTTTCGTAATAAAGTCTATTGCCTATTGCTTAACGAATATATTAGACTTTTTAAATCTAATTTTTAATGAAATTGATGAGAGTAAATCAGTTGACATAATTTACCTCGACTTTCAAAAGACCTTTGATATAGTTCCCCACAAACGTTTATTAACTAAATTAAAAACGCATAGAGTTCAAGACGTCATAACGAGGTGGATAGGAAATTGGTTGAAAGGGGGAAAAACTACAAGATACTTAGAGGCCGATGAATACCGTTGGGACATGGCAGCAACCATAGTAACTGCAGCAATAGTCACAATTTAATTTAAAGAATTAATTCAACTTCCAAAACCTGAATTCAGCAAACACCTCTGTAACGTCACTCGTTCTTTAAGGAAAAGTTTTAGATATTCTATACAATTATAAAAGTTACTGGTGACAGATGTATTTCATATACCAAATAACTTTAGCTTTTTAATATATATTATTTTTTCAGCTTTAGTCTAAAAAATATCTTTACAAATAACCTTTGTTAAGAGAATTTAAATAACTTTCAGGGGTGAAGCTAGTGAAAGATGTGAAAGATGGCGGTAGAAAAACTAGAGCTCTAACAAAGTTTACTGCATATCGCCCTTTAGAAGTTGAACTGATATTAATTGTGTATGCCCATTCCACCCCAATATCCAGAACACTTCCCATTTCCCCAGCCACACGATCCTCCCTTTGGAAGGCGCAGACCAGAGCCGCATGGGAAGATGAACTCCGGCAACAGTTCCAGGGATCATCCAGATCCATCTTATATGAGGAATTCGGTCCAATGCCCTGGTCTAGATCAACAAATCGTCGCCTTGACTCAGCCCTTGTCCGACTGAGAATCGGACATTCCGGGCTCTCTGCGCATCTTTTCCGCCTGGGTCTCTCTCCTTCCCCAGACTGCCCCTGGTGCCCCAACCATCCTGAAACCATACAGCACTTCCTACTAGAATGCCCGCATCACCACTCCCACCGGGTTCTACTCCATGAAAAACTTAGAGAAATTGGAGTAATGCAGCTAACAATCCCAGTCATCCTCAATGGAATTGGTCACCCTATCCCTATCCGCCAAGCCATTTCAAACAGATTCCAGTACTTTCTGACCAAAATAGGACAGTTGCACAGAATATAATCCACCCCCGCCAGCCTGTGCCAACAAGGCCCATTTCTTTGCAGACTGCTGAGTTGGCCAGCAATTAAGAACTCTACTCCTTTCCTAAGCCCTAGCGCACAGAAACTTCCAGGCTTTGACCATCTCCAGGGCCCATAGTGCTCACCCTGGCACTCTCTGGCCCTCAATTTACCAAATTACCAAATTAATTGTGTATGAAAATTTAGTGTGGAATCTACATCTTGAATAAATTAAAATTTTGTTACAAGTAAGCCAAATTACATCGAAATCTCGGTAATTGTTAAGTTTATGCCACTCTGAAATTAGGCCGTTCAAACTTTTCAAACCTATATTAGATGATTATATGGGGAGGGAGGGTTATTCTAGACTCATTCCTGTGGATGCAGTTTTTATTGTATTTATGATTGATTTGGATTTTGACGTCTCTTGATGATGATGCTTTTTGTTTTTGGCGCATTCCTGGCAATGGTCTAATTGTAGATGCATGATCTGACCTAATCCTATGGATGCATTTTGTAGGTAGGTTTGACAGATGTGGATAAGAACATAAGAAAAGAAGGAGACTGCAAAAGACCATTCATGGCCATGTAGATTGGCGGCTCAGCCAAATAAGTGGATTTTTGTGTGTTTATATTTTGTTCACCCGTGCCTGAATATTTATGCGTGTTTGAGTCCTATTTGAAATATACCTGGCGCCATTTAGATTTATAAAAAAAAGATTCTAAAAAGAGTGAAATGGGGATAAATATATTGACAATTAAAAATGACAGTAAATATGTAGATTATCGGCGCGAATGATGGGATGTACTATTTCGTCTGTGTTCTAAAATGTTTCACATTTTTGGAGTATTTTTTGTGGGACGGCTCGGGTGGGGATAAACACAATTGGGGGGACCACACTACGATGATCCTAAGTTTGATTAAATTGGGGGGTCTGGGGGGCACAGCCCCCCATATATAATCCTAATTATTTATAGAATAAACAAAAATTGCACCGGCTATAATTCGAAAAGGACTCGAACACGCATGAATATTCCGACAAGGGTGAATGATAATATTTACACCCCAAAGATTTTCCCAGCCGGGCCACTAATCTACATATTTACCAAAATGACTCCAAATGAGGATAATAAAAAGATATTAAGTGAAAAACAAAATAAAAATTCAATTCAGTTATTTCTGATGTCAGACCCCACCCCTACCCCCATTATAATTCACAAAACGATTAAAGGCGCAGAAATGATTTGGTTAAATCATTTATTTCTGTTAATGTTAGAACATTATCCTATAAACAATTAGGATTATATACTGGGCCCCCAGACCCCCTCCCCCATTGATTGAAACTCAGGATCATCATAGGGTGGTACTCCCCATTGTGTTTACCCCCACATAAGCCGTCCCCTTAAATGTACTCCAAAAATGTGAAACATTTTGGAACACTGACAAAATAGTACGTCCCATCGTTCGAGCCACCAATCTACATATTTACTTCCCCCCACACCCCCGCTATTAATAATCACAGAATGATATCGGTGTTTTAGTTGACAGTTCCATGGTCATATTAATTTTGTTGTGAGAAAGGCATCGGTACTTTAGGGCAAGATTCTTTCTTCTACCCTTTGCCACTCGCATCCTTTTATGATGACCTTGTTTCTAACTCGTGTTTAGACCAATTATGGAATTTGCATCTTGTGTGTGGAACTCAGGTTATCTCGGTGACCTGCAACTTCTAGAGAGCATTCAGCGTAGGTGGACTAAGCAGATTGAAAAGTTGGAAACTTTGTCTTATAGTGAGAGACTGGAGGCTTTGATATATTAAAACTACGTTGTTATAAAAGTTAATTTAAGTAAAGTAAATCTTGTAAAATTTATCTGAGTGGTCTTTCCCAAATTATAAATTGTAAATAGCTGGGGGATAGAAAAAAACATTTCAGAGAAACCTGAAATCCCTAATATATAATATATATATATATATATATATATATATATATATATATATATATATATATATATATATATATATATATATATATATATATATATATATATATATATTCACACACACTCACATCATTTGCTCCCCACAACTCTACACACATTTTCATCATTTGTACCAGGATATCTTGACATCAAATCAGCTATTCTGTTCACCAGGCACGTATTCAACCACGCAAATCTTCCAAAGTCCTCACAATCCTACTATCAGCCCATTTCCTACATTACAAATACATTAGAGGTTGGTGATCATGAGCCTCTCACTATTCAAAAACGGACGTAACACTTTCAAACAATACCTTACCGCAGCCAACTCTCGCTCCACAGTCGAATACTTTTGCTTTGCCGCATTCATAGCCTCGGATACATACCCAATTATTCGCCTGACATTCTCTCCATTCAAACGCTGCTCTTGAATCAGAAAACCTCCCATATAGTACCCACTTGCATCTGTATACAATTCAAGCATCTTAGCATTCACACTATAGTCTGGGTATGCCAATTCAACATCTTCAGCTGCTGCCTCTTTCAGTCTCTCATACACTCAATTCATCTTATCATTCCACTTAACAATTGTACTACCTTTCTTGCCCATCCATTCAGTCAGAAACCACCAGCTGCTTCACAGTCACTGGTTTCGGAAACATTTACACCTTCGGTGACTTTCGTATCCCATTCTCACCCACCATATGCCCAAGGAATTCCACTTCTTTCATAAACCATTCACAGTTCGCTACTTTCACCTTCACATCAACACTCTCCAGCATTCTCAAAAAATCCTTCATCAATCTCATATGCTCCTCAAAACTCTGTCATAATCAAAATATCATCTATAAACACAATCACATTCTTACTCACAAACTTACTCAACACAACATTCAGTGCCCGCTGGAAGGCACCGGGAGCATTAGCCAACCCAAAGATGAGGTTCTGGAACTGATAATGCCTTCCACTCTCATTTTGTGCATGGACACCGGCCCTGGTCCGATGGTTGTCCCGTGCCATTCTTCGATCCCTGGGTGAGCGAGGCATGCCCTTTCTTTTATATTTGTTCAACAGGATTTGGCAAATCATTCACAAACCACAGTTTTTTTTTATCTGGAGAAGGCCTATGATACAGTATGTCAATCCGTGATGGAGTTTCAATCTGAATATTTGTGAGATCATCAATTTGGTGTATGGATGCGGCCAACCCTCTCCAGCCTAATGCATCAGGAAGACAGTGTCCCGCAGGGAAGTGTCCTCACTAGAAGATGTTTTACTTTGACAACCTATTGATATCTTTTGTGCGGCCCAGATGCCAACTCTGGAGCGTCGACTCCAAAAGGCATTGAACCGTGTCTCTCGCTATCTTGAAGCGCACAGGCTTCTGTTTTTCTTTAACGAGACTAAGGTAATGCACTTCTGCCCTGACACAGACTTGTCTCTAAATATGGTGTGCCTGGAAGTAGTGAACTAGTACCATTTCCTGGGAAGCTCATTCTTACTTTTTTATTGATCCTTTGTTCTTTCAAAGCTTAACTACGGATGCGAGTTTTCTGCATCTGCAGCCGAGCGTGTATTTGTGGAAGGTGGACTAGATCCACCCTAACTGCCTTTGCCTGGGAACCGGTGCCTTCCACATATCCCCCATTTATAGCCAACTTTTTGCTGATGGGGAGATGCCACTTGCTCTGTGCAGTGCACTGTCCATTATTCATCTGTATGTGTGAGCCCTGTGCTTCGCTCAGGTGTCCACACCTTTCACTGCATCCACAGTTGATCTTGATGGTGCCTATGGTGCTGAGAGATGAGAGTCATACCCTAAGCCCTTTGGGTTTATGACTTAGAAATTCCTTCATTTATATTAATAGAGGGGTATGAAGACACTTCGCCTTAAAGCTAAAAATGCAGTGTATGTTGTAAATTCTTTAGCCTTTAATATACTATTTAAACTGGACTAAACCAAAACATTATTTCCCATATAAATAGAAGTAGCCTAATTAAAAATAATTTTTTGAGGGGGCCTAAATTGTTACCCTCACATTTAAAAAAAATATCAATATTTTAATGCAACTAAAGGTTCTAGTGTTATTTAATAATAATACAGTACATCTAGGTTGTAATTCCTGTAAAATCCTCCCAATTAATTAAGAATCTATATTAGTCAATGCTTTAATAACATCTGCTTTATTTTATTAGTCTGTTTATTTTTTTACTTTCCCTCTCGAGCCTGTTATGAGATCACTATATCTTTTGCAACATCAGTCAATCATTGGTCTCTTCATTCATTGGTATACATTTTTAATTCAATGGTTGATCTTGTGTTTGTTTGGCGATGTCAGGGCACTCCAAAGTTATTGCCATAAAAAATTAAATTTAACATATCAGAAAATTAACAAAAAGAATAGCAATTTTCAGATACTACATCAGGTAAAACTATATTTTGCACAAGACTGATGCCGATTGAATCGGCCTTTTGTAAAAGCACTTAACACAAATTTGTTATCGCACGATATTTTTTGGTTGAAGACCAAAAATGACAAATACTGACTGATATGTATAAAACTGAAGGTTACTGTAAATTGTCTCAGTATGTTTCATATTATAGTTTAAGAATGAGTTTTATAAATATTATAACAAAGATGTGACATTTAAAAGTTTATTACCTCATATTTAGCTTTTTGAAAAGTTAATAGCTTCACATCTCTGGAACCATAAGCTAAATGGTACTATTTATCTTTTCTCACTCATATCAATAAACATTAATTTTAATATGGAATGACTCTAAATCAATCTCATCCCAACCATCACCTACAAGAAAACTACCTCCAGCCATCCTCAATTAATCAGAAACTCAGTCTTACCCATAGCAGCATAATAGCTTTGCTCTTCCCCCTCCAATTCACAACTTATTAAACCCATCAAGTCTCCCCTCCACCCACAGGCACTTAAACAACCTCCTACTCAACAAGACTAAATGAGCTACCATTCAGAGAAATTACCACACATGTTAGAGAGAGCACTTTTAGCACAACTAAGCTCCAGCCACTCAACTATCCTCCCAAAATACAGATACGTTAATTAACTAATGAGGCAATGAATTGAATTTTTGATGAGATTGAAGCAACTTTGCTTTTATTTGTTATAGGATTTCTTCAGAAGTTACAAAAATGGAAGAAATGAAAAAGGAAGTTATTGAATATCCACTTAATTTTCATCTAGATGATAAAAATGTAAGCATCTCAGGATTTTCTTATATATATTAGCATTCAACATCAATCTTTTATATGCATTTTAGTTAATATACTTTTAACTATCTAATGATTAACTTGTAAATCTTAATTACATAAAGTTACAGAAAGTAAATTACCTATTTTTTATATTAGGATATTTATAAAGAAACTGCCATCAAAGAAATGAAGGAAGAGTTGTCTGATTCAGATCATGGAAATGAAGTAAAGTTGATCACAGGTCAAGAACGAGCAGTTGTTGATGGTTCTAATGAATTGCTATTAAAAGAATGCCCAGTCAAAGAGGTAGTTACAATGAGTTGCTTCTTATAATATTTAGTGATGTTCCTATGGTAGCTTAATCTCTCTACAACCTATTATTGGTTGAAGAGAAATAAGTTGAGAGGGTTGAATTTTATCTAGTCCTTTATTGAAAGCCATTTCATGGGAGTTTTTGTTCAAATGCTAGCTAGCTAAGTGGTCTAAGGCACTGCTTTAATTGAGATAAAAGTAGTGCTTTCTTCTCAGTGTTATTGGTTTGATCATTATCCCTACCTGAATATTTTATAATTAGGAAAAAGATTTCCATAAAAAAAATCATTTATCTATTTCTTTATACATAGTGTGATTATTTTATTTCATCATTCTCTCTCATCCATCCCATAATAATCATGGTGATTTGCTTTCTTGCCCCAGTGCTGATGGGACTCAGTGCATCATCTGGCCCTAGCTTAGCTTCTCCTCCCTCCTTCTGACACCATGTCTTCTCCCACAATTTTCTCTAGTCAACCTCTAATTTCACAGGCTGATTGGCTGCCTAGTCAATGGGCTTGAGGAGTGGTCCCAAATGGTGGCTTTGCCAACCCTGTATTCACCCTTTGCAGAGGGGAATACTGCATGGGGTGATTAGCATTTGAGTCCTGTGAAAACAATAGGGTCACCGTGCCCAATGATGAGGTTTTTCATTTAAATACTCACCCTTTACCTTCCCCTCTACCATTGTCATAGTCGCTCAAAGTAGCCCCTGTCCCCTTGCTTTCTCAGAGGCCTCTCCTAACTTCTCTGACTGGAAAAGAGCACTCTCTCCCCTCCCTCACACCCATGGGGTGCCCTTGGGTGACTCTCTCTTTCCAGCAGCAGTCACCTTCTACTTTCACAGGGGACTGCAAAGAGAGCAGTCACTCAGCCAATAATTGACCACTTCCGGTGGATAGGGCTAACTGGCTTATGGGGGCAAAGCATAACAGGGTCCATCGGCCAGTGCTCCCCAATGTCCTGCTTGCAGGCATGACTAGTTTATAAGGTTCAGTGTACCTGCCCCCTCTCTTCTTCTATGGATGCTGGTTTGCTGGCATTGGACAATAAAAAAGGAACCTCAAATGGGATCTGTGGTGTCTTAGGGGGGGGGCAGGGAGGCCCACCCCTTAGATAGTCATAGTCGCAGAGGTGACCTAAGATCTTCCATGGGGTCAAGCCCGATTCGGCCTCTATGCAAGCTCCTCCTAAGTCAGAAGTGTCTGCTGCGGCTTCCGTGAGTGACCAAGTCAAGATTGGCACATTCTGCCCCAGTGCTCCCGCAGGTGGGGAGTCCTAGACAATCACCAAAATTGCAGAGTGGAGGCTCGATTACGTTGGAGCTGCTCATTCAGAGATTACCTGATATTTCTGAGCCAGCTGGCTTTAAATACTTTTGGGTTATTCACTCCACTAATGGCAGCATGTTGGCCAAGGACAATATCATCCATCAGATGAGAGCCCTAGTTAGTGTTATTAGTAGAGAGCCAAAGGTGACCCGTTTATTGCACAGGATCCTCTCGGTAAATGTGTAAAATCCCTCCAAGGTGGCCATATTTAGTATTGCCCTCTAGACACTTGATGTCACCCTGGTGAGTGTGAGGCTATGCACTCTACCCTGAGCCTCATGAAAGAAGTGGTTTATGTGAGGGTACCCATGTATAGACCATAGATGACAGCATGGAGTGACCCAAGGTCGCACATGTGATGAGAAAACAGGGAGGGGCCTCGAGACCCACCCCCTGGATTCTGTCTTGTTTAACTGTGACAAGCTCCCTGAGTTGTTGTGCACTGGTGTATGTCATCTGAAGTCATTTATTCCACTTCTGCAGAGGTGGTACTACTGCCAATTCTTCTTCCATACAAATCACTCCCTTAGATATGCAAAGTCGGGGTTACCCAAAGTCTGCATAAGTTGCTCCAAGGCTAAACATGATCACTCCAAGTTGTGTGTGGACAAGTGTATGAATTGTGGATAGCCGCATGCTGCTTTTTTGAAGCAATGTGGTGTACATCTCCCTACGAAGGAAATCTTGTCCATTCAGGCCCAGGATAGACTCTCATTTTGCCAGGCTAAGGACTTGGTCCTTGCATCCTAGCGCTGCAAGGGATCCTTTATGCTTCAATTTTAAGAAAGACAACCCTCTCCTCCTGGCTCCTCCAGGAATATGAGCACAGTCATTTACACGCCCATTCTGAACCCTTTTACAGGTTCTACACACCCTGGTGGCTCTCCTGGTACAGCTGGTGGCACAAAGGGTTCATACCCAACCATGGCTCACCTCCCTTCCCCTAGCATCACGGTTTCTCCTTAAGGCGAATTAGCTACTTGCCTCTACTGAGTCGTTAGACTCACACAAAGCAACATCCCCGAATTTGGTCTTGAGGCCGTCTTCCGGTGTTGCTAAAGCTGCTTCCAAAAGGAGAACAGCACCAAAGGAGCTTCAGCTCCTATGCCCACACCCAGTGCTAGCCTGCATGACTCAAAGATAGTGGATCCTCCAAAGGAGAGATCCCCCCCCACCTACAAAGCTACCCCATCTGCCTAAGGTTTTGAGGAAAAAGGAGGAAAAGATTCTCATGGTGAGCCCAACCTCCCCCATTATGTCTGCGAAGGCGACTTGGATTGTCTGGCAAACAGCCCCCGGACTCAGAAGTGGACCGCCATTCCCGTGGTAGTCTTCTCTTCAAAGAGGCCCCCTGCATCTCCTTAATGCTAGGCCCGCAAGGCATATTCCTTCAATGGACATGTTGCGCACTCCCAGCCAAATGGTAGGAGCTGCAGAGGCTCGCCTCCTCCCATTTTCTTTTATCTATCTTTTTGCAGGAGATCATGATGGGCAAGGGACCCTTGCCTAGGTTCCCCCGGTATAAGGGTTTTGTGACCCCACATCCACAGGGTGGAGGCCTGGCAGGAGGATGCACCATCTATACCCGGCATGATGTTAACATTCTTCTCTTTGATTTAGAACCTCCTTTCAGGCAGTAGCTGTGCAACTGTATAGGAGGTATACTGTTATTTCTACATACATTCCACTGTCACACAAATTCGATGCAGGGTACTTCCGCCGAGTTGTGGCAAAGTTAGAAAGGCCCGATCTCATGCTCAGGGGTCAGGTCCTTGCTGACCTGCTCAATGAGCTGGAGATGGGTATCCTAAATGTGGATGAGTTTACGCTTCACTATCAGAGAACCGCTTCATTTTGCTGTCTTGATCTATCTCTCTGCTCTCTGAATACATAGCCAGATTTTGGGTGGGCGGTTGTCAATGACTTCCATGGTAGTGATAACTTTCCCATTCAAATATTTACTGGGCCAATGTCGACTGAAGTCCCACCTGGGCGGTGCTTGGTGCAGGCGTATTGGTCAGCATTTCAGGAAATAACTGATTTCTCTAAATCTGTCTTAGTTGAGGAGTTTAGGGTACTGGATGAGACCATAGAGTTCTTCTCCGGCAACCTCTTCGCCATGGAATTAACTACTACTCCTAGAACATCTGGTCATTTTGCATGCCAACCACTTCTGTTGTGGTTAGCCGAGTGTGAGACTACACTCAAACAAAAGCTTTGTCTATATGGAGACTCTCCACACGATTGGGGCAATAAGACAACTCCCAAGCTTTATATCTGAATTTTTGTGAGATTGTCGATTTCGCATACAGGTTGGGGAAGCCCTTTCTTGGCCAATGGAGCAGGAAAAGGGGGCCCTGCATGGAACTGCCACAATCTTCGCTCTGAGCATCAACGGCATCACCTCAGTGCTGCTGGAAGATTTCTCATTATGCTCTTCGTGGATGACTTTTCGATGTCTTTTGGTGAGGCCCAGATGTCAACTAAAACAAGCAATGAAATGTGTCTCTCACTATACTATAGCACCCAGGCTTTCCTTTGCCAAGACTAAGGTGGTGCACTTCTGTTGCCATCCAAGACTCCACCCTGACCCAGACTTGTTTCTAAATGGGTTTCGACTAGAAGTGGTGGACTCTCATCTTTTCCATGGTCTTGTATTTAACAGTTGCCTCACTGGGGAGGCTCCTATTCTCAGCCTTAGGGGATCTTGTATCTGTACCATGGATATTCTTCCTTGTTTCACGTTCAGTGCATGGGGCACTGATAGGGCAACTGCCTTGCTTTTTTATTGATCCTTTGTTCGTTCCAAGCTCAACTACGAATGTTAGTTTTATGCACCCACAGGTGAGCGTGTATTGGAGAAGGTGCACTCGATCTAACATACAAGCATTTGCCTGGCAACCTGTGCCTTCCACACATCCCTCATTCAGAGCCTATTTGTTGTTGCTTGGAAAATGCCACTCATTCTGCGCAATGTATAGTGTATTATTTGCCTGTATGCATGAGCTTGGTGACTCCCTCAGTCGCTAAAAAATCTCACCCTATCTGCAGCTCATCTCAACGGTACCTACGCCGCTGAGAGACGCCAGTCCCACCCTAAACACTTGGATTTAGGTTTAAAATCAGTGGGCCTCTACTAGCTGCTGCGTCCGTCTTCTTGGCCGAGCTGGTTGCAATACACTGCTCAGTACTGGAGATAATGTGATGTGCCCGGTTCAGAGACTGGATTGTGATTTATAGTGACTCACAAAGCGCCCTGAGTGCTCTCGGGGCTTTGGAATCTCCTGGTTCAGGATATCTGTGATGCCACAGTTTTGATGAGCCAGCAAATGAGATTATCTTTTGCTGGGTTCCTGGACATGTAAGAATTGAGGTGAATGAGACCATTGAAGAGTCGGCGAGGACTATGTGACCAGACTAATGTTTAACTCTTCCTCACACTGATTTTCATAGTAGAGATACAGGCAGCCCTCTAGGCTGCTTGGCATAAAAGATCAGACGGTAAAGGGGAACTTAAAGCTGTATGCCATTGTTCTGCGACTGTTCCCATGGACCTACTCCCCAATACTAAGATAGATTCATGATGTTTATTGTGGTTTAATAATTGAAAACACTCAGAGGATGCACTGCCATCTGATGGAGCGGTCGCCCGCTCCTTATAGTCTTGTCCTCATTGTCCCCCAGACCCTTCTACGGATTCTTGTTGAATGACCCAAACGTGCGTGATGTGCATGCATATTCCCTGTCGTGATGCCAAGATGAGCAGGGTCACTACACTTTGTCCCTTGCACTCAGGACTGGTTCGTGCATACAGTCTTGCAGACTATGCAACTTTTTGAGGAGGCTGGTGTCTCTTTTATTTGAGTCTGTTGTAGGTCGCATCTTCCTGTGCCCGGGGAAACCTGGCATACCCCCAATGCCGGAGTGTTTCATTCTTGTTACTTTTTATTTATTTATTTTTTTAACTTGTCTTGCCTTTGTTCCTTTATATTTTTTCTTGTTTTTTAATCTAGTCTATCCTTAGGCTTTCTGCTAATTACGGCAACTTTTGCCTTAGTTGGAAGTTGCCAGATGGGTTCTTTAATTTTTTTTCTCAAAATCACATCAATGAGATGTATATAATATAGGTACATTTGCCGCATCTTTAACTCTATTTCTTGTTTGTCTATTGAGCTCCCATTCAATTTCTGGCTCATAGTCTTTCCAATTAACCTAGAGAAGCAAGTCTTAAAAGCCTCTATATTTGTAAGAATTTTTCTCCTCACATGTAGCTGAGTGGTCTAAGGCATTGCTCTAATTAAGATCAAATCGATACTTGCCTCCTGAGTGTGTTTGGTTTGATCCTCATCCCTGCCCCGATTTTTTGGTGTACTAGGAAAGAACATTTTTCAGTCGAAAAATGATTCTATTTATCTTGTTTCTTTGCAGTATGACACTGAGTAAGATGGCATTAGTATCTTGGGTCATCTGCTAGATGTTTTATATCTGTTTTACCCCTTGATCAGGTTGTCATTCCTAATTTATTCAATCTCCCATTATCACATTTAACACCATACTTCAGCTAGTTTCACACACTAATCTTTACTCTTTGCATTCTTTTCACCTGTAAGTGAACATATCTAATTCTCCAAAGTAAGCCATTAAAAACATGAATGTAAATGTATGAAAACACAAGAGCGATTTCTGGATGCTCTGTAAGAATTAAATTTTGTGCTACTTCAAGCAGGACTTTGGGGAGATTTCATTGAAGGAAGAAGTTAGTGAAGAATTCTTTCATAGAGAGATGAGTTCTCTTGTTATTTTTGATGTACTGTGTGCAAAATCTGAAGACTCTCTACCAAACAATACCACTGAGTCTTTGCAACAAGACCTCCACCAAGAAAAGGTAATCTTTGTTATTTTTAGTTTCCTGCTGAATTTATTTGTATAATGGCAAACATTATTTCATATTTTCTTCACACCAATGTTATCACTCAAGAATGCTATGTCTTAGTAATAAATAATAATAGTAGAGTTTATAGCCTTATCATGCCTGCTTGAATGTCCCTTTCATGGAGTGCTCTGTAGACATTACCTCTCCTAGTTATATGAGTGGGGTTCCTACTACTTGTCCCTGGTCCCTCTTGAACACCTTTCATTTGAGAACATATTAAATAGCTTCAGTTTACAGAGGCAAAGTGCCTCAGGAAAGGTAATATCTGTTGTCCTCCTTTGCACTAAGTAGCAAGTTGATATCATATCTAAAATGTGGAGATCATGCATCTATACAATACACTAAATTTCACTAGCATACAAGTTATAAAGGCTAAGGATAACATCTTTACATTTGTAACATTTATCTTAATGATGCCCAACACACAATTTGCTTTATTGTTTCTTCAAAATACTAATTAGAAAACCTGTGTGTCATCTATTACTACTTGTAAAGTCCTTTTCAACCTCAACTGACTTCAGCCAATGTTTGTTAAACATGATTTACCTGTTCTGAATTCATGCTGTCAGCATCGTTGCTCACTCGCTTACAAACTCGCAAACATACTGGCCTAAAGTTATTTAGGTCTTCTTTCCTTCTTAAAAATGGACACTACATTGCTATTTTCCAATTATCTGGCACTTCTCCAAAAATGTAGTGATCTAATATATATTTTTTCCAGAGCTACACTGCTATGCTTTCCATACCTTCTTTAAGTAACCTAGAATGAATGCCATCTGGAAACACTACTCAAACATTAGCTTCCTCCCAACACAGACAAATCCCTAAAAAAAAATTAATAGCATACACATCCAAAGACCAAGCATTCCCCTATTCACACATGACATCTCACATCTACTTATTAATCAACACCCATACTGACAAACTGGCTGACACAAAACTGCATGACTACCTCAGCAAACAATTCAACAGTATTGCTTTTCACAACACTTGCCAATCTACAAAACCCTCACCCTCCTACGACTCACACTAGACACCCACTTGGCATTCAAATCTCACACAACAATCATTACAAACAAGGTCACAAAGAAAATCAATGTTATCAAAGCACTTTCAAACATTAAATTTTGAGATCAGAAGGAGCCTCTCTCCACTCCATACAAACAATTCATCCACACCACCCTCAACTATAGCTATTTAGATTTTCTGCCATTTAACCAAAAATGTCATCCAGTTCCTCAAATTAACCTTGGTTATGACAACTTATTTCCATTTGAATGTACATATGGCATTCCTTATTTAGTCAGTCTCCCCCCATTACTTTTGACACTGCTATTTAGCCATTAGCAACATGCGCACTTCTGATAGCTGCACATACTAATCTTTACAATCTGATGGATCACTCATTCTTTTCATATGAAAATGATCATATCTATATTTCCAAAATAAGCCTTTCATAGATCAACATCCATTAGTGACATGAATAATATTGGTCACATTGGTTATTACCTCGTATCCTGTTTGCATTGTGTGGAATTTAATTTTGTACTTCTTTACGCAGGACTTTGAAGAGATTTCTTTGAAGGAAGAAATTAGTGAAGAATTCTTTCATACAGAGACAAGTTCTTTTCCTGATGTTAATGGACCATGTGCAGAATCTGTAAACTCTCTACCAAACACACCCATTAAGTTGTTGCAACAAGACTCCATCCAAGAAAAGGTAAATACAATCTATATTAAAGTGGCGATAAATTTCGTATTTTCATCCTTATCTGGCACAGATGCCAAATTAGGACTAAAATATACTACACTTGGTACCTGGAGGATAAGCAGTATGTCCTCCAGGCCTGAGTGCAAATAGGAAAGACCCCACTCACTTGATTGACTTGAACCTTTGTCTCTCTCAGCACTTATTTTTCCTTCTATGACTATCCTCTCAATTCTTTGTCTACCCTCAAGAAGGTGGATTGTGTAGCTTGAGGATAAACCCTGAGCTACAACTGAAAGCTAGAGGAGAAACACAACCCCTCCATTTCTGTTCTATCCTGAGGAGCAGCATATCCTGCCAGCTCCACTGCCATCAAGAATTGACCAGACTACAGAGGGAACCTACACTCTGGATCCAGGTCTGGGGAAGCTGGTGGGTTTCCCCATTACCTTTATGCACCCTTTCCACTACTATATTTGTTCCTTTACCCTTTTCATTGACACCTTCTATTGCCCTACCTTGACTTTGTCATTTGCTCTTCCCTACACTCTGTGCATGTTGACCCTGACCTCTGAGGCTAGTCACTAAACTGGTTCCACCAATTAGAACATTCTGCAAACCTTCTGTGTATATATCAGTTCAAATTTGACTACTCTGTGTACATTCGCTTACAAATAGATCTGAATATAGGAATTTCTGGCATGTGCTTAAATATAAAAAACTTGATCTGATTTGATAAAATGAGCAGGATTTTCGGATTCTGTGTGAAAAACTGGCCTAAAATCAGGTATTGTGTGTTAAACCTTTAAAAAGTCGCAGACCAGTGTCATTATTATATATTTTATTTTTTTATTATGATTAGTATTAATTATTATTAGTATAAGTTATTATTATTTAATATTTATCATATTTGCTATTTATTATTATCATTATTGCTATCCACTCAACCTTTTCTCACCTCACTTTGCACCAGGATGAGTGTTTCCACCTGTACAGAGTTTGGTTCAGTAGCCATGGTGCCTTGGTGGACTGCATGCCACCCTGGGATCACTTTAACCAGGGTATGATAGTAATAGGTGATCATGACCCACCCTACTGGTTAGTGGACCCGCCTATCTCTACTTCTCTTCATTACATACCCTTCTACCCCGTTCCACACTTGCTCTCCTATCCACAGAGTGTATACAGGTAGGTCCCTATCTGCTAGGAGGCCCGAAAGCCCCCTGGATAAGGCAAGTATTAGATTTTGGGTGTGCTGGACTGTTGACTCTGCTCACCTCCCTCCAAGACACATGGTGCCTATGCTAGCACCATCCCTTATTGCTCTAGTTTCAGGCCAATGTCGCCTAAATGCTGGGCCAGGGTGGCAAAGTCCATCAATGCTGAACCAGGGGCGATTATGTGTAAATGATCACACACAGAATTTGTGATCCTATGGAGACTTTTCTCTTAGCCTCCCCACTCATGGGGAGGTCATAGTATCTACTTTCCATGAGGCCCCTCATTTCTTTTTTACTCTGATTATGGCAGGAGGAGGAAAATTGCGGCACTCCAACTATCTACTGGAGAGGAGGTTTAATCTTCTCCTATGGCTCCTGGTGTGGGGGTTTCCCCCTCACCTCCTTCTGTGAAGTCGCCCATGGATGACTCCATCCTGCAATGAATTGCATTCCTCCCTATTCCATCACACGGGACTGACAAGAGCGTAGGCAGACGGCCCCAAATCAACCGGGAGCGACTCTATAGAGCCAACCGCCGTAGGTGGGCAAATGAAAGTGACTCTTGTTGGGCCATGTCCCCTTCGCGAACTCCAGGCCAACTGGGAGGAGCTTCGGAGGCTCGTCTCATTTCGTTTTCTCATAGCTATCCTTTTACCAGAGTTCATGCTGGGCTCATTCCTCCTTCCCCTCCTCCGAGGATATAAGGGTTTGGGGATTCTGGTATTGTAGGATGGGGGCTGGGCAGCAAGGTTTGAAACCCCGGGGGGGGGGGGGTATTGTTCTTTGGGGGAATAAGGGAGCCAAAACGATTAGAGCTTCCCTGCAAACATTGGCCAAATTCAGCATCTCCTGACCCAGCAAAAACACTTTGAAACTCCTCTAAACCAGGTATGATATTAATATTAGTAATAATGAAAATAATAGCACTGTCAGTCTGTCAATAATAATAATAATACGAGGTGTTTAAAAAAAATTGATATCATTTGAGATGTATGTAAATATCACAGGCTTAATGTTAAGCAACATAAGATTTATTCCTCCAAATTTGAATGAGAAAATTAAAGGCATGTGGATTCCATGAACGATTTCACAAATGTTCAAAATATGCGCACCGCCTGAGACACGGCACACCTCAAGTCGGTAGTCCAGCTCATCCCAAACACGCTGCAGCATGTGTTTGGTAACAGTCTCCAGTGTGGTAGTGATTCTGTGCTTGAGTTCCTCTAGGTTTGCAGGAAGTTGGGATGGGGGGTGACATAGACCAGTCCCTTCACAAAGCACCAGAGAAAAAAATCGCAAGGTGTCAGGTAAGGTGAACATGGTGGCCATTTCAACAGCACATTGTCTTCATCACTAGCATGCCCAATCAATCTCCCTCGCAGATTGTCATTGAGATAAGCCCGCACAGTGAGCCTCCAGTGAGGTGGAGCCCCGTCCTGTTGTAAAATGAAGTCTTCTTGTTCACTCGCAATGAACTTATCCATTAGCCAGTTCTGAAGCATTTGCAGATAAACATAGCCGGTCACATTTCCCTCAAAGAAAAATGGGCCATGAAGATGATGGTTCTTAGAGATGGTGCAGAACACATTCACTTTCAGTGAGTCCCTCACGTGCTCAACTGTGACATGGGGATTTTCTAAGCCCCAAATGCGAACATTATCGTTATTGACTTTGCCATCCGTATGAAATATGGCCTCATCCCTGAAAAGAAGACATTCCTTGAACTCGTCTTCTTCAAGTTTCTCTTGAATATCAACACAGAATTATTTGCGCTTTCGCTTGTCATCTGCTGTTATGGACTGAAAGAGCTGCACTTTGTAGGGTAGACGCTGACCAGCCGCCATCAGGCAGCTGCACTGAAAAAATGGAGGTCCCTCACTCTGTGCTTTCACAGGGGACCCTCCAAAACTCTAAAACCGGAGAGGAGGCTTACTCCGCTCCTTTGTCTACGGGTGTAGGGGACTCCCCTTTACCCCTTTCTCTGGAGGTTACCCCGAGTGCCTCTTTACTTTCTAAGGGCACTACCAAGAAAGGCAGGCGGCCCATAATCGGTGGGAGCGGCGCCATAGAGCCAACCCCCTTTAGGGGGGGGGGAGGAAGATAGGCCCCGTCCGCTTCTTCCCTTTAAAGACCTGCGAGCTTGCTTATTGAGCTTAGAGGGGGTCACCATACATGCCCCTTCCCTATTCCCAGACAAACGACACACTGATCAATGGGATCTGTGATGTCATGGGAGTGGATAGCCACATGGAGGCTCCCCCTGAGATGGACATGGTCCCTGAGGCAACCTGGCCTCAGATGGTAGGACCTTCCATGGGCACGAATCCGAGCTCGGTTCCGAGTCCGCCCCTATATAAGGTCCTCCTCAAACAGCTCGGGTTTCCAAGGCAGTACAAGGAGGGAAGGGATCTCCTCCTCCGGCTGGTGCCCCTGTGACTGCCAGGACCTTCTCCATCTCAGAGAAGACCTTGCTGAGGCCGGTCCATCCGGCCTGGGTGCTCCTGCCACCAGAGGGAAGAGGTGGGTTCATTCCCCACCCTTCTCTCCTAAAAAGGAAAAAAACAAGAAAAATACTCAGGGCTGTGGGTATAGACAGACCAGGGCCCCGGTTAACCTTGGCCATTTTTTCCCATCCACGCCCCGGCCATCCAATGTGTCAAAACCAGGGTGAAGCCGGGGTTTGTATTTTTATACCTTAATCATTTGTGGAAATTGAAAAATCATTTATTGAAACAATAGTTTTATTTTCAACATTGTAAGCACTCATATACTGTAATAATAGATATTTACTATTTCCTTTTATCAATTCCTTTGAAATGAAAAAATTACTCGATGATGAGTGAGCATTACACATCCTCTGAATGATCAGTATCAGTGTGTGTCTATATCGACATCATATTCTTTAGAGTTTGATGCAATGAACCCTTCAGCAACACTTGGCAATAAAGTTTCATAGGCAATGGCTCTCAAGTTGTACTTCAGAAACAGTAGTGTTTCAACATTCTTTGGCAGTAATTTGACACGATCCTTCTGAAGTGTTTTTCCAACTTTAAACTCTCTGTCGCTCGTTGTTGAGTTCGGTGGTGATCCCAGATAAGTTCTTGCCAAAGATGACAGCCTTGGAAGCTCACTCTTGTGCGCTGCCCTGAACGTGAACGGATCATCGCTTATGTCGATTCGCTTCATTTTCAGGTATTTGTTGAGCTCAGTAGTTGATGCCTCCGTCACATTAAGACACAGCCCCGAAACTTCTCTTGAGTCATTGGAGTCATCCTTGAGTACAAAATCCCATGAGCATGACATGGAAGATGCTGTATATTCCTGAAAAAGTGAAAATATATAATTAAAATTATAAGTCTAACTTCCTGTATCAAACAAAAAACTGAATAAATTAACAGTAATTTATATATTACCTAACAACTTATGCTCTTCTGCCTTTTGACTCCGTCATTTGATTTGAATAAGTTAATACCTCGCTTGCTGCTTCTTGGGTTATATTCTTAGCTACAGTTTCATATCAGTCTACTTTAATACCTATTCATCAGGCATTTTTATTTTCTCATCTCATCAGAGATGTCTCTGTCACTGTTTCTGCAGATTCTGCAATTATCTGATTTAGCTCTGAGATAACTAAAGACAGCAACTTTTCCTTTCCTCTTCTTATTTCAGTGTTGCAAATATTACATGTTGCCACTTCCTCTCGTCCATGGACTACCATAAGTAGGCCCACACTGCTGAAACCGGACGCTTAGTAGGCATAATAATTTGAATTTTACTGACTAGTAAATATTCACTCAGTAACACGAATCAATAATAGTTAAATGTTTCTATTTTCTAATCAGGTTCAGGTTGTTGGGCCACCCTTTGTATCGGGATATGGCATGTATTTATGTAGAGAGGAGAAATAATTTATTAGCCTTGTTTATTTCTCTTCTTCCACACACACTGCAAAAATTTCTTTGTTGCTCTTACTATTCCTATTCTCTTGTCATCTATACCTTTTCTTCTACACTCAAATCCTAGCACCACACTCAGTCCATAATCCTCCCTTCTCTCCACCTCCTCCCACTTTTCTCTTCCCAGCTCTATCACCAATTCTTTCAATTTCTCCCTCCCGAGACTGTGGCCCACACACTCCACAATCAAATGTTCTATAGATTCTCTCTCCCCCACTAGGCACCACTCACACCTGTTATCTCCTACATTCCATCTATATGTTCACCCCTTCACCTCCAAGGATGCAGTCCGTGTCTTGAATAGTAGCTGACTTGCGAAACTCACATCATCACTCACCACTCACAGCCCTTCAAACTTGACTGCTGTTCTACCCCGGCCCCGGCCCCGGCCAAATATTAGTGACCCCGGTCGGTCTATAGCTGCGGGGACGGATGGTTCTGGGGCCACTTCGGTAAGCGACCAAACCAAGATTGGCACATCCGGCCACTCTGCCCCCCCGGATGCAGAGCCCCTGACTAAGACGAAAAGGGCTAGTGCGCAGAGCGGAGCATGGATTACATCGGGGTCCCTCATTCAGAGACTAACCGGCGTTTTCGAACCCGCTTGCTTCAAACGCTTCCTGGTTATTCTCTCCACTGATGGCAGCATGTTGGCTAAGGGCAAAATGATCCATCAGAGGATAGCTTTAGCTAGTGGGATTGGTAGAGAACCGAAGGTAACCCGTTTCTCGGACGGGAGCCTTTTGACGAATGCGTCGAATCCCTCCGAGGCGGCGAGATGATTAGTGCCCTTAGGACACTTGATGGCATGCCTCTGAGTGTGACGACGCACTCTACCATGAACTTCGTGAAAGGAGTAGTTTATGCGAGGGAACTCGTGGACTACTCCATAGGGGACATCACCTTAGAACTGGCCGACCACGGGGCGGTTAAGGTCGAACATGTGATGAGAAAACAGGAAACAGGGAGGGGCCTCGAGACGCCCCCCCTCCTTACACTCTTCGTCACGTTCGACTGTGACAGGCTCTCTGAGTCGGTGCGTGCTGGTTAGTACCGCTACCGCGTGAAGGCATTCGTGCCACTTCCGCGGCGGTGCTATTACTACCACCGCTTTGGCCATACTAATCGCTCCTGTCGACTTGCAAAGTCGGGGTCACCCGAAACCTGTGTAAATTTCTCCAAGGCCGCACACGATAAGTCCAAATCGTGTGTGGCCAAGTGTGTCAATTGCCAAGAGCCGCACCCCTCTTCTTCGAAGCAATGTGATACGTATCTCCTTGAGAAGGAAATCCTGGCCGTTCAGGCTCAGGATCGTCTCTCATTTTGCGTGGCTAAGGACTTGGTCCTGCGAGCCCGGCGAAGCCCGTTACGTCCGATGCCTTAATGTTGAAAAAGACACCCTCTACTCCTGGCCCCTCCAGCCCTACGAGTACGGTCGTTTCCACGCCCATTCGAAACTCTAATGCGGGTACTACCCACACTGGGCGCTTCCCTCGTAAAGCTGGCGGCACAAAGGGTCCACACCCAACCCCGGCTAAAACCAGGGCTCCCTCCCCTTACATCAGCGTGACCGTTTCCCCTAAGGCGAAACGGCCACGCGCCTCCACCGTGTCGTTAGACTCGCATGAGACAACACCCCTGAAGTCGGTCGCCAGGCCATCTTCCGGGGTTCCTAAAGTTGTCCCCCGAAAGGAGGACAGCACCAATGGAGCTTCGGCTCCTTCGCCCACGCCCAGTGGTGGGCTGAGTGGTGGAGACGGTGGACCATCGAAAAGAGGCTCCCCCCGCTTCCGAAGCCCCCCATCCCGTCCGCCTAAGGTTTCGAGGCGGAGGCAGGAAAAGACTCGTGGCGAGCGTAACCTCCCCCGCTAAGCCATCGAAGAGTACGGCGCCTTCAGCGCATTGTCCGGCCAAAAGATCCCGGAGTTCTACCTCCGGGAAGCGTACGGCCATTCCACTGTTCTTTTCTTCGAAGAGGGCCCCCGCATATCCTGGGAACTAGGCCTGCAGGGCATATTCCTTCAAAATAATTGGCGCTGACTCCGGTCCAGCTGGGAGGAGCTGCGGAGATTTGTCTCTTCCCGTTCCCCTTTAGCTATATTTTTACAGGAGAACATGCTGGGCGCATGCCCCCTGCCCATCCTCCCGTGGTATGTGTTTTGCAAGCCCACTACCACGGGATGGGGGCCGGGCGGGGGGATGTGTGATTTGCATCCGGCATGATGTCTCCGTTCTTCTCTTCGCTTTAGATAGCTCCTTTCAGGCAGCAGCTGTGCAGCTGCACGTTGATAGGAAGTATACTGTTATTTCTGCGTACATTCCACCGTCAGCCGACTTCGACGCGGGGGACTTCCGCTGCGTCGTGGCACGCTTCCCGTGGCCCTTTCTCTTTCTCAGAGATGTAAACGGTAGACACCTTCCTCTGGGAATACTACTCTATTAATCTCCGGTATCAAGTCCTTGCCGACCTGATCGATGAGCCTGAGATGGGTGTCCTAAATCTGGATGAGCTTACGCATCAGTGCCCGAGAACCGCTTCATTTTCCTGCCTCGATCTATCTTTGTGGTCTCTGGATACACAGCGTGATTTTGATTGGGGGGTGTCGATGATCTCCATGGTAGTGATCACTTTTCCCTTCATTTTCTGGGTCGCTGACGCCAGAAAGCCCGCCCCGCTGGTGCGGTAGTCTACATTTCATGAAATGACTGAATTCTCTATGTCAGGCGAGGGGTTTAGGTCGGTAGATGAGGCCGTTGAGTTCTTCTCCGGCAACCTCATCGCCGCGGCCCTAGCTACTATTCCTAGAAGGTCTGGCCATTTTGCACACCGACCACTCCCGTGTTGGTCAGCTGAGTGTGACACGGCCCTCAAGCACAAGCGCTATGCCTACATACGCTATGAGCGCCGCCCGAACGATTTCACTGTCGCTGAATTTCATCGGGCTTCGGCTAAGTTCTGGTATATTTCTAAGCACGCCCGCCATTCCTCTTGGCAGGCATACGTGTCTTCACTTAACGGGAAAACCCCTCTAGCAGAGGTGTGGAAGCGAGTTGAGAGGATTTAGGGCAATTCTTGCAGGATGCCCCTCACGTTATCGAGTAGAATGGGACTGGAATCTTTGACCTCGCGTCCTTGCCGGAATCCTTCGCGACCGCTTTGCCCGCATTCTCTAGCCGGGATGCTGCTCCGCCAGTATTCAATGCACGTAATGATGTCGCGGAAGGCCACCGGCTGGACTTTACCTCCAGAGGCGGAGAACCCTTCAACGACATGTTTACTCTGAGTGAGTTGCTTTCCGCTCTTACTTCGTGCGCGGCACAGCCCATGGTCCGGACGATGTCCCGTACCCCATGCTTCGACACTTTGGTGAGCGAAGCATGGCCTTACTCTTAGATTTGTTCAATAGGATCTGTCCCGTAAGAGGCGTGGCGATTTGCCATCCTGGCCGCCGTGCTGATGGGATCCAGCGCTCCATCCGACCCCAGCTTAGCCTCTCTTCCTTCCTTCAGATAGCCTGTATTTCTCACCTACTTCCTCAATTTCCCTACAACGTCTCCCACTACTTTCTCTGGTCAGCCTATAGTTTCACAGGGTAGATGAAGACCTTCTTCTCAGCCAACCGTCCCGGATCGGGGCTGAGGGGGGAGGGAACAATGTTCCCTAACCCCCGAGTTCCGGTCTGGGGTGGTTGGTTTTTAACAACCTGCTTCATCCCACCCATACTTTCCTCACATCCCTTTTCCTTTCCTCTTCACAATCTATATTTTTACGCCGTTTCTAAGGTGGAGCCGCCATGCCGATGGATTGCCAGGCCACCAGGTGGGAGGGGTGGCCTGAATGGCGGCACCTGGCTCTGCCAGGCCTGTACGCACTCCTTGCAGGGTGGGCTATTGCGAGGGTGATGAGCTATTGCTTCCCGTGGGAAAAATAGGGTCACCATGCACATAAATGAACAACTAAAAAAACCCAACCCTCAACTTCCCCTGTTCCATCGACGAAGCCGCCCTCGGGCAGCTCTACAGAAAAAATGGAGGTCCCCTTTTCCCTGTGCCCCCGCAGGGGACCCTCCATATTCCTCTAACTGGAGAGGAGGCTTACTCCTTCGCCTATGGGTGTAGGGGACTCCCCCTCACCCCATTCTCTGGAGGTGCTTTCGGGCACCTCACTTTTTCCAGCGTCAGTCCCCTCTTTTCTTTCCAAGGGGACTGCCAAGAAAGCCAGCAGGCAGCTCATAGCCAACCGCTTCCCAGTGAAGCGGCTTGGTAGGGCAAACCCCCTTAGGGGGGAGAGGGAAGCCAGGCCCCTTCGGTCGCTTCCTTCAAAAGACCTGCTGACCAGAATACGTAACCTTGCCGGGGTCAAAGCCTGTGCCTCACCACACATGACTGGTGAAGCTGCCAACGGGACCTGCGATGTCATGGGAGGGAATGGCCAACTAGGGGCCCCTCCTGTGATAGACATGATCCTTGAGGCAACCCAGCCTCAGACGGTAGGGTCTTCCATTGGGCGAATCCGGTTTGACGCCAAGCACCGAACCTGATTCCCTCCCTATGCAAGGTCCTCCTCAAACGGCTGAGGGCTCCGAGGCAGTACAAGGAGGGGGGGGGATCTCCTCCAGATGGTGCACATGCGACCACCAGGACCTTCTCTCCATCTCGGAGAAGGCCCTGCCTGAGTCCTTTCCATCTGGCCTAGGGGCTTCTGCCGGCGGAGGGAAGAAGCGGGTTCATTCCCCGTTCTCCTCTCCTAAAAAGAAAAAAATAGAAAAAGACTAAAAAGACTCGCAGATCCTCTCCATCTGCGGAGGCTGCGGGGACAGATAGGTCTGCTGCCTCTTTGGTAGGCGGCCAAGCCAAGATTGGCACATCGGGCCCCTCTGCCCCCCCCATCCCCCGGGTCCGGAGCCCCCGACTATGACCAAGACGAAAAGGGCACCGGGCCGAGCATCAATTACATCGGAGTCCCTCATTCAGAGGCTACCTGGCGTTTTCGAGCCCGCTGGCTTTAAACGCTTCCTCGTTATTCGCTCCACTGATTGTAGCATGTTGGCCAAGGGCAACATGATCCATCAGAGGAGAGCATTAGCTAGTGCAATTGGTAGAGAGCCGAAGGTGACCCGTTTCTGGGACGGGAGCTTTCTGGCGAATGCGGCGAATCCAGCCGAGGCGGCCAAGATAAGTGCTCTTCGGACACTTGATGGCACCCCGGTGAGTGTGACGCCGCACTCTACCATGAACTTTGTGAAAGGAGTAGTTTATGCGAGGGAACTCGTTGACTACTCCATAGAGGACATCACTTTAGAGCTGGCCAACCATGGGGCCATCAAGGCCGAACGTGCGATGAGGAAACAGGGAGGGGCAGAAGAGACCCACCCCTACATTCTTCGTCACGTTCAACTGTGACAAGCTCCCTGTGTCGATGCGTGCCGATTGGTACCGCTACAGCGTGAAGGCATTTATGCCACAGCCGCAGCAGTGTATTAATGTCACCGCTTCGGCCATACTAATTGTTCTTGTAGACGTGCAAAGTCTGGGTCACTTGAAGTCTGTGTAAATTGCTCCAAGGCCGCAAACGATGAGTCTAAATCATGTGTGGTCAAATGTGTCAATTGCGGAGAGCCGCACCCTGCTTCTTCGAAACAATGTGGTGCATATCTCCTTGATAACGAAATCCTGACCGTTCAGCCCCAGGATCGACTCTCATTCCGCGAGGCTAAGGACTTGGTTCTGGCGCGCCCGGCTGTGCCTGGGACGTCTTATGCCTCAATAGTTAGAAAGGCACCGTCTGCTCCTGGGCCATCCAGGCCAACGAGCACGGTTGTTTCCGCGCTCATTCGGAGCCCTTCAGCGGGTTCTACTCAACCCGGGCGCTGCCTTGGTAGAGCTTGCGGCAAAAAGGGTTCACACCCAGCCTCGGCTAAAACCAGCCCCCCCTTCCCCCAGCGTGACCATTTCCCGTAAGGCCAAACGGCCACGCGCCTCCACCGAGTCGTTAGGCTCACAGGAGGCAACACCCCTGAAGATGGTCGCTAGGCCATCTTCGGGGGTTCCTAAAGCTGTTCCCCGAAAGGACAGCAACAAAGAAGCTTCGGCTCCTTCGCCCACGCCCCGAGGTGGAGCGAGTGGCTCGGAGACGGTGGTTCCTCAAAAAGAGGGCCCCCCGCCTCCGAAGCCGCAATGCCTGCCTAAGGGTTTGAGGTGGAGGGAGGAAAAGACTCGCATGGCGAGCCCATCCTCCCCCAATAAGTCCTCGAAGGCGACAGCGCCTTCAGCGCTTTGTCCGGCCAACAGCGCCCGGGGTTCTGCCCCCGGGAAGCGTACGGCCATTCCCGTGAGGGTCTTCAGTTCGAGGAGGGCTTCCGCGTCTCCTCCGAGCTAGGCCTGGAGGGCATATTCCTTCAATGGAATTGCCGTGGACTCTGGGCCAACTGGGAGTTGCTCCGGAGGCTCGTCTCGTCCTCTTCCTCGTTAGCTATCTTTTTGCAGGAGACCATGCTAGGCACGTGCCCCCTGCCCTCCCTCCCGGGGTATAAGGGTCTTGCGACCCCACCACCACGGGATGGCCGGGCTAGGGGATGCGCGGTTTACACCCGGCATGGTGTTCTTTGTTCTTCCTTTCTCTTTAGATACCTCCTTTCAGGCAGTGTCTGTGCAGCTGCACCTGGATAGGAGGTATACTATCATTTCTGCGTACATTACACCGTCAGCTGACTTCGACGCGTGGGACTTCCGCCGGGTCGTGGGACGGTTGCCGAGGCCCTTTTTCTTGCTTGGAGATCTGAACGGCAGGCATCCTCTCTGGGTAGATTACTCAATAACCCCAGGGGACAAGTCCTTGCTGACCTAATTGGAGAGCTTGAGATAGGTGTCCTAAATGTGGATGAGTTTACGTATCCCTGCCCGAGAACCGCTTCATTTTCTTGCGTTGATCTATTTTTGTGCTCTTCGGATGCACAGCCTGTTTTGATTGGGGGGGGGGGGGGCTCGATGTCCTCCATAGTAGTGATCCCTTTACATTCAAATATCATTTTCAGGGCAACTGCCGCCTGAGACCCCACCTCAGTGGTGCTTGGCGCGAGCGCGGTGGCCTGCATTTCAGGAAATGACTGAATTCTCTATCTCAGTCGAGGAGTTTAGGTCGGTAGATGAGGCCGTTGAGTTCTTCTCCGGCAACCTCATCGCCGTGGGCCTGATTTTATTCCTAGGACGTCTGGCCGTTTTGCACGCCGACCGCTCCCGTGGTGGTCGGCCGAGTGTGAGACGGCCCTCAAACAGAAGCGTTATGCCTACATGCGCTATAAGCGCCGCCCGAACGATTTCACTGTCGCTGAATTACGTCGGGCTAGGGCTAGGTTCCGGTATATTTCGAAACACGCCCGCCGCTCTTCTTGGCGGGCATACGTGTCTTCACTTAACGGGAAGACCCCTTTAGCTGAGGTGTGGAAGCGAGTCAAAAGGATTCGGGGCAAGTTCTCGCAGGACCTCCCTCCCGTTCTCCAGGAGAATGGGACCGCAATCTCGGACCCCGCGTCCGTGGCGGAATCCTTCGCGACCGCTTTTTCCGCATTCTCTAGCCGTGATGCTGCTCCGCCAGCATTCAATGCACGTCGTGATGTCGCGGAAGGCCGCCGGCTGGACTTTACCTCCAGAGGCGGAGAACCCTTCAACGACAAGTTTACTATAAGCGAGTTGCGTTCCGCTCTCGCTTCGTGCGCGGACACCGCCCACGTTCCGGACGATGTCCCGTACGCCATGCTTCGACACCTGGGTGAGCGAGGCATGGCCTTTCTTTTAGATTTGTTCAACAGGATTTGGTTGGAGGTTCTCCTCACAGATTCCTGGCGAATCGCTACTGTGCTCGCCTTTCGCAAACCGGGGAGAGATCACTACTCCGTCTGGTTTCCGTCCAATCTATCTAACTTCTTGCGTGTGCAAGTTGATGGAGAAATTGGTAAATGTTAGATTAGCCTTTTTCCTGGACAGCGGAGGCCATCTGTCTTCTGCACAGTGCGGCTTCCGCAAGTTCCACTCCACGTTTGATGCTCTGCTCCGACTGAAAAATGCCGTCTGCGAGGCCTTCCTTCGTAGACAGCACTACGCCAAGGTATTTTTCGATCTGGAGAAGGCCTATGATACCGTATGGCTATGCGGTGTCATGGAGACTCTCCACACGATGGGGGCGAGGGGACGCCTCCCAATGTTTATATCTGAATTTTTGCGAGATCGTAGATTCCACGTACAGGTGGAGGGAGCTCCCTTCGGCCCTAAAGAAACAGGAAGAGGGTGTCCCGCAGAGCAGTGTCCTCAGTGTCTCACTCTTTGCCCTGAGCATAAACGGCATCACCTCGGTGCTACCGGGAGATGTACTCTCTACGTGGAAGACCTTTTGATATCTTTTTTAGCGCGGCCAGATGCCAACTCTGGAGCGTCGACTCCAACAGGCATTGAACCGCGTCTCTCGCTATGACGAAGCGCATAGGTTTCGGTTTTCCTTGGCCAAGACTACGGTGGTGCACTTCTGCCGCCATCCACGGCTTCACCCCGACCCTGATTTGTTTCTTAATGTGGTGCGCCTGGAAGTGGTTAAATCGTAACGTTTCCTTGGTCTTGTATTTGACTGACGCTTCACCTGGGAGGCTCATAAAGTCTCTTGTACCCGCGCCATGGATATTCTCCATTACGTGACGTTCAGCGCTTTGGGCGCTGATAGGGCTACTGCCTTACTTTTGTATCGATCCTTGTTTGTTCGAAGCTCGACTACGGATGCGAGTTTTATGCATCCGCAGCCGAGCGTGTATTTCAGAAGGTGGACTCGATCCACCACACCGGCCTTCGCCTGGAGACCCAGTGCCTTCCGCATTTTCCCCATTGAAAGGTTACTAGTCGATACTGGGGAGATGCCACTCGCTCTACGCCGTGTACAGTGTATTATTCGCCTGTAAGTGCGATCCCGGTGCCTCCCTCAGTCGCCAACATCTCTTACTGCATCCGCAGCAAATTTCGACGGTGCCTATGCCGCCGAGAAACGCCAGTCATACCCTAAGCCCTTTGGGTTCAGGGTCAGGAAACTCCTTCGAGAGCTAAGTATAGCTTTCGGGCCGGTGGCCCTCCTGGTTCTGCCCAGGACTCCACCCTGGAGGGTACCACATTTGCCTATTTGTTGCCACGCCTTTGCTCCCAAATCTTGTACAGCGCCGGGAATATTGCGTTCTACCTTTTTGGAGCACACTTCGTTTCACGCTGGAACCGTGCCAGTGTATACGGATGGCTCTAAGTCCCAAGAGGGGGTCGGCTTCCACGCCGTTTCCCCTCTGTTTGAAGTTAGCGGGGCTCGGCCAGGCGCTGCGTCTGTCTTCACGGCCGAGCTGGTGGCAATACACCACTCGGTATGGGAAATTACGCGACGTGCCCGGATTGTGATCTATAGCGACTCACAAAGCGTCTTGAGTGCTCTCGGGGCATTGGAATCACCGCATTCGCTGGTTCGTAATATCCGTGATGCCACGGTTTTAGTTAAACGGGCGGATGTTGAGATTATCTTCTACTGGGCTCTTGGACATGTAGGAATTTCGGGCACTGAGGGCGCCAAAGAGTCCGCGACGACTCTGCTACCAGACAAATCTTTTGCTTTTCCTCACACCGACTACATGGCATGAATACGGGCAGCTCTCCGAAGGTGACCCGTTTCTCCGACAAGAGCCTTTTGGTGAATGCGTCGAATCCCTCTGAGGTAGCCATGATTAGTGCCCTTCGGACACTTGATGGCACGACTGTGAGTGTGACGCCGCACTCTACCATGAACTTCGTGAAAGTAGTAGTTTTTGCGAGGGAACTTGTGAACTACTCCATGTATGACATCACCTTAGAGTTACCGACCATTGGGCGGTCAAGGTCGAGCGTATGTCTGTGGATGTTGGTTGGTATCGCTACCGCGTGAGAGCATTCGTGCCACTGCTGCGGAGGTGCTGCTACTACTACTAAATGGTAATCGCTCCTGTAGACGCGTAAAGTCGGGGTGAACCAAAGTGGGTGTAAGTTTCCCCAGGCCCAACACGACAAGTCCTAATCGTTTTGGCCAAGTGTGTCAATTACGGAGAGCCGCACCCTGCTTCTTCGAAGCAATATGGTGCATATATCCATGAGAATGAAATCCTGGCAGTTCAGGCCCAGGAATGTCCCTCATTTTGCGAGGCTAAGGGCTTGATCCTGGCGCGCCCAGTGCTGCCTGGGACGTCCAATGACTCAATGTTAAGAAAGACACCATCAGTTCCATGCCTCTCCAGGCCTACATGCACGGTCGTTTCCGCGCACATTCGGAACCCTTCTGAGGGTTCTACCCACCCTTGGCGCTGTCGTGGATAAGCTCCCGTTACACAGGGTTCGCACTTAGCCACGGCTAAAACCAACCTCCCTTCCCTTCCTCTTCCCTTGCGTGATCGGTCCCCTTAGGCGAAACGGCAGTGCGTCGTTTGGTCGTGAGCCAATCTAACGGGGTTCCTAAAGCTGCCCCGCCAAAGGAAGACAGCACTATAGGAGCTTCTGCTGCTACGCCAACAGCCGTTCGTAGACTAGATGGCTTGAAGAAGGTGGATCCTCCAAAAGAGGGACCAGCACTGCCGAAACCGCCCCGCTTGCCAAGGAGCGCTGCCCTGCACCATATGGTGATGACTGCGTTGTCTCCCAGACTGTTAGGACCATTCTTGTTGAATGTCCCAGTCTGGGTTGTTCCGCGCCCGTTACCTGTCCCGAACGAACGTGGTCGCTACAGCTTGTCCATTGTACTCGGGACGTCTTCGTGCACCCCGACTTATGGACATTATGACTTTTTGGATGAGGCTGGCCTCCTCCACTTTACTTTACCTTTCCTGATGTTTCTTTTTGTGTTGCATGCTCATGCTCCTGGGGGAGAGGCATACTCCCCGATGCAGGAGCATGCTTTCTTCTTTCCTTTTCCAGTATTTTTTTATCCTTGTTTTTTTATTTTCATATCTTTTATTATTTTTTTTTATATAGCCCAATAGTAGGCTGTTGTGTACGGTGACTTAGGCCCAAGTGGGCAGTGGGCAGAAGGGCTACCACAAAAAAAAAGAACCCGAACGTGTGATGAGAAAACAAGGAGGGGCCTCGAGACCCACCCCTAGACTCTTCGTCATATTCCACCGTGATGGGCTTCTTGAGTAGGTCTGTGCCAGTTGGTATCGCTACTGCGTGAAGGCATTCGTGCCACTGCTACAGACATTCTACTACTGCCACCATTTTGGCCATACGACTCCCCTTTGCATTTCCCTCACCAGCGCTCTCTGGCCAAACCTGTAGGACATAGATTAGGTACCATATCTCGTGTTTGGGTGTTCCTGTCGTGCCGTCTCTTCCATCAATATGTCCACTAGGTGGTTTCATAAAATCAGACCATATCATATATTTGTTCCTCATACATGCCTGAGTTCCTCTTACCAAAATATCCCCCCTCTCCATTGCTGCTTTATTTTCTATAATAAAAGAATAATTAGCCAGAGAACACACACAAAGTACAAAAATGATAAAAAAGCACAGTTACATATAGTTACTTCATTAATTCTCCCTTTTGCTTCTTTGGAAATTCTTTCCTGTGCTGAAAGAGTACTTTCAATAAGAACTGTTTGTCTTCTTCCTTTGTTGTTAATGTGGAATTGAACTTTTTTATATGAGCTATCCTCCGTTCAGCTGAATCATTAACCACATCCAGGTCATGGACCCTGGCTAGACCTTTAAGGTACTTTGAGTCACTTTCCCAAGACGCAAGAGGATTTTGAGTAAAGGTATCATCAATGTCCAGAGTGGTGAACAGATCCATCGTCCTCGTGGTTACAAAATCTGATAACGTTTTTCCTTTTTAAATGAGCCAAGGGTGTTTTTTTTCCATTAATACGCTTTGCTACTTTCTTCAGTGCTGGGTTTGATAGGTTATCTTGCATCCTTCGTTTCTTCTTGGTTAAGTTCTTTATCAAAGAATGCCAAGCCAACCAGGGCCTCTGAGAGGTACTACAAGTGTCGTTTCATGGCTGTTTGCGCTTCCTTGGCAACAATGATGATCGCTGCTTCTTCTTGTAATGTTTCCATGTCTTGCAAAAACTCCAGATCAACACTTTGAGACAGCTCTGCACTTGGTGCACAACACGAAGCCTTTGCATAGGCCAGGGCAACAAAAATGCAGATTTCTATGACTCCTTTAAGTTCCCACTCTGTCATCTTGAACTGGTCTTGTAAAAAGTATAGCTTTAAAGCATATATAGCTTTCGCCATCCACCGTGCATTGTGATATGCTCCTGTCTTCCGCAGAGGCACTTCGAGTGTTCTCTTCCCCCAGAAAGAGAAGAACCGCTGCTGATAGAGAGCAAAAGATTTTTCCACAATAAGAATAGTTCTGTCCCTGAGACCCTGAAGAGGTTCGGCAATGGTGCAGCTGGTTGTCATGGATCTATTGATTGCATTCCACTGATTTTTGAGTCTTTTAAAAGATTTCAATATTAGGCCCAGTGGTGGAGCCCATTGAGAGGTGGAAGGCTTGGGCTAGAATAATTTCATAAATATGATGCCTGCATGCTAGGTATAGAAATTTTTTTCTCAAGAGTGTCCTCAATCTTGATGCTGTAGTGTCAAATGATAACCCCTTGCTTCTATCTAACAGGTGGTGTTCCCGTGCGCATTCAATGCACACACGTGCTATCTCCGCTCCTGTACCAGCTGGCATTTTTGGAATCCCAAGCAGCTTCTCTTGACCCTTCCCGGAAACTAGATTGGCAATTCGATCCTCAGACCTGCTGGCTACCTTTGATTATAGGCAGCATTTTCCCATCCCAATGCAACACTAGTGGTTCACCAGGACAGAACTCTTACCCTTGATACGCCACTGCTACTTGCTTCCGAATCGACTGGCGAGCACGGTACATTGTGAAGACAGAGATGGAAATCTCATCCAAATTTTGCCCTAGGGATTAGGCGACTACACTGTAGGACATTGCTGCTTCACGGATACTAATGTTCATCCTGTCATAAACAACAGCCACATCTTGATTTATGAAGTTCTTTGACCGCTTCTTTTTAGGACATAAAATAGAGGTAGATGCATCCAAGGAAGGATCACACTGCTCATCTGAAGATGAGGAACTGTCTTCTCAAATTGCAGTCTCTATTAATATCTTGGACTGATGAATCTCCCGGTCTTGTCTCAGCCTGCTTTTCCTCTCGATGCCTTTTCCTATTCTCTATTTTGGACATCTTCATTTCTACTGATCCCATACTGCTCTGTGCTGGGTTGGGTCATCCTGCTGACTAATGTAGAAACTTTTGTCTTCCTCGTCGGAACGATCAATATCAAGGATTTCATTTCTAATTTCTTTCATGAACATTTATTTCTTCAGCAACACGACAGTTCTCATCTGATTGTTTCTTATTTTTGACTAGCTCGTCATAACGCTTGAGGAGAGATTATATTTTCCAAATGGCGTTGTCTCTCCTCATAGTAGGAATCCTAGCATTCTCCCAAAAGGGTATTATAGCATCCAAGCAGAGATTCACAGACCTATCT
The DNA here is from genome assembly GCA_963969495.1 of Ceratothoa steindachneri. Lineage (NCBI taxonomy): Eukaryota > Metazoa > Arthropoda > Malacostraca > Isopoda > Cymothoidae > Ceratothoa > Ceratothoa steindachneri. The sequence continues at coordinate 99,178,368 of OZ018333.1, read as the reverse complement.
GTTCCTGCTTTTGATGAAAGAAGTACGTCTTCATGACATTCAGCTTGGTTGGCAGACGGCTACCTAAAATATCCTTATTTGGCTGGTCTATGAGCAAGACTTCGTTCTTTCTTCGAGTTGCTATAATCAAGTGTTAAAGCACACCTGCAATGGGAAAACTGTTTGATTAGTGAAAAAAACAAATATGCAATGGTGATTCGTGACTAAAGTCTGTTTACTTTCATCTGGCATGAATTTTCAAACATTTCTTATCCAAATTTTTTTTATATTATTGCTAATCATTAAATATTCTTACTAGATATATAGAAACCCAACAATACTTCACTTTCTTGCATCCCTGGCTAAAACTGTATATAATAGTCGAATATTTACCTAAAAATTACCAGAAAAAAGCAAACCATAGCACTAAAAGTGATAAAATTAGAAAAAAAAAATTTCACACAAACTGTCCAGAATTTAATTTCAACATCGTGAAAAATTGTATATATATACACTGATGGATAAGTATGTTATGTAACACGCACACACATACACACACTACCTCTCGCTCTAAAGCCCACAACCAGACTAAGCGCATGACAAACTGACAGAATGTAAATTCTCGGGACCTATAAATATGTTCCAATCAGGCTGGAACTTGTTCAGACTTGTTTTCTGAGCCAATGCAACAAGATAATCAATGATGATAAAACTTCCTTACACTTTTATATTCCAACCCTATGTCATGAAACACCCTAATGTCCACCCTATTGGGCCTCTCCTCCAATATATATATATATATATATATATATATATATATATATATATATTGAATAGGGCATTTTCAAAAAGGATCCGTTGACCCTGTTCTACTCTGATCTTTATTTCTGAAACATGCCTGTGATCATGCCCTCGGCGGTGACCTCAAACAGAGATAGTGCTCTTGAATAAAAAAAAAGATCTCTTGCTCAATCCATACAGAAGATTCAAAGTCGCAATTTAAGCGCATCAATGGTTTATCAGTCACCACCGCAGCTAACATTGCCTAGGATATCCTTTATTTAACTGTTGAATTATCACATATTCTTTTAAATTTCTGCGTAATTTTTACTTTTCTCAATTATATTATTCATACTGATTGATTCTAGAACTTTTTGAATCCCTTCGTTCTTTCGGCTCTTCTTATCCCGTAGTCTAAGAAATTTGTGGGTGTCTGATGCGGAATGCCTCAGGGTATAATATCACTTTATATTGAAGTCATAATGAGGCGGGAGTCCTAAAAAATTAATTTAGAATGGGTGTGCTCCATACCCTTTCTTCCTATTGCAGGAATGCTCTTGTACCCCCAAGAAAGATCGTGAGACGAAAGATTTTAAAATAACTAATTGTTTCCTTTTCAGATGAAATTGGATTCATCCAGTAACCTTAAAGTTAGACCACAATTTAGTGGTATAATATCGCCTCGAGCTCTTTGCCCTAATCAGGCTGCCATAAAAGTTACTAAGAAACGTTCATATAATCACACTGGTGAGAAGCCGTTCAGATGCAACCTTTGCCCTTATCAAGCTGTAACAAAAACAAATTTTAAAAGACATTCAAGGACTCACACTGGAGAGAAGCCTTTTAAATGCAGCCTTTGCCCTTATCAGGCTGCAAAGAAAGTTCATCTTAAAAGTCATTCATATACTCACACAGACGAGAAGCCTTTTAAATGCAGCCTTTGCCCTTATCAAGCTGCAAATAAAGGACATGTTAGAATACATGTAAGGATTCATACAGGAGAAAAGCCTTTCAAATGTAGCCTTTGCCCTTATCAGGTGGCAACTAAAGGTTCTCTTAAAAAACATTTATATAGTCACACAGGTGAGAAGCCTTTCAAGTGCAGCCTTTGCCCTTATCAGGCTGCAACGAAAGGTCATCTTAAAAACCATTCATATACTCATACAGGTGAGAAGCCTTTCAAATGCAACCTTTGCACTTATCAGGCTGCAAAGAAAGGAGATCTTAAAAGCCATTTATATACTCACACAAGTGAGAAGCCTTTCAAATGTAGCATTTGCCCTTATCAGGCTGCAACGAAAGGAGATCTTAAAAAACATTCATATACTCATACAGGTGAGAAACCTTTCAAATGCAGTCTTTGTCCATATCAGGCTGCAAATAAAGGACATTTTAGAATACATGCAAGGACTCACACAGGTGAGAAGCCTTTTAAATGCAGCCTTTGCTCTTATCACTCGGCAACTAAAGGTTCTCTTAAAAAACATTTATATAGTCACACAGGTGAGAAGCCTTTCAAATGCAGCATTTGCCCTTATCAGGCTGCAACGAAAGTTTATCTTAAAAACCATTCATATATTCACACAGGTGATAAACCTTTCAAATGCGGCATTTGCCCTTATCAAGCTGCAAAAAAGGGAGATCTTAAAAGCCATTTATATAGTCACACAGGTGAGAAGCCTTTTAAATGCAGCTTTTGCTCTTATCAGGCAGCAAAGAAAGGTCATCTTAAAAACCATTTATATACTCACACAAGTGAGAAGCCTTTCAAATGCAGCGTTTGCCCTTATCAGGCTGCAACGAAAGATCTTCTTAAAAAACATTCATATACTCACACAGGTGAGAAGCCTTTCAAATGCAGCATTTGTTCTTATCAGGGTCACAGAAAGGACAAACTTGTGGCACATTTAAGAACCCACACTGGTGATAAATAAACCTTAAATAGAAGCAAAATGTTAATTAGTATTAAGCGTCGCCTGAATTATTGCACCGTGGATGAATTCATCGAGCGCTTCCGTATTGGTCACCCGAGCGTGAGGTGGCCTGCAAGCAGAAGGATGCTGCCCTACTCCCATTTTATTTGACCTTTTGGTGTTGGTCTCATTCTCCGGGGGAGGGAAGGCGGGCGAAAAACAAGGAAACGTCTTTGCTATTTTGAAAAGAAATCGTAGATATGACCAAAAGGTACAGTATGAGAGCTCTAAGGACTTGGAATAAAAGTATTAACCCTAAAACACAAAGGATGATAAGACGTACACATGCATGTCATTAAAACCACTTTTCCCACGTGCTGGTGGGCATAATGGCCACAACCGCCATTACGTATATCGCTCGCAGGAGCGAAAATTCTGCTTCGCAGCTCCCAAGTAAGCGGCCCCTATCTGTGTTTAGCCGCTTTTCACGACACTCGCCGGAAGCCGATATGGGTAGTCTTCGTGCCTCATATACAAGAAGAAGGATATACCTTAGTAAACTCCCTTCTCAAACAACAAATCTGGTGATAGATAAATTCCACTGCATCTACTTTAGAAATTATGGCCTAATTTTCTTCTCTTGTCAACGTCTTGATCTCAAAATAGCAATCCAAGCCCACGCCATTTCCTTTTAAGAAACCCATTCAGATTATAGCTTTAAGGAAGACAAAGTTCATCAAATCTGGATTGTTTATGATGAATCAGTAACCGAATTATATTAAAGTTATCGGTGTCCTTTTACTTAATAGGGCATATATGGGGTCGTCGGTTAGCCGTTAGGGGTAGTATATTTAATGTCAAGAGCACCACCCCTTCTCGGTCACTGTATTTCCAGAGGCTCACCGTAACAGTGCTCCTACCTTGTCGGTTGAGAGGAGCTCCGCCTTCTCCTCAACCTTTATTCATGGTCTCATTGTTATGGTATTCATGATCTCTTGACCCCTCTATCTCCTTCCCTACTTTCCTCTCGCTCTTTTCCTTTTCCTCTCTGGGACATTTTCTTTTTTTCAGGCGTTGGTTCCAGAGAGGCTCTGACTTTCGCGTGTTGAAGGGGTCCTCGCAAGGGCCCTTGGGGGTGGCCCTGGTGCTGCAAACTACACTTTTAATACACCCCTCTATTTCTCTTAATGACAAACGTTTTTCAGCCTTTCCTCGCTCGTTGGATGCCTATGCCAACCTTCTGGACGCGGATTTAGATTATTCCCCTTTTCTGGTCTTGAGTTCGTCATCTGGCACCCCACTTGCAAAAGTCCCGCTGTGGTGAACCCCGCCGGGTGTGGCCCTGAGGTAGTGGTGATATAGTAGTCGAGGCTTCATCTTCCTCTCAACACAATCTTGTGCGAAATCTGTCTTCGATAGCACAAGTTCGCTTCACCGTTTTGCCCCATCCACGTCTGAATTTTTCCAAAGTGCCATGCATTCAAACGAATAAGAAGGCAGGCCGGCAGGCGGCTAATAATTGACCGCTCCGGGTGGGAGCGACGCGATAGGCCCCACGCTCTTAGAGAGGCGAGGGCAGGCAGGGCCCATCCGTCCATTCCTTCCAAAGACCTACGGGCGCGCATAATGAGCGTAGAGGAGTTCACCGTACGTTCTCCCCTCTCTCTCTCTTCAAAGGATTCCGGTTCGCTGGGCAAAGACAGACGACCAAAGGTACCTCAAATGGGTTTCTGATGTCTCGAGATGGGGCACATGCAGGGCCCCCTTGAGGTGGACATGCTTCCTGAGGTGACCCAGCTCCAGATTCCCCAGATGATAGGATCTTCCATTGGGTCGAACCAGGGCTCGGTGGCAAGCACAGAACCCGAGTCCGACCCTATGCAAGCTGCTCCTCATTGAGGCCTCACAAGGAGGCCAATCTGGCCTAAAGGGGAGGAGAGAAGCGGGTTTATTCCCTGCCCTCTTCTAAAAAGAAATAAACTAAGGACTCCTCTCCCTCCGCAGTTACGACTGGTCTGCTGCCGTTTTGGCAATCGACCAAGCCAAGGTCGGCACTTACGGTCCCGTTGCTCTCCTTTCAGACACTTGATGGCACGCCAGTGAGTGTGCCCGGGGCGGTCAAAGTGAAACGTGTGATGAGAAAACAGGGATGGGCCTCGAGACCCACCCCTACACTCTTCGTCACGTTTGACGGTGACAAGCTCCCTAAGTTGGTGCATGCTGGTTGGTATCGCTACCGCGTGATAGCATTCGTGCCACTGCCACGGAGGGGCTACTACCATCACCGTCTCAGCCATGTTAATCCCTCGTGTCACACTCTTTGCCCTGAGTATCAACGGCATCACCTCCGCGCTGCCGGAAGATGTTCTTGCTACGCTCTACGTGGACGACCTTTCGATCTCCTTTGGCGCGGCCCAGATGCAAACTGGATCATCGACTCCAACAGGCATTGAATTGCGTCTCTCGCTAAGCTGAAGCGCACAGCCATCGTTTTTTCTTGGCTAAGGCTAAGATAGTGCACTTCTGCCGCCATCCACGGCTACACTCTGACCGTGACTTGTTTCTAAATAGTGTTCGCCTGGAAGTGGTGGATTCTTACCGTTTCCTTGGTTTTGCATTTGACTGACGCCCTCTTGGGAGGCTCATATTCGCAGCCTAGGGTCTCGTGTACCAGCGGCATGGATATTCTTCGCTCTCTGCCGTTTAGCACCTGAGGTTCTGATAGGGCTCCCTTTATCCGACATAAAAGTTATGAGGATTGACTAAGGGAATTAAATCTGTTCTCGCTGGAAACCCGTAGACTGCGTGGTCAGCTCATCGAAGTTTTCAAAATACTTCGAGGGTTCGACAATGTTGACTACCGGGATATTTTCACACTGAGTGAGAACAGAACGCACAATCACGGCTTCAAACTTGAACTGAAGCGTTACAACTGCAATCTGTGTGGAAATCTTTTCACATACAGTATCTGCGGTAAGTGGAACGCACTTCCAGTGGAAGTTGTCAACAGTGAATCTGTTGACCAGTTCAAGTCAAGACTAGACAAAGTCTTGAAAAGTGGCCGTTTAGGGACCCAAAACAATTGAGCAACCATGTGCCTGCTAGATTGCTAGTCCAAAGGTACCCTCTTTGAATGGACCGTAAGGTCTCCCATGGTACTTACTTTTCTATCGAACATTTGTTTTTTCAAAGCTTGACTACGAATGCGAGTTTTATATATCCGCAGCCGAGCGTATATTGCGGAAGGTGGGCTTAATACACCACATCCCCGCCTGGAGACCGTTGCCTTTGCACATCCTTCATTGACAGCCTACTTTTCGATGCTGGGGAATGCCACTGGAGTCTTCAGTGCATTAGGGGCCTGTCCGCGCAAACATGGCAACTCCCGCAGGCGCCAACGGCTTTCACTTCATCAGCAGATCTCGACACTGCCTATAGCGATGAGAAACTCCTGCCATTGTCTAAGCCATTTTGGTTTAAGGCTAGGAAACTCCTGCAAGACCTATGTGTAGCTCTCAGGGCGGTGGTTCCCTCTGGGTCTGCTCAGGACACTACCCTGAAGGATACATACTACATTTGACTATTTGTCGCCACGCCTCTTCTTTCAAAGCTTCGACAGCGCCGGGAGTATTACGTTCGGCCTTCTTTGGAGCACACTCCGTCTCACATTGTAACCGTGCCGTTGTATACGGATGGACACAAGTCCCAGGAAAAGGTCGGTCTACAGGCCGTATCATCCGTTTGCTACGGGAGATAATGCATCGTGCCTGGTTCAGAAACCGTATTGTGATCTATAACCACTCAAAATCGTCTTAAGTGACTCGTGGCATTGAAATCTCCTCATCCTATGGTTCGCGATATCCGTGACGCCACCGTTTTCGCGAACCAGGCCGATTTCGAGATTATCTTCTGCAAAGTTCCTTGAAATATGGGAATGAGGTTGGCAGAGAGTCCGAAAGAACTGGGCAACCAGACCAGCGTCTCGATCTTCCCCACTCCTCACACCGATTAAATAGCAAGAATCAAGACAGCCTTCCGTGCTCGTAGGCAAATAAGAGAAGAGAAGGTTGAGGGGAATTTAGAGTTGGCACAGCCTGATTTTGATTGGGGGGTGGTCGATGACCTCCATGGTAGTGATCACTTTCCCATTCAAATATCTTTTTCAGGGCAACTGCCGCCTGAGAGACCACCTCGGTGGTGCTTGGCGCGGGCGCGGTGGCCTGCATTTCAGGAAATGACTGAATTCTCTATCTCAGTCGAGGAGTTTAGGTCGGTAGATGAGGCCGTTGAGTTCTTCTCCGGCAACCTCATCGCCGTAGGCCTGACTACTATTCCTAGGACGTCTGGCCGTTTTGCACGCCGACCACTCCCATGGTGGTCGGCCGAGTGTGAGACGGCCCTCAAACAGAAGCGTTATGCCTACATGCGCTATAAGCGCCGCCCGAACGATTTCACTGTCGCTGAATTTCGTCGGGCTAGGGCTAGGTTCCGGTATATTTCGAAGCACGCCCGCCGCTCTTCTTGGCGGGCATACGTGTCTTCACTTAACGGGAAGACCCCTTTAGCTGAGGTGTGGAAGCGAGTCAAAAGGATTCGGGGCAAGTTCTCGCAGGACCCCCCTCCCGTTCTCCAGGAGAATGGGACCGCAATCTCGGACCCCGCGTCCGTGGCGGAATCCTTAGCGACCGCTTTTTCCGCATTCTCTAGCCGTGATGCTGCTCCGCCAGCATTCAATGCACGTCGTGATGTCGCGGAAGGCCGCCGGCTGGACTTTACCTCCAGAGGCGGAGAACCCTTCAACGACAAGTTTACTGTGAGTGAGTTACGTTCCGCTCTCGCTTCGTGCGCGGACACCGCCCATGGTCCGGACGATGTCCCGTACGCCATGCTTCGACACCTGGGTGAGCGAGGCATGGCCTTTCTGTTAGATTTGTTCAACAGGATCTAGGTGGAAGGTCTTCTCCCAGACTCCTGGCGAATCGCTACTGTGCTCGCCTTTCGCAAGCCGGGGAGAGATCACTCTACTCCGACCGGTTTCCGCCCAATCTCTCTAACCTCTTGCGTGTGCAAGTTGATGGAGAAATTGGTAAATGTTAGATTAGCCTATTTCCTGGACAGCGGAGGCCATCTGTCTTCTGCACAGTGCGGCTTCCGTAAGTTCCACTCCACGTCGGATGCTCTGCTCCGACTGGAAAGTGCCGTCTGCGAGGCTTTCCTTCGTAGACAGCACTACGCCACGGTGTTTTTTGATCTGGAGAAGGCCTATGATACCGCATGGCGATACGGTATCATGGAGACTCTCCACACGATGGGGGCGAGGGGACGCCTCCCAATTTTTATATCTGAATTTTTGCGAGATCGTCGATTCCGCGTACGGGTGGGGGGAGCCCTCTCCGGCACAAAGGAGCAGGAAGAGGGTGTCCCGCAGGGAAGTGTCCTCAGTGTCACACTCTTTGCCCTGAGCATCAACGGCATCACCTCGGTGCTGCCGGAAGATGTTCTCGCTACGCTCTACGTGGACGACCTTTCGATCTCTTTTGGCGCGGCCCAGATGCCAACTCTGGAGCGTCGACTCCAACAGGCATTGAACCGCGTCTCTCACTATGCCGAAGCGCACAGGTTTCGGTTTTCTTTGGCCAAGACTAAGGTGGTGCACTTCTGCCGCCATCCACGGCTTCACCCCGACCCAGATTTGTTTCTTAATGGGGTGCGCCTGGATGTGGTTGAGTCGCACCGTTTCCTTGGTCTTGTATTCGACCGACGCCTCACTTGGGAGGCTCATATTCGCAGCCTTAGGGTCTCTTGTACCCGCGCCATGGACATTCTCCGTTCCGTGACGTTCAGCGCTTGGGGCGCTGATAGGGCTACCGCCTTACTTTTTTATCGATCCTTTGTTCGCTCGAAGCTCGACTACGGATGCGAGTTTTATGCATCCGCAGCCGAGCGTTTATTGCGGAAGGTGGATTCGATCCACCACACCGGCCTTCGCCTTGCGACCGGTGCCTTCCGCACTTCCCCCATTGAGAGCCTGTTGGTCGATGCTGGGGAGATGCCACTCGCTCTGCGCCGCGTGCAGTGCATCACTCGCCTGTACGCGCGAGCCCGGCGCCTCCCTCAGTCGCCAACAGCTCTCACTGCATCCGCAGCTGATCTCGATGGTGCCTATGCCGCCGAGAGACGCCAGTCATACCCTAAGCCCTTTGGGTTTAGGGCCAGGAAACTCCTTCGAGAGGTAGATATAGCTCTCGGGCCGGTGGCGCCCCTGGTTCTGCCCAGGACGCCACCCTGGAGGGTACCACATTTGGCTATTTGTCGCCACGCCTCTGCTCCCAAAGCTTGTACTGCGCCGGGAGTATTGCGTTCGACCTTTTTGGAGCACACATCGTGTCACGCTGGTACCGTGCCAGTGTATACGGATGGCTCCAAGTCCCAAGAGTGGGTCGGCTTCCACGCCGTATCCCCTCTGTTTGAAGTCAGCGGGGCTCTACCAGGCGCTGCGTCTGTCTTCACGGCGGCCGAGCTGGTGGCAATACACCACTCGGTACGGGAGATTACGCGACGTGCCCGGTTCGGAGACCGGATTGTGATCTATAGCGACTCACAAAGCGCACTGAGTGCTCTCGGGGCATTGGAATCTCCGCATCCCCTGGTTCGCGATATCCGTGACGCCACGGTTTTGGCGAGCCGGGCAGATGTCGAGATTATCTTCTGCTGGGTTCCTGGACATGTAGGAATTGCGGGGAATGAGCGCGCCGATGAGGGCGCCAAAGAGTCCGCGAGGACTCTGCGACCGGACCAGCGTTTCGCTCTTCCTCACACCGACTACATGGCAGGAATACGGGCAGCTCTTCGGACTGCTTGGCAAAGAAGATGGGAGACGGTCGAAGGGAACTTAAAGTTGCGTGCCATTGCGCCGCGACTGTTCCCATGGACCTATCCCCCAATGCCGCGGCGGCTTCAGGTTGCTTTCTGTCGTCTCCGAATCGGACACACTCGTGTGACGCATTGCTATCTGATGGAGCGCTCGCCTGCGCCCTATTGCAACGACTGCGTCGTCCCCCAGACTGTTCGGCACATTCTTGTCGAATGTCCCAGTCTGGGTGATCTTCGCGCACGACACCTGTCCCGGTACCGGGATGGGCGGGGTCGCTACCGCCTGTCCCTTGTTCTCGGGATGAGTGCGTGTACTTTGACTGGTGGACTTATTGACTTTTTGGGGGAGGCCGGCCTTCTCCCTTTTATTTAACGCGATTTAATTGTTGTTGTTGTTTTTGTAATTGTTTTGTTAGTGCTTTGTTATTGTTATTGTTATTCCTTTTTATTGTTTTCTGTTTAATTTTTTAAAGTAGCCTAAATTAGGCTGTTTGTTTACGGCAACTTATGCCTTAGTCGGCAGTCGCCAGATAGCCCCTTAATTAAAAAAAAAAAAAAAAAAAAATTCCCATAGCCTTCAAGCCCCTATTTTGGGACAGCTTCATGTTGCTTTCTGTCGTCTCCGAATTGGACCCATCGTGATTTTATGACGCACTCGCCTGTACCTTATTGCGATAACTGCGTTGTCCCTCAGAGTGTTTGCCCATTCCTGTTGAATGTCCGAGACTGGCTTATCTTCACGCACGCTACTTGACTAACGGGAAGGACGACCGTCTACACAGACCTGCCAACCCTCATGACCTTCAGTTGACACTCATCGTTTTATAAGTCGCATGTTGCTGCGCCGGGGGAGGCGGGCCTTCCCCCGACGCCGGAGCCCGTTTCCTTGTTTCTTTTTTTACTATTTTGTTTATTGCTGTTATTTTCTATGTTCTTTCTTGTCTATATTCCTGTTTTATCTTTCGGTGGTTGCCCCTTTTCTTTCTCACTTTTCTCAAACCGTGGAAATATCACTCTACCCCGGCCAGTTTCCGCCCAATCTCTCTTACCTCCTGCGTGTGCAAGTTGATGTAGAAATGAGTAAATGTTAGGGGGTCTCTGCTGTCCAGAAAAAACGCTAAGCTGTCTTCTGCTCCGTTTCATTGTTTTCAGTTTTGCCCGACGACTGAAATGTCAGGCTCATATTCTCCGCCTTAGGGTTTCTTGTACCCTCGCTATAGACCTTATGTTTTCTCGTGATGTTCATCACTTGGGGGGGCTGATAGGGCTACTGCCTTACTTAACTACGGATGCAAGTTGTATGCATCCGCAGCTCAGCGTCTATTACCCGGCGTCTCCCACAGTCGCCAACGCTCTCACGGCGTTGGCAGCCGATCTCGACGGTATCTATGCTGCTGAGAGACGCCAATCTTCCACTAAGGTCTTTGAATTTAAAGCTAGGAAACTCTTTCGAGAGCTCGCTATAGCTCTTGGGTCGGTGTCGTCCCTGGTTCCGCCCAGGACGCCACCCTGGACGGTACCACAGAGGCCTGTTGTAATTTCTGGGTGCATTTATCCTGTCAATTGAGTTAGACGCGGGAGACTCCCGTCACATCGTGGCATGGTAACTGCACATGCCATATGAACGGTAGATACGACCTATAGCGAACTTATTCGATGCGGAAGACATGAATTTTATATACGTTTCTTACCACTTTGGTACTCGTTCCCTGATACTCCGTACGCAACGTCGTAAGCTGCCGGTAGTGCAGCCACAGGGATGGTTACCAGATTTTGAATACTGAAATATGGAACCCCTTAAATTGGAGAGGTAGTTAAACACTACTGGACACATACCACTTAGGTGAAGTAGGCACGCAACGCAAACTCGCTCTCAACTGGGTCCAGATTGTCCAGGATCTACTTCATAAACTTTTCTTTTATTTTAAGGTGTGTTCATTGTAGATTTTGTTATAAACGGCTGTTCATTAAATATGTCAAAGTTAATATTATTGTATTCGTGCATATTTTGCAGAAAGTCACTTTATAACTAAAGTGACTCGCTATAATATAATGAGTAAATTGCAGAAAATAAAATGTATATAATGAAAACCTTTCCATAATCCTTTCAAAATTTGTCATACCTTGCACTCGATCCAACTGCTATCAAGAGATGTCATCCTTATTTTAATTACGAGTCCATATCTCGTATGTTTGAGACCACCCCGACAATTAGATCGCTCATGCGGACAGTGTTTATTTCGGTCCAGAATGGAATAGAGCCACGTGACCACCTCCAAGATTTAGTATTGGGAAAGTGAAGAAAAGAGAGGAGTCCCCCATACACACACTTTTCAGGTTCCACGAACCAGATTAGTCCATACGTGTAGTCTATTATATGTCCCTCTTACTCCCCACTTCACCCCGGGTGCTTCAAGCTACCGAACATTGCCAAGGACCACAAGACTGAGTCCGGGAAACAGGGCAATAAAGATGACTTGAAAAATAGTTTCTACCATTTGTCCTTGCATCCGAAAGCAAGGCATCAGTTTAAGGTGAAGATAGGGGACAAGTGCTTACAATACAAAAGATTGTCCATGGTCATTGGGGGGGACCTTTCTTAATACAGACCTGCTTCGATAGCATTTTTAACGACTGGCCAGCTCTTACAATATACAGGCTTTTACTTACCTAGATGAGGCGCTTCTGGTGGCCGATTTGATTGGCCTGCTTGACACATTAAAATGTTTCTTCTGCAGCTCCCTATAACTGAACAGCGCTAAAATCCATCTTTTCACCAACCTCCAGTATCGACTACCTCCGGGTCCGCCTAAATTCTAACCGCCCTAACTCTACCCATGCACAATAAGGTACGCAGAACCATCTCCTCCTCTTGCGACGTTCCACCCAAAATTCTGGCAACGGCTGAGCGGCCTAATTAACTATCCTCCAACTTCCTTTTTTCTGGACCAAGTTTTGTAATCATAATAATCGCCATCACCTCCAGGAGGAGCGCTTCTACTCCCTCCTTCCTCTCATCGATACGCTCTGGAGGTGCTCTTGGAGAGACAAGGTCTTCAACACGGTCATTGCCATCACCAGTAGTTTCGTCTCCCTCGCTATTGCAACTCCCGTAAGGGGCGCGGTGATTTGCCATCCTGGCCGCCGTGCTGACGGGACTCAGCACCCCTTGCGGCCCCAGCTTAGCCTCTCTTCCTTCCTTCAAAACACTTGTTTCCTCTCTTTTCATACGACCTCTCCCACAACTTTCTCTGGTCAGTCTCTAATTTCACAGGGTAGATGCTGACCTTCTTCTCGGCCAACCGTCCTGGATCGGGACTGAGGGGGGAGGGGACAATGTTCCCTAACCCCTGAGCTCCGGTCTAGGGTGTTTGGTTTTTAACAACCCTGCTTCATCCCCGCCCATATCTTCCTCACATCCCTTTTCCTCTCGTCTTCAAAATCTATCTTTTTTACGCCGTGTCTAAGGTGGAGCCGCCATGCCGATGGACTGCCAGGCCACCAGGCGGGAGGGGTGGTCTGAAATGGCGGCGCCTGGCTGTGCCAGGCCTGTAAGCACCTCTTGCAGTGCGGGCAACTGCAAGAGGTGATGAGCTATTGCGTCCCGTAGCACAAATAGGGTCACCACCATGCCCAATGATGAAAAAAAAAAAAACCCAACCCCCAACTTCCCCAAGAACATCAACGGAGCCGCCCTCGGGCAGCTCCACCGAGAAAATGGAGGTCCCCTCCTTGTGCTTGCGCAGGGGACCCTCCATACTTCTTTAACCGGAGAGGAGGCATACTCCTCTCCTACGCCTACGGGTGTAAGGGGCTCCCCCTCACCCCCTTCTCTGGATGTGCTTTCAGGCACCTCCCTAATTCCAGCGGCAGTCCCTCCTTTGCTTTCTAAGGGGACTGCCAAGAAAGCCAGCAGGCAGCCCACTGCCGACTGCCCCTCGTGTAAGCGGCTTGGTAGGGCAAACCCCCTTAGGGGGGAGAGGGAAGCCTGGCCCCTTCGTTCGCTTCCCTCGAAAGACCTGCTGGCAAGAATATTAAACCTTGCCGGGGTCAAGGCCTGTGCCTCCCCACAAAAGACTCATGACGCTGCCAAGGGGACCTGCGATGTCCTGGGAGGGGCTGGCCAACTAGAGGCCCCTCTTGTGATAGACATGGTCCTTGAGGAAACCCAGCCTCAGAGGGTAGGGCCTTCCATGGGGGGGAATCCGCGCTTGGCGCCAAGCACCGAACCCGAATCCGCCCCTATGCAAGGTCCTCCTCAAACGGCTGGGGATTCTCAGGCATTACAAGGAGGGAAGGGATCTCCTCCGGATGATGCCCCTGCGACCACCAAGACCTTCTCCATTTCGGAGAAGGACCTGGCTGAGGCCGGTACATCTGGCCTAGGGGCTTCTACCGGCGGGGGTGAGAGCGGGTTCATTCCCCGCCCTCCTCTCCAAAAAAGAAAAAGACCAAGACCAGGAAGACAAAGAAGACTCGGATCTCCTCTCCATCCGCGGGGGCTGCGGGGACGGATGGGTCTGCTGCCACTCTGGCAAGCGACCAAGTCGAGATCGGCACATCCGGCCGCTCTGCCCCCCCGGGGTCGGAGCCCCTGACTAAGACCAAAAGTGCACAGGGCAGAGCCTCGATGACATCGGGGCCCTGATTCAGAGGTTACCTGGCATTTTCGAGCCCGCTGGCTTCAAGCGGTTCCTCGTTATTCGCTCCACTAATGGCACCATGTTATCCAAGGGCAACATGATACATCAGAGGAGAGCATTAGCTAGTGCAATTGGTAGAGAGCCGAAGGTGACCCGTTTCTCGGACGGGAGCCTTCTGGCGAATGCAGCGAATCCCGCCGAGGCGGCCAAGATAAGTGCTCTTCGGACACTTCATGGCACCCTGGTGAGTGTGACGTTGCACTCTACCATGAACTTTGTGAAAGGAGTAGTTTATGCGAGGGAACTCGTTGTCTACTCAAATGAAGACATCACTTTAGAGCTGGCCAACCATGGGGCCATCAAGGCCGAACGTGCGATGAGGAAACAGGGAGGGTCCTCGAGACCCACCCCTACACTCTTCGTCACGTTCGACTGTAACAAGCTCCCTGAGTCGGTGCGTGCCGGTTGGTACCGCTACCGCGTGAAGGCATTCGTGCCACTGCCGCGGCGGTGCTATTACTGTCACTGCTTCGGCCATATGAATCGCTCATGTAAACGTGCAAAGTCGGGGCACCCGAAGTCTGTGTAAATTGCTCCAAGGTCGCACACGATAAGTCCAAATCGTGTGTGGCCAAGTGTGTCAATTGCGGAGAGCCGCACCCTGCTTCTTCGAAGCAATGTGGTGCATATCTCCTTGAGAAAGAAATCCTGGCTGTTCAGGCCCAGGATCGACTCTCATTCCGCGAGGCTAAGGATTTGGTCCTGGCGCGCCCGGCTCTGCCTGGGACGTCATATGCCTCAATAGTTAAAAAGGCACCCTCTGCTCCTGACCCATCCAGGCCAACGAGCATGGTTGTTTCCGCGCCCATTCGGAGCCCTTCTGCGGGCTCTACCCAACCCGGGCACTTCGCTGGTAAAGCTTGCGGCAAAAAGGGTTCATACCCAGCCTCAGCTAAAACCAGGGCTCCCCCCTCTTTCCCCAGCGTGACCGTTTCCCGTAAGGCGAAACGGCCACGCGCCTCCACCGAGTCGTTAGACTCACAGGAGCCTGAAGCTGTTCCTCGAAAGGAGGATAGCAACAAAGGAGCTTCGGCTCCTTCGCCTACGCCCCGAGGTGGAGCGAGTGGCTCGGAGACGGTGGTTCCTCGAAAAGAGGGCCCCCCGCCTCCGAAGCCGCAATGCCCGCCTAAGGTTTCGAGACGGAGGGAGGGAAAGACTCGCATGGTGAGCCGAACCTCCCCCAATAAAGCGTCTTCAGCGCTTTGTCCGGCCAACAGCGCCCGGGGTTCTGCCCCAGGGAAGCGTACGGCCATTCCCGTGAGGGTCTTCAGTTCGAGGAGGGCCCCCGCGTCTCCTTCGAGCTAGGCCTGGAGGGCATATTCCTTCAATGGAATTGCCGTGGACTCATGGCCAACTGGGAGGAGCTGCGGAGGCTCGTCTCGTTCCCCGTTAGCTATCGTTTTGCAGGCGACACAGCTAGGCGCGTGCCCCCTGCCCACCCACCCGGGGTATAGGGGTCTTGCGACCCCACCACCGCGGGATGGCCGGGCTGGGGGATGCGCGATTTACACCCGGCATGATGTCTCCTTTCTTCCATTCTCTTTAGATACCTCCTTTCAGGCAGTGGCTGTGCAGCTGCACCTGGATATGAGGTATACTAACATTTCTGCGTACATTCTACCGTCATCTGACTTGGACGCGGGGGACTTCCGCCCCGTCGTGGCACGGTTGCCGAGGCCCTATCTCTTGCTTGGAGATCTGAATGGCAGGCATCCTTTGTGGGGAGTTTACTTCATAAATCTCAGGGGACAAGTCCTTGCCGATCTGATCGAAGAGCTTGAGATGGGTGTCCTAAACGTGGATGAGTTTACGTATCACTGTCCGAGAACCGCTTCATTTTCTTGCCTTGATCTATCTTTGTGGTCTTCGGATGCACAGCCTGATTTTGATTGGGGGGTGGTCGATGACCTCCATGGTAGTGATCACTTTCCCATTCAAATATCATTTTCAGGGCAACTGCCGCCTTAGAAACCACCTCGGTGGTGCTTGTCGCGGGCGCGGTGGCCTGCATTTCTGGAAATGACTGAATTCTCTATCTCTGTCGAGGAGTTTAGGTCGGTAGATAAGGCCGCTGAGTTCTTCTCCGGCAACCTCATCGCCGTGGGCCTGACTACTATTCCTAGGAGGTCTGGCCGTTTTGCACGCCGACCACTCCCATGGGGGTCGGCCGAGTGTGAGACGGCCCTCAAACAGAAGCGTTATGCCTACATTCGCTATAAGCGCCGCCTGAACGATTTCACCGTCGCTGAATTTCGTCGGGCTAGGGCTAGGGCTAGGTTCCGGTATATTTCGAAGCACGCCCGCCGCTTTTCTTGGTGGGCATACGTGTCTTCACTTAACGGGAAGACCCCTTTAGTTGAGGTGTGGAAGCGAGTCAAAAGGATTCGGGGCAAGTTCTCGCAGGACCCCCCTCCTGTTCTCCAGGAGAATGGGACCGCAATCTCGGACCCCGCGTCCGTGGCGGAATCCTTAGTGACCGCTTTTTCCTCATTCTCTAGCCGGGATGCTGCTCCGCCAGCATTCAATGCCCGTCGCCATGTCGCGGAAGGCCACCGGCTGGACTTTACTTCCAGAGGCGGAGAACCCTTCAACGACAAGTTTACTGTGAGTGAGTTGCGTTCCGCTCTCGCTTCGTGCGCGCACACCGCCCATGGTCCGGACGATGTCCCGTACGCCATGCTTTGACACCTTGGTGAGCGAGGCATGGCATTTCTGTTAGATTTGTTCAACAGGATCTGGGTGGAAGGTCTTCTCCCAGACTCCTGGCGAATCGCTACTGTGCTCGCCTCAGCAAACCGGGGAGAGATCCCTCTACTCTGACCGGTTTCCGTCCAATTTCTCTCAACACTTGCGTGTGCAAGTTGATGGAGAAATTGGTAAATGTTAGATTAGCCTTTTTCCTGGACAGCGGAGGCCATCTGTCTTCTGCACAGTGCGGCTTCCGCAAGTTCCACTCCACGTCGGATGATCTGCTCCGACTGGAAAATGCCGTCTGCGAGGCTTTCCTTCGTAGACAGCACTACGCCACGGTGTTTTTCGATCTGGAGAAGGCCTATGATACCGCATGGCGATACGGTATCATGGAGACTCTCCACACGATGGGGGCGAAGGGACGCCTCCCAGTTTTATATCTGAATTTTTGTGAGATCGTCGATTCCGTGTACGGGTGGGGGGAGCCCTCTCCAGCCCAAAGGAGCAGGAAGAGGGTGTTCCACAGAGAAGTGTCCTCAGTGTCACATTCTTTGCCCTGAGCATCAACGGCATCACCTCGGTGCTGCTTGAAGATGTTCTCGCTACGCTCTACGTGGACGACTTTTCGATCTCTTTTGGCGCGGCCCAGATGCCAACTCTGGAGCGTCGACTCCAACAGGCTTTGAACCGCGTCTCTCGCTATGCCGAAGCGCACAGATTTCGGTTTTCTTTGGCCAAGACTAAGGTGGTGCACTTCTACCGCCATCCACGGCTTCACTCCTAACCAGATTTGTTTCTTAATGGGGTGCGCCTGGATGTGGTTGAGTCGCACCGTTTCCTTGGTCTTGTATTCGACACACGCCTCACCTGGGAGGCTCATATTCGCAGCCTTAGGGTTTCTTGTACCCGCGCCATGGACATTTTCCGTTCCGTGACGTTCAGCGCTTGGGGCGCTGATAGGGCTACTGCCCTACTTTTTTATCGATCCTTTGTTCGCTCGAGCTCGACTACGGATGCGAGTTTTATGCATCCGCAGCCGTGCGTTTATTGCGGAAGGTGGATTCGATCCACCACACCGGCCTTCGCCTTGCGACCGGTACCTTCCGCACTTACCCCATTGAGAGCCTGTTGGTCGATGCTGGGGAGATGCCACTCGCTCTGCGCCGCATGCAGTGCATCACTCGCCTGTACGCGTGAGCCCGGTGCCTCCCTCAGTCGCCAACAGCTCTCACTGCATCTGCAGCTGATCTCGATGGTGCCTATGCCGCCGAGAGACGCCAGTCATAACCTAAGCCCTTTGGTTTTAGGGCCAGGAAACTCCTTCGAGAGGTAGATATTGCTCTCGGGCCGGTGGCGCCCCTGGTTCTGCCCAGGACGCCCCCCCGGAGCGTACCACATTTGGCTATTTGTCACCACGCCTCTGCTCCCTAAGCTTGTACTGCACCGAGAGTACTGCGTTTGTCCTTTTTGGAGCACACATCATGTCACGCTGGAACTGTGCCAGTGTATACGGATGGCTCCTAGTCCCAAGAGGGGTCGGCTTCCACGCCGTATCCCCTCTGTTTGAAGTCAACGGGGCTCTACCAGGCACTGCGTCTGTCTTCACGGCCGAGCTGGTGGCAATACACCACTCGGTACGGGAGATTACGTGACGTGCCCGGTTCGGAGACCGGATTGTGATCTATAGCGACTCACAAAGCGCCCTGAGTGCTCTCGGGGCATTGGAATCTCCGCATCCCCTGGTTCACTAAATCCGTGACGCCACGGTTTTGGCGAGCCGGGCAGATGTCGAGATTATCTTCTGCTGGGTTCCTGGACATGTAGGAATTGCGGGGAATGAGCGCGCCGACGAGGGCGCTAAAGAGTCCGCGAGGACTCTGCGACCAGACCAGCGTTTCGCTCTTCCTCACACCGACTACATGGCAGGAATACGGGCAGCTCTTCGGACTGCTTGGCAAAGAAGATGGGAGACGGTCCAAGGGAACTTAATGTTGCGTGCCATTGCGCCTCGACTGTTCCCATGGACCTATCCCCCAATGCCGCCGCGGCTTCAGGTTGCTTTCTGTCGTCTCCGAATCGGACACACTCGTGTGACGCATCGCTATTTGATGGAGCGCTCGCCTGTGCCCTATTGCGACGACTGCGTCGTTCCCCCAGACTGTTTGGCACATTCTTGTCGAATGTCCCAGTCTGGGTGATCTTCGCGCACGATATCTGTCCCGGTTCCGGGATGGGCTGGGTCGCTACCTCCTGTCCCTTGTACTCGAGACGAGTGCGTGCACTTGGGACAGATTCGTGCACATTGACTTGTGGACTTGTTGACTTTGGGGTTGAGGCTGGCCTTCTCCCTTGTATTTAACTTGTTTTTTTTTATTGTTGTTTGTTTTTTGTTTTGTTTTTTGTAGGTCGCCCTCTTCTGCGCCGGGGGAGGGGGACCTCCCCCCGACGCCGGAGCTTGCTCCCTAATTGCTATCCCATTTTTATTGTTGTTTCTGTTAAAATTTTTATTTTAAAGTAGCCGAGAACTGGGCTGTTTGTTTTCGGCGACTATGCCCAAGTGGGCAGTCGCCAGATAGCCCCTTGAGAAGAGAGAGAGAGTCGCCATTGCAACCATCTGTCTGAAGTTACCACAATACTCCTTCCACTACGAGTCCTTCATTTTTTGGCAACTGCTAATCTTCTGTAACACCAGACTCTTGTCGGACTGCAGCTCCAGCATCCAAAATACACGTCCAGGGAAACTATTACGAGAAATCCTAGACCATCTCAGCAGACCTCATCTCAAGTTCCACCAATAACTGCCATCAACCAGTACGTGGCTCAAATTGGGACATTTAAGGTGTCTCTCATAGAGGTCGTACCTTTCACCATATGTGCATTTAAATTTAATATATTCATGACATTTGAGATTCGGGTGGGACTTGATGAATTTCTCTGCCAAATTGGCATGAATTGAATAATAATTGTGCAACTCAAGATAGGTCCGTTCCGGGAAGTAATTTGAAAGGTCGCTAATAAGAGGAGATGAATATAAATCTGGAAGATAAATCTTCAGTATTCGTATACGACCACAACGTCGCAGGAAGCGACCAAATCTTTTAAGTGAAAGACGGATGATACATGACGGCTCCAAAGTCTCCAGATTTTGGTACTTGTGTGATATGGCATTGAGGACCAGGTCCTTTAAATTCATGAGGTCCAGGAGACCTAGTCTCTTCAATTTAAGGAAGGAAGCGTCTTCGAAGAATCACTTGAGAGCATCTGATGAAAAACTGCGTCTACGTCCTAAGATGAGACATGTGAAGGATGACGTCTTCTGGATCAATTACCAGGAGTTATCAGAAAGGTGGTAACAGTTGAGACTCAGCTTGGACAACACGGTGCATCTTGATATGAGCATGACGTCCTCCTCTTCGATCGGACTCATTAAACTGAGACTTTAAGGTAGTGGAGTAGTGACTCCTGAGGTATTTATAGTCTTCTTAACCGGACTTGACCTACCCCAAAGCTTAATGAGTTCAAACTTGGAACAGTCGAATTGAAGATACTTCTGGAAGCATAAATTCAGGTCGATGGAGGATAATTCCTTCAGTTCGGAGATAGCATCGACCAATGCTTGTGTCAATGCCCCTTCCACCTTAACAAGTGAAAGCAGCGGGGTGCTTTTAATAATACTCGTGCTTATGATGACCATCTCTGGAAGGTACAAAGATAAAGACTTCAATTGAGGAAGGCACAGCTTTGTAAGGGTCAAACAACGCGACAAATTCCATGTAAGTTAATGATCACCAAATGTTCCAAATTGCGACACTTCTCAAGGACCTTTTGGGTGAAGTGGGTAACCCCTGGTCTCGTATTCCAGACGGACGTACCCGATGGAGAAGATCCTCGAATCGGGTCATTCCAGCGTTTGTTAACAAACTGGACAACATTAACTAAGAAGGACGGTTCCAACAAGGAGAAGATTCCTTCCATGACCAATTCAGGGAGGTCTTCAATGTTCCTTGTCATTTACTCTTCAAGGGCCAAGGGTGAGGAGGTGTTTCTCAAGCACAATTGGACCACTTACAAACGGCCGCTCCCAAACAGATAAAACAAAACAAAAGCCATCAATTTAGAGTGGGTGAGGATTCTATGCATTTTCACAGTTGAATCTTCTCTCTTTCACACACCATTTCACTTCTCTGATGAGGAAACAGGAATGGCACCGTCGTGGGTGACTAAATATCACAGCGTGGATGCGCGAGAGGCCGAGACTGAAGTAGGGAACCTCCCAATCCTACCTTTTATGATGCTCTTATAGGGGGGGGGCTTTCTTCCCTAGTCAACAGCAAGCGTGGATTCAGGGGGAGGGGAGTAATTTGCCTTTCTAAGCATAAGCTAAAAAGGCAAACTAAAAACAAGAACCATATCAAAAATAAAGTGCAAGGCAAAGGAAGGAAGAGGCCCTGACGCCGGGGATATGACCCCCTTCACACGGCGCCGGAAAGAGCGACTAACAAAAAAGTCGAAGAAAGTGGAGGCCAGCCTCCTCCCAAAAGTATCAGGTGCGTGTACACGAACCAGTCCCCAGCACCAGGGACAAGCGGTAGCGACCCCTATCGTCCCGGCACTGGTATAGGTAGCGTGCACTAAGATAACCCAGACTAGAACATTCAACAAGAATGTGCCGAACAGTCTGGGAGGCCACGCAGGTTCACAGTAAGGCGCAGATTTGCGGTGCATCCCGCAAGTGTGTCTAATTCGGAGACGACAGAAAGCAACCTGAAGCCCCCGCGGCCTTGGGCGGTAGGTCCATCGGAATAGTCGCGGCGCAATGCACTCAACTTTAAGTTCCCTTCAACCGTCTCCCATCTTATTTGCCATGTATCCCGAGGAGCTGCCCGTATTACTGCCATGTACTCAGTGTGATGAAGAGCGAAACGCTGATCTGGTCGCCCAGTCCTCGCGGACACTTTTGCCACCTCATTCACCTCATTTCCTACATGTTCAGGAACGCAGCCGAAGATAATTTCGACATCTGCCAGGCTCGCCATAACAGTGTCGTCACAGATTATCGCAAACCAGGGGATGCGGATATTCCAATGCCCCAAAAGCACTTTGGGCGCTTTGTGATTCACTATAAATCACAATCCGGTCTCCTAAACCGGGCAGATCTAGTGATCTCCCGTATCGATTCGTGTATTGTAACCAGTACGGCTGTGAACACGGACGCAGCGCCTGACAAACCGCTGTTCAGTTCAAATATAGGGGACTCTGCGTAGAAACCCACCCCCTCTTGGGACTTTGAACCATCCCTAAACATTGGCTCGGTTCCAGTAGACAGGAAGTGTGCTCCAAAAAGGCCGAACGCAGTACCCCGCCGGACTGTAGACCTCTGTGAGCAGAGGCGTGGCGACAAATAGTCAAAGTGGGTACCTTCTAGGTTTAGGGCTTAGGGTCTGACTTGTGTCTCTCTGAGGCATAGTCACCGTCGAGATCAGCTTTGGATCTAGTGGACGGCCTTGGCTCCCGTTTACCGGCGAATAATGCACGTCGCAGAGCCAAGGGGATCTCCCCAGCATCGGCAAGTAGGCTTGGATGCATGAAACTCACATCCATATTCGAGCTTTGAAAGAACAAAGGATCGATTAAAAAGTAAGGCATTTGCCCTATTAGCGCCCAAAACGCAGAAAGAAGAATATTTATGGTGCGGGTACAAGAGAAACTAAAGCTGC